>QTSX02005063.1:0-311638 GCA_014839935.2 Entomophthora muscae | reverse complement strand
GGCAATGTTCATTCCACCCATTCCCTCCCCTTCCCATCCTTTGATCAGTAAAATAAATCTTTTCTTTATGACAACTTATTAAAATTGATATCTCTCTTTCAATTCATAATTAATAATATTTTCTTTTTACATTATCAACATTTCCCATAATTAATACAATGTTGTACATTTTACAGTTAGCTTAAAATTATCAGCATAATTATTTTACATCATCATTAATAAATTAAAGACAATAAACATAAATATTGTATTAAAATATAGCAATTAGATTCAACTCTTGATATTTTGATATTATGTGCATAACTCAATGCATTTTGACTAATAAAACTCATTGTAAACTTGGCCTTTTCTATTGTAATTTATTAAAACAGATTGTGTTTATATTAGAGAGTGATTAACGCTTAGTAAAAATATTGATACATAGTGAATTTTACAGCCTGTATATTTACCTATTGGTAATAACTCTATAAACTTTTTAGTTGGATTTTGCAAGGTAATAATAATGTAATGGGTCAATAAATTACTGTTTATTGTTATTAATTGGCTGATTTTCTTTGCTGTTTCAAGAGCATTTTCTGATATTTACGCACTGGTTTCCAATTGGTTGGTTTCACATCCAATCACACAGGCAATAGGAAATCAAGCCGCCACCCCAAGACCAGATGTGGTCAGGGTGGTGGCTTGATTTCCTATTGCCTGTGCAAATGATGTGAAACCAACCAATTGGATACTAGTGCGTAAATATCAGAAAATGCACAATTGCCACAGCAAAGAAAATCAGCCAATTAATGACAATGAACAGTAATTTATTAACACATTACATTATTATTAACTTGCAAAATCCAACTAAAAAGTTTATAGAGTTATTACCAATAGGTAAATATACAGGCTGTAAAATTCACTATGTATCAATATTTTTACTAAGCGTTAATCACTCTCTAATATAAACACAATCTGTTTTAATAAATTATAATAGAAAAGGCCAAGTTTACAATGAGTTTTATTAGTCAAAATGCATTGAGTTATGCACATAATATCAAAATATCAAGAGTTGAATCTAATTGCTATATTCTAATACAATATTTACGTTTATTGTCTTTAATTTATTAATGATGATGAATAATATGTATGCGTGGAAGGTAGTACTATAAAAACCAGTTTTTTGATGGAATTCAAACATGATGTCAAATATCTACACACTTATCAACAAATTAGAGTCAGCCCTTCAAAAGATTGTCAAGCTTGAATACAACATCAGGGAAATTGTGGTAAATCAAATGGGAAATGAGGGAAGAGCCTTAGTCCAGCAAAAGGAAATTGCAAAAAATAGCCTGGGAACAATAGTTAATGAAGAACACAAAAAAATAATTTTAAATCTTCAAAAGGAAATACTCAAGTGGTTAGATTTCAAAAGCAAAAGTTACAACTTGTGGGAATTTGCAAAAACCAATAGAAAGAATACTCAAAAAATCAAACTAATTGAAGGAAATGAAATCCCACATGAAATAAACACAAATGAAGAGGAAACCAACCAAATGGAAACAGACAAAAATGAAGCCCAGTCAAGAAGCAGGAGCGCTTCAAGAAATACAGAAATTTTATCAAATGAAAACCAAGAAGAAACACAAGTTGCAAGAAAAATAAGAAAAATTAAGCCTAGGAAAATTAATGAAGAGCAGCCAACACTCATGAAATTTGCTGAGGTGGCGCCTGTGGCTGAGGGGGCCACAGGGGAAACAATTAGTAAGTCTTTTTATGTTTTACTTATATTTATTTTAGTCATCACCAGGAATGGGGACAAGGTTGCGGAAGTGGCAGCTTTTACACTGAGTTGGTTTTACAGGGGTTACCAGTTACTGGTAGCCCCTGTAAAACAAACAAATAAAAACCAAATAAATAAAATAATTCAACAGAATATGAATAATTTTTCAAGTATTGAAGCTAAAGATAGGGAATATTTATCACCCGCAGGGTGCTTGCCATGGTTGAGGGAAGCATATGAAATAGGATCAAATATCAACTTCAAAGAAATGAATGAAATTTATGGGGATATCAAACTAAACTTTGATGAATATATATACAAAAGCATTCAAAGATTCCCCATCACAAACATCAATAAATTGAAAAGGACTTAATAAAAACTGACTTTCAAATAGGAACTGAATATTTAAAAACTGAAATTTTTAATGAAGTATTCAAGGCATTGTCAAACAAAGTCAGGGACACAGTCTTTGTGAACACATTTAAACCTTTATTAATATTGTTCACCAAGGCATGGGGGGCTGATACAAGTTGGGTGCCCCCTGGAACCCTCTTCAAATTCAATCAAACATCCTATATCAATAGGTTAGTTCAAGTCTTCAAAAAACTGTGCATGTTCTCAGAAAAATATACCTTGCAAAGAATTCACGTCCCGGTATACATGGGAATCCTCCTTCACTGCATATTAAAAACCAACGTCAAAAAGTTGGAGGATGTACCTATTCAAATGGACATATGCCAGTTAGCACTCAAACACCAGAAGACACCATGGGGGTATAGGACAGTTGAGCACGTCCTGTATGACTCCTTTGCATTGGCAATGTTGTACGGGTACCATGTGCCCCCTGAAAAAACCTATTAGTTTATTCACTCACCCGCCTTCCTTTTATTAAATGTTCAACAACCACCGGGGTACAGTGCGCCACCCCTCTAGCAATTGCATCCAGGGTTGTCCACCACGTACAGAAGAGTATGTGGATCCAATTAGATGCATTAGCTGAAAATTTAATTTTAGGGGTATTATTCCCCGGAATAATCATATTCCCTTTGCAATTAGCATCCTCCCAATAAATATTTTTCCCTTGCAAATTAAAATTTATTTTTTTATTTTTTATATTTTAATACTAAAATTTTAATTTCAAAATATGTAATATTGAAATTTTTATAGTAAAATTTTAATTTTAAATATTTAAATATTAAAATTTTAGTATCTAAAAGTTAATATTAAAATTTTAATAATAAATATTTCAATATTAAAATTTTTAATATATAATATTTCAATATTGAATATAGCATGATTAAATAAAAATAAATAAATTTTGAATATTTAAACTTTAATATATAGCTTTTAAGATTTATAATTATAATTTTAATTTTAATATTTTAAGATTGTTTTAAATTTTAGTAGGTAAATTATAATATTAATATATCTAAATATATTACAAGACATTAGTCAAAGTTGCAACCACGTCAAATAATAAAAATAAGTTAAAAATGTTTTTATTTACTAGCTTGTCAAGTATGGGTTCATTTATTACATATACAAACAACAAGAATTGAATTTATCTGCATCATGCGGCCCGCTCCACTTATATTCTAAACAAGTGATTGTTTAGAACTAAAATTACCTTTCCCTTGTAATACAATTTGATAAATATATTCAATATGCTTGACCTACATCCTAAGTACTAATTAGTAAGCAATACATAAAAATCATTGGCTTCCGTGTTGTGTGGCTATAGTGGCACTGATTCAATAAGGATCAGATGACGACCTGCAAGGTCTGATTTGTGGCTTAACAAAGCCAAAGTACCAACAAGGATTTACAATTATTTAAACAAAATTAATCTATTTCTTTCTTTTTAAATCTATTTATTTTTTAGCTCAACAGTCAATAAAATATTTGGTGTATTATAATAAAAATATATTCTCATACCTAGTATAATTAATTTTACTTACCTTTTCTACATACTCTTATATGTCTATAATACAATTGAACGTCATGTCATTATATATAAATAATAATTTGAGTCCTACTAAAAACAAAATAAATAAAAATAAAAACAAATAAAACCCAGAGCACCCATTAATCTGATTGGCTCGGAGGCCAGGGCTTTGGGGAGGAAGGATTCTGAGTGCTTTTAAAAAGCTGCCACCACATCAGGTGGCATTGCAAATTGACTGACCTCAAGAATATTGAATAGATCCTCAGTGTCCTGAGGAAGGCCTTGTTTCACCTTATTCTTGATCCAACCAAACACCTCCTCAATTGGGTTCATAAATGGAGAATACAGGGGGAGCAAGAGGAGTCTCATTGGGCAGTCAGCCAGGCGGTGGTTGGCCAAATGGCTATTTTTATCAATTGGCGGGAACTCAGACACAACCAGATCCACTTTGTGGAGCCCAACATTATCCAGCACAACAATGTTGGTTGTACTGTGATAGTTGATCCAGAGATACTCCTTGACAACTTAGAGAAAATTGAGAAAAGTCCCGCTATTGTGGGAACCCTTGATCATTTGGTATTGGTCCAACCCACAAGAATCAAGACGTGCAACCATTGAATAGGTCTGGGAACGGACAGCTGCACAATAGGCTACGCATCCTTGGACCCCTTCTTGACCCACCCATGCCTAGACCTGAGTGAGGAGGAAAACAATGATTTGTTGATGTAGAAGAACTGGACATTCCCAGTCTCCTTTAGTGCCAGATATGTCTCAGCATAAATGTGTCAATTCTTGATGGTCTTCTCATTGTTTCTGTTGTACAGCAAAACTCCCAGTACTTTCCAGGAGAATCTCAAATCAACCATTGTTTTGTAAATAAGGGTTTTGGAAACAGAAAGCCCAAACTCTGTGGCAAGCATTGATTGGATAGCAAGTGAGTCCAGGTGGCAATCCTTGGCTACCCACTGTTTTATTGTGTCAATATGTACAGGCTGCAAGAGTTTTGGCTGCCGCTTAGCCTTGGTGGATTTGGCAATTTGCCTGGTGTTGCCATACTTGGTGTTGATGTTGGCAATGTATCTGGCTGTGACACCAAATTGGGACGTAATATCCCAAACTACCAACCCCTGTTCAAGCAGTTGAGGAGAGCTTCACGCTCACTATCTGTCAACTGACACTGGCTCTTGGCAGGTACCACGGCATCCTGGCTAGAAGGCTCAATACAGGGGACAGGGAACTTTGTGTAGAAGGTAGGATCACGCTTGCTTTCAGTGGCGCTGTCAATGGTTGAATACACAATAGGCACAGATTGCTCAACAGTGGTGGCCAATGGCTTGCAGGTGGTGTCAAAGACGCAGGGGCAGGAAGTAGCAACTCTTGGATCAAGAGTGCGGGGCTGGGTGACAACTGGTTATACAGTGGAGGTGTATGTAACCTCATTATTCTCAATGGCCTTTGTGTAAGAGACTTTGGTTGCAGGCCTTGAGAGCGCTTCTGTCTGGGATTAAGGCTGTGTGATCTGGCTTGGGACGCAGGAGGTGGTTGACTGGCGCTGATACCTTGGGAGGCCTCTTTGTTGGCATGACTACATTCAATTTGTGTTCTGGGTCTTTTCTTGGATCCTCTGGGACGCCCTCATGGACAGGCTGCCCTGCAGGCTGGTGCAGGAGCTGGTTGGGAATGAGACTGACAGTCCATAAAAATAAAATATAAAAATACATTTTAGATTAAATATTTATTTATTTGGATTTATTGGTTTAGTTGTGAGTAGTTGTTTTCTCTTGATTTAGCCTTGAATAGTAGCAGAGTTTCTATATCCGTAATTTGAAGTGTATAATATTGTATACTTTCCAGGTTTGGATAATTTTAAAGTTTAGCCACTTTTTATGTCTAAACATGGTTGTTGAGATTGAATTTTTCATTTGATTTTATCCAGAGTGGAGCTTCTTGATTTGGGTTGGGGTTTCCTAGTGTGCTTACTGTACATTCAATTTGGATTCCAGTTCCTTCAATTAATATCTGAGTTTACCAATGACATTCAAAAGTGATTTGAAATTTGGTTCTTGGATTTGACAATCCTGCAATTCTAAAAAACACAGTAAACTTAATGAAAATGGCTGATGGATCTGAACACTTCAAATCTGATTCCAGTTAATTCATTTTGTCCATTAGAAATATGCAGTTCAACTTGAACTTTACAAAGTGTCTATGAGTTCCTGTATTTTCAAATATTCAAATAAATACTCAAAGAATTCAATTTAATTAAGAGAAGGCCATCCTTCAAAAGTGATTCAAAATTTGGACCAGGGATTTGACAATCCCACATTTTTACATTCAGGTTCTTAATTTACAGTATTAAATAAATATAAAAATGGAATTAAAAAATTAAACTTAGAATGTACCAATTAGAAGTATATTTTATTAACATATATTATTATGCTTTTATCAAAAACTTTCCAGAATTTATTTTGAAAAACTTGTTTGCTAAAATAAGAAGTAAGAAAAATTATTTATAATAAAAATAGTCTAAAGTGTAAATATATTTATTGGAAAAGAGAGTTTTAAGGGCGCCTGTAATAGGTTCTTTGGTATGTAACCACCCAGCAATGGAGGTGGCGCACAACCTCCACTGCCACACTGTAGACAGTGGATACACCCTAATTGAAATGCTCCTCCCTGCTGGTGAAAGGCAGTAGGGTCAGGTGGGAGTGAAGCAGCAGCTTTTCAGGCGGAGCCACAAACCCGCAAATTCCAGCCTGGACCTGGGCGTCCTGGATAACGTGGTCCACCAAGTTGTATCCTGGGGGACCTTCTTCCTGTCCAGGGAGAGCCTAGCCTTTTCAATCCCAAGAAAGACCCCATACAGTTCCTCTACAGAAGCACTCATCCCAAAGAAGAAGAGATATTCAAGGTAAACCACGGGGTGAAGCCTTTGCTGGGCAAAGGCTTCAGTAAACTTACAGAGCTTATTGTACACAGTACTAATCTTCTTCTCGTGCTTTGTCTTGGCAAAAATTAGCTCCATTGCCATAGGGAACCCCATCTTGTTGGTACTCCAGGCCAGCTAAAGTCAGCAAGGAGGATTTCAGTCTTCTTGACGGCTGTTGCGTCTGCAACAGCCAATTTTCCAACCGCACACCCAAAGTTCTCCAGCAGGTAAGAGAGTGTGTGCTCCACCAGGAAGTAGAAGCAAGCAGCTGCATGGTCCCAGCCCATCTCTGGTATGTTCTTGAATGGGAGTGTTGCTGGGACGTCCCAAACAAGCTCAATAGAGTTTACACAGTAAACTCCACTGAGGAATACCAGGCCAAGGTGGACATCCTTGTAGGCAGTAACTGCCCACTCAGATGCCCCCTTGGCATCTTTAGGCTCAGCCAATGCCTCCCACAACATTGTAAAGGACCCGTGTGTGCAATCCTCCAGCTCCTGCAAGACAGGAGGGGACAGAAACAGCTGCCTTGCCATATGATCAGCGTAGTTGGCGTAGAACATGGCAGAGACAAAGGGGACCAGGACCTGGTGGATTTTGCCATTTATGTTCTCTAAAAAACTGGTAAGAATTTGAATTTTTATTAATCTTGTTTTTTAGGTTACCTTCTTGTGTTTACTATTTACTGGTAGCTTCAGCAGGCTTAGCCATTCTTGGCGCAAGCAATTGCGCTGGCAATTCAGTATCCTCTTTCCTGAAGCGCTTTGCTGGCTTTAGATGTGCATAAATCTTGGGGTTGTCAACCCAGATGGACAGTGAAGAAATATTGTATGCTTTAAATTTCAGGCCCTCAACCATTGTCTTCTGAATGTTTAGTAGGCGCTCAATTTTTTTCTCAGGGGAGTCTGGTATTTTGGTCATTAGGGCCTTTGCAGACACCTTGTTTATTTTGTCCCCTTCAAGGACAGTGGACTTCACCTTTTCTTTGAACTTGCAGTCAATTTCTTTGATCCCTACTATTGCAGAGTCAAGGTCTTTGAGCAGTTTCTCCAATTCTCTCATTGATTTTTTTACTAACCTTTCTGTATGTTTTTATAGTTTTCACCCCAATAAACTCTATGCTATTATGATATTATTATCTCTTTGTTTATTCCTATTTTTTCCCATTTGCTACAATATCCTATCTTTTTACCCATTGTGTATATGTTTTAGGCTTATCTCAATATGTGTTGTTTGCTTTGTGTTGGCATTGTTTCCTTGATTTCCATATTATTTTTGGCACTTTACACAGCCCCTTGTGAAAATATTAACAACAATTTAGTGATCAGCTAAATTTGAATTAGAAAATTATAATTTAATTGTGTTTAGATAAAGTTGTTACTGATCCAGATTCAAAACCTTAATGATAAACTTTAAGCCAATCAGGAGCCAAGTGATAAAGTGATTGTTGTGATATAAAGGGTCATTCAATAGTTCTTTGATGCATGTGTGCTAATAAATCTGATTGGCTGGGTATTTTACCATTGTGTGCCATTGCCACTGTGGTAAGTTTTTGATGGACTAGTGTTAACTCAGCTTTGATTGGGCACTAGTCCATCAACAACTTGCCACAGTGGCAACGGCGCACAATGGCAAAACACCCAGCCAATCAGATTTATTAGCACACATGCATCAAAGAACTATTGAATGACCCTTTATATCACAACAATCACTTTATCACTTGGCTCCTGATTGGCTTAAAGTTTATCATTAAGGTTTTGAATTCAGATCAGTAACAACTTTCTCTAAACACAATTAACCTATAATTTTCTAATTCAAATTTAGCTGATCACTAAATTTTTGTTAATATTTTCACAAGGGGCTGTGTTTGGGTACTAAAAATAACTGTGTTCTGGATCTGGATACATGTCATAGTAAATATATGATTTTATAGAAATAAACTGAACATAAAGAATAAAACCAACTATAAACAAAAAGAAAATGAACAATTAAAATTCAGAATAAAGATAATATAAATAGAAAATGTTTGGTGACAGGGAGTTTATTGGGGGCGGGGAAGAGAGATGCCTAGTAGGCAGAATAGTGTGGGAAGGAAGGCATAGATTCTGTGCTGGCCTGAGGGGTCTATGATTGGCTGGTAGATGGCTGCTGCACGGGGTGTGAGGTTCTTGTTCTTCTGTGATTGGTTGCTCATATTCACATGGAAGACAATTTAGGAAAACAAGTCTGCCACCATCTGGCAACCAAAGAGAGACCTGTGGTTGAGGACCCCAATATCAGGAATGACAATTTGGATGCTCCTAAATCTCAAAATATGGAATTGGAGTCAAACCCTGGATAAAACCCTTTGCGGACTGCCAGACTCATAGGCTGGGAACGCAATAATCCATTACTAATTGATGAAGTTGCTGTCACCCCACCAGGACCCAAACCCTTAGCTGCCCCGCAGGATTCTGTAAGCAAACTGCCAGTGCAAGATGCTGGGAATTTCCCTGAGGTGCCAACGCCTGATACCGGCGGTTTGCCCGTTGAAATAGACAAATTTTTCCTTGAAATTTATTCCAAACTTCCCCAAAGTCCCAGGGAAGGCACTAAACCCAAACAGGCACCCAATACCTGAATCAATAAACAGAAGGATTTGAAGTATTCTCACCCCAAAGCGGCCAGTGGCAAACTGCCAGTGCCAAGCGCCACACTGCCATCTGAGACACCCAATGCCAATCTGCCCAAGCCCAGAAAACCCAACCAGGTAGTGAAGCCTGGCAGCATGGTATAAATACCTGCCAGGCTGAGATCGACCCCATTGTCATTTTAAAATAAAGGTTATGAGATATTGGTTTCCCCAACTATTGCCGTATTTTATTCTTGCCATCTTCCAGCTAACCCCAAGATTGTCTGCCCCCTGCCATCCCGCCAGCTATGTACCGCCTGCCAGGTGCCCCCTTTGGTCCTGTCTATTTCACAGAGTATCCCTTAAAGCCTGAGTACAAGGACTATACCGCCGACAACATACTAGCCCAGGATCCCTTGGCCAGAACTACCAAGTTAACCAGATACAACTGAGAAGGCCCTTGGTATGTTACCAAACCCCGCCTGTTCAGAGATAAATACAACTTCCTTCCTGCCTACCAAATGGACATGGAACCACCTGTCACCCCCAAACCAATGCCTGCCTCTGCTGCCAAGCTCTCACTGGACCATACCAACAAGTTTTTTGGAATTGTATATATTACTCTCACAGGAGTAATAGATACTATTGTCCCAGCCGCTGGTCTGTGGTTGTGGGTGGGCAAGTCAGTGTCCTACCTCATTAAGTTGGCACCAATCCTTTGGTGGACTCTGCCCACCCAGTCCACAACCTACCAGTTTGCAAACACTAGCAAGCCGGCCAATCAGGGTTGGTTCCCTGACACCCAAGATCAAGATCATTAAAAGCCTGAGGCAGCGCTCCTGGACTGTGTCTCCAATATTAAAGAACACAACATCAGTCAGATAGATGTCTGCGTGACCAGCAGGGTATACAGAAGCCTGGTGCCCGTGTCCTTGGATGGCCTCAAGGGCGGTGGAGCTACCATCCATCTGGTGGCTCAAGAAAACCTGGTGAGTGGAATTTGAGCTATCCCAGGAGCCAAGTAATTCACTGAGGATGAGACCATAATTGTAGCCATTGATGAAATCTGGGTTTGTTCAATAATAGACAAAACCCTTGGCTAAAACAGCCAGAAATGCACCAATGAACATCCCCTTCTTGACCTTCTTCCTTCTATTCTTGGCAGCGGCTTTTCTTTGCTCACCAAAAATTATCAAAAGCTATTTATAGCTTGTAGTAGAAAATGAATATGATGTCATCTGATAGGCTTGTCAAGCATCAGAACAGGGTGTATTTGATGGCGGGATCATATGGGGAATCCTCACTACCATCCCATTGGTTGCTGGCAACATTGGTCAGTACCCAGACTGAAGCCACCTCTTCATGCATCTAGAGCTGCACCATACACTCAGACACCCAAATGCAATGGTGCGCAAGTTGCTTCCAGACCTGGGTCAGGGGAAGCTTGGGGTCCTGCTGAAGGAGATTGAGCATGATTGGTTATGCCTCGTTGATTTGGGACTTTGGGGCCTTCTTGGGCTTCTTGGTTATCCCAATCAGGTTCCCCTTGTTCATCAGGTTATCAAATCCCCACATGATAGTGGCTTGGATAACTTTGCAATTGGGTGGCTATCTGGTCCCAGGACAGTCCACACAGATTGAGTGCCACAATTCCTTGGAGAATTTGGGCAGTAATGATTCTGTGTTTGGGGCGCTGGCCCACAGGAGCTGAAGCCTGATTGGCTGAGGGGAGGCAGGTTGGGTGTTGGAGGGCAGTTGTTCCAAACCAAGGTTGTCATTATGATTGGCTGGTTGGTTGGCATCTTGTGCAGGGGTGGGTAAGGGAGCGGGGGTAGAGCTGGGTGCAAAGGGACTATTAAACAAGTCCAAGCCATAGGGGTTGGGGGTCAAGTACAGGTCAGCTTCCTCATTACCTGCATCAAAGACTTGGGAGTAAATGGGTGCCTCCAAGCCCTGAGCCTTGCCTCCATTGAAGCTGGCTTGGCTGCTGGAGCCATTGAAAATGTTGCTGTTGTTGAAAACCACTGTAAAAAACCTAGGATAAAATCACTAAAAGTAGAAGTTTAAAATTTATGATTTATTTTTATTGTAACCACCATTCTATATTTGGAAGGTTCTCAAAACCATTATACATAAATAAGGATCCATGAAAATGAATAAAATGTCTCTGTTCCTAAATTGGATAGCTGTTGATTGGCTGTAAAACTATTTTTTCTATTTTAGGTTGCTCATACTACACATCTTGTATGACTTCATTTTGTTTTGTGTTTGTTGAATCTTGCTTCTAGATTGACCAAATTTTGTTTCATTTTAGTCCTTTTTTTGATGCCTTATAAAAATTCTGATTAGATTATAATATATTCCAGAACAGCATCCATCCATCTCACTTGTTGTGTCAATTCATTTTATTTGTAGTTTAAACTACACTGCTTGATATTTGGTACAATTTTGTATAATGGGCTAGTGAAATTTTGTTTATTGTTTGAAAGTTCATTTGTTAACCAAAACTGTTTAAATTATTTGAATCCTAAATCTTGCGCAACTTGTATTTTGTTTACATCTGAAATAATTATGTTTTAATCTGAGGCATCTTTGGTTGTTGCATAGCTTTAAAACTATTGTATTGGAAATTAGATAACTATCTTTATTTAGAGATAGGAATTATATAGTTGCTGTGAATCATCTTAAGAGGAACATGATTATGTAGATCATTCAGTTGGGTGATGAAGGGGTTGGCTTGTTCCTGATAAAGGATCAGATGCCAAATTGAGTCATCCACCAAATAGGACTGTGGTGCTCAAGGGTTGGAGGGATGGTTTGAGAGTAGCTGAGCAACTGGAAACACAACAGGACTATTATCTTCTTACTCAACAGAACCTCTATTTTTGGGCTCTGCAAGTAGTCTAAGATGTGTAAGTCAATTGTTGTGTATGTGTATAATTTCTTGTTTATTAGGGACCCCAGGGGGTCTTTTTATACTTGATGAGGAGGAGGGAAAAGAAAGGGTGAGTCATGCTGACTAGGGTCTAGACTTTCAGGCAATGAGCTTATTCTTGGAGGACTGAAAAATACTAGGGAATATTCAGAAGGAAATGGGTTGGATTGGGCAGGAAGTGATCATTTGGGCATGTGATCTGAGGTCAGGTGGTTTCAGCACATAGTAGGGCCATCTCTGGGGAATAGAGGGTAGAATAAGGTTTCAGACTACTCTCTTTCAGGGCTCCCACTTTGGCAAAAAGAAGGGCAGAGGATCATTATACCAATTTAAATAGTGGGCACAAGCAATGGGTTGATAATCAATACATCTGCAGCTAGCTGCAGATGCTCCAATTGGCCACTAATTGCCATAGGAAAACCCATTCCAATGGGTTGCTCTCTGACGCATCTGCGGCTAGCCGCAGGTGCATCAATTGGCCTGTAATTGGAGACAACACTATGTAATTTGGAGGGTTACCTTCCAACAATAATAACAAAAAAGGGCAGCAGTTCCCCTTATATTTGTCCAAATAAGAAGGCATCCCAAATAAGGCACTACTAGAGAGTGGCACCCAGCACCACATACCCCCAGATCAGGATGGGGCTCCATCCAAAAAAGGAAATTTGAGGCCCTCATAATGGTAAGTGGATGCACACCTGAAACCAATTTAAAACAGCCAATCAAATGTCAAGTGACCTAATGATGTTCAGTGAATAGACTTAGAGAGGTGAGTCATGATGAATCACCCAATGATCATCAAGCCAAATTAATTGGGTAAACTCAGGTATAAATAGAGGTGCCCTGAATGGTTTTCCTTAGTTAAAAAATGTCATTATCTTCTGCTGCCTGCCACGTCTGTGAATTGTCTGCCTCACTACAGGCCGCTTTATCTGCTCTTTGTCAAGCCAAGCTTGAGGCCCTGAACAGGGGGTGGGCTCCTCAATAGAACAGGAAGAACACATCTTAGAGGACCTCCCAGAGGAGGACCGCAAAATTATACAGGCCCCATTGACATCTGTGGCCTTTGCCATTGCGCCCAGTTGGGTGCACGCTGCCAAGGGGCGCCGCTACCTTCAACTGGACAAAGAGGGTGACCAGTTCAAAACTGCCAAGACCAACACAACCAAGCCTTCAGGGCCTGAGGCTCAGGAGGGATCAAGTTCACAGCTTGACCCTAGGGATTGCAGCCCCCCAAGTAGCCCTGCTTCCCCAGCCACTCAGCGCCAACGTCTTTGCAACCTGGCCTGCAGGGTGGAGGCGTCTCTAACAACCAAAAATGAGCAAACTTTGCGGGATGTAATGGCCCAGGCTGCTTGTGATGCAGCTGCTGTGCAGGCAGCTTCTGAGGATCTTGTTGATGAGCAGTGGCGTGTAGCTCTGGAGGCAGCCAATTGTTTGGGTGCGGACAACCCTGTTGAGGACACCTTGGTCCCTTGGGTGGCCATCAAAGAAACTTTTGCTGATATGGGGCTGGATAATGTGACTATCACCCATCATACGCCTGATTGCTCCAAGCAAGTACTTGGTCCCTACAGCCAGATGGCTATCAATGCGGTCTGGCTGGACAAACAGTCTGAAAATGACTACCGGGAGGTTAGGGCCACCCTTCAGGTCAAGCCCATGGCACAGATCCTGGAGCTAGTCCAAAATGAGGATTCAGCGTGGTTCCAGAACTCCTCAGTAAATGCCTACGTGTATGTGCCTCCAGTGGGATGCCTCCCTTCCTTGTCAAACCTTATTGACATTGCCCTTCTTGGGCTGGGATATCAGGTGGCTAGGCCTGTTACCGCCTGGGTAGGTCACTTGGTGGAGAACACTATGGCCGTTGACACCTGGCATGCCCTTTCTTTCACCTTGACCAAGTTCACCTGACTGATTGCAACTTTTCCCTGAAAAATGACGGACATCACCTTTGCCCAAAACGCCCTAAACTCAGCAGTGGAGACATGGGGTGTCAAACAGGATGTTTGCCCCATCCTTTTGTACCACAGTTTGATGGGGCTTCTCAGAGCCAGTGGTACCGCCTGTTTGCCAACCGGGTTGGGGAGCTGGACCCTAACTTGTATCACCAGCGGGTACAAGCGCTCATTACTCTAGGCCTATCCTTTAACCTATCAAATTGCGCAAACCTGTTGCGCAAGAAGGTGGCCACTGCCATCAACGGCATGCGCGCCCAGCTGTCCACAGGTCGCCCAGCAAAGGGGTTCAAATCATACAAGTATATGGTTCAAGATGTGCTTATCTTGGCATCCATCTACACCAGCCACCATCCTCCTGAGAAATGCTGCATGTATAATTGGATGCTAAAGGCTCCAATCAGCAACCGCATGGTAGCCTATGACGTTGATTGCATGTTCCCTTTCTTTGTGGCCGCTAAGGTCACTAACCACTATATGGGGTTCATGACCCCTCATCCACTGCAAGAATAAGCCTTTTTGTTTCTTCTGTATTTACTTTATATATATATATATATTTGCAGGCTATACCAACAATTGGTCTCTTCAGCCTGATCCTATGAAGGAGTAGTAGGATACCTTGCTTCATCATTTTTTCTATATTCCTACGTATTGTTTCCTCTGCTGCCCTATATAGAAGAGATAATAGCAAGGCCAGCAGAGGTTATGTAGGACCGCATGGCCTTACTGAGGGGCGCACATGTAGGCAGAAGTTGACAAGGGGCAAGGGGACTCCTTGTCAACTACAGGGGCTGCTTTCATAAACTTGGCATGCACTCTCTGATAAGTTCAACCAGAGCCAATATGTTGAACTGTGTATGCATCAAAACTACTTTTCTCAATTACCACAAATGGGCCTGAGAATATAGGAATGAGCTTGTGGGGACGTCCAGAAGTGCAAGTTCTGGAGACAAGTATGTTTTGACCAATCTCAAAAGATGCTAGCTTGGGACAATGCTTTATGTTGCGGGCAAACGCAGCACACCAATTTGTCCCCATAGTGTTATATGCTTCATGATGAAGAGCTATTAATCCTTTGGTGAGGGCTCTCAAGTGGTCATCAGGGGATCTGCCTGGATCTAACTGATAAGTTGCCAGGAGACCTGGTAGGGAGGGTTGTCGCCCATAAACCATCTGAAAAGGGGAACAACCAGTAGCGGTATGATTAGTTACTTGGTACGCCATAAGTGCCAAAGGGACTAAAGTATCCCAAGACAATCCTGAATCTAACATAAGTTTTTTGAAGATAGTCTTAAGGGTGCTGTTGACTAGTTCAACAGAGCCATTTGTCTCTGGGTGATACAGAGTAGATTTTGTGTCCTTAATTCCCATGACCTTGTTTAATTCAGACAGAAGTTTGCTAGTGAAGTTGGTTCCATTATCTGTCAAAATGGCGTGTGGACAGCCATGATTGGCAATTATATGTGATAGAACAAATTGGGCAGTGTGCTTGGCCATAGGGGCAGGAATAGCCTTGGCTTCAATCCATTTGCTGAAATGGTCAATGGCTACAATAAGATATCTATTCCCGCGACTAGTCTTATTTGGGCCTACTGGTCCTACCACATCAATGCTAACTGTGTGAAATGCATGGGTAGGGGGATGCAGTCTATAGCTAGTGGCCTTGGTTAGGGGGCAATACTTGGAGCAAGTCATGCAGCTTTAACAATATTCTAATACATCAGTGTACCTACCTTCCCAATAGCAATGTGATGCAAGTGTTGTCATCATGTGTTTTTTGCCTGTGTGCCCAGTGGCTAGGTTATGAAATTGTTGTAATATAGCTAGCCGCCAAGAAGGGCAAATATATGGCAGTTGATGTCCCTTGACTTCCTTATATAGACAGTTGTCTCTAATCATGGTGTTATGAGCAAGCTTGGCTAGGGTTTTCTGAGCCTCAGGAGGGATATTGTCCCATTTGGAGGGAAAAGGAATGAGATCAAACAGGGTGTCTCCTTTGGGGGCAAGGGCTGCTACTAGTGGAAGTCTGGATAATGCATCAGCATTGGCGTGCTTGGCTCCAGGGCAATGTACAAGTTCATAGTTGTATGCCTGCAATCTTACTGCCCAACAAGCCAATCTCCCTTTGGGGTCCTTTAAGTTAGCTAGCCACTTCAGGGAGGAATGATCAGTCACAACTTTGAAGTGGGACCCATACAGGTAGGGGCGGCTCTCTTCAATACCATATAGGACTGCTAGGCACTCTTGTTCAGTTACTGAGTAGTTTTGTTCATGGACATTCAGGTTTCTAGAGAAATATCCAACAGGGTGATTGTGGCCTTCATCATCAAGTTGCGCGTGGACCACTCCTACAGCTACTAAGCTGGCATCTGTGTACAGAATGAACTCCTTAGAGAAGTTGGGATATGCCAAGACTGGGGATTCTACCAAAGCTTTCTTGAGCGCTTTAAACCCAATTTGGCAATCATGGTCCCATACAAATTCTACATCCTTTTTTAGGAGGCAAAAAAGGGGTTGGGCCAGATTGACAAATGCTTCTATAAAACAGCAATAGTAACCAACCATTCCAAGGAAGCATTGTAGGTCTTTGACAGTGGTGGGAGCAGCAAGTTTGGAGATAGCTGTTACCTTGGCTGGGATAGGGGCAATACCTTTCTTATTGATGACATGGCCTAGGAACTCAAGGTTTTCCTTAAAGAATTGACACTTCTTTGGCTTGAGTTTCATCCCTATTTTGTCTAGCCTGGTGAAGACCTGCTCTAGGTCTCTAAGATGATCCTCAAAGCTTTTCAAATACACGTTGATGTCATCCAAATATACAAGGACACAGATGGACTTTAGGTCGTGGAAGGTGGTGTCCATAAGCCTTTGAAAGGTGGCCAGGGCGTTGGCTAGCTCTTGCAGCATCCAGGTTGGTTAGTACAGACCATCTGCAGTCACAATGGCACATTTCTCCTGGTCTTCAACTTCCATAGGTATCTGCCAGTAGCCTGCTACAAGATCCATGGCCAAGAAGAACTGTGCGCCTCCCAGCTTGTCCAGGGTGTCATCAATCTGAGGTAAGGGATATCTGTCTTTCTTGGAGATGGTGTTCAGCTTCCTGTAGTCAATTACCACTCAATTGGTTCCATCTTTCTTTTTTACCAGGAGCAAAGGACTGGCCCAGGGACTATTGGATGGTACTAAAAGACCTTCTTCCAATAATTTGTCAACTTCCTGTTGGATTATCCAATTAGCCACAGGGGATTGTTGGTACGCGGTCTGGAATAGGGGCTGTGCTTCCCCTGTGTTGACTTTATGGAAGCAGTTATTGGCACAGCCCAGCTTGGCGTCGGAGTTGACAAAAAGGTGCTTGTACTTCTTGATGAGCTCCAGAAACTGTTCCTTCTTTTGCAAGTCTATGTCCCCAATTTGTTTGTCTTGTAGGATGGGTGTTATTAGGCCATGACCAGGGTCTGGTAATCCTAGCTCATACAGCAATCCGATGGAATAGGCAGAGGAGATAGATTTATTTGAGGCAATTTTTAAGAGGGCTACCCCAGAGTTGCGACCAATTTCTATGGTAGAGGAGTGAGGGTTGGCCACCAGGATAGTGAGCTCATCAGTGGTCTCTCCTGGGATAAGGTGGGTCACAACCGTGGGCAACCTGGGACGTGGAAAACCTAGTGCTGATATTTCCCCATGAAACCCTTTAGGTATATGTAGCTTGATACCTGTTCCTATGATGGCTTGGGATTTAGGAGGGATACTTACACTGTCATTTGATTGAATCAGTATAGGGTCATTGTAGCAAACGGTGTTTGGCAGCTTGCTTATTTGAGTTGAGGTGGTTTCATAGGGGACCCCTATCATCCCAGATGGACAGGTCAGCAGGATGCATCCTCTAGGGTTCATGACTTTGGGAGGGACTCTAGGCCGGCCATCTGGTGTCAGGAGGGGGAATTCCTGTCCTAGGAGGTGAAACGTACCAGTCTTATGATTTATGGTGGTCCCAAATTGGTTCATAAAGGAGGAGTCAATCAATAAGTTGTAGTTCTTGGCTTCCAGGACTATGGCTGGGCAGGTGACTACGGTATCCCCAAACTTCAAAGGGACTGATGAGTACGCGCCTTTGGATCTGGCAGGATTGTTGCCTGCTGTACCAAAGGTTCTACTGCACTCAACATCTGGGGGGAAGCAAAGCCTATGGGTGAATTGGGAGGATAGGATTAAGGTTGGTGCACCGCTATACAGGACGGCACAAATTGGGATGCCAAATACCTCAGTTTGCACCCATGTGCTTGAACCAACTGAGAGGCCATTTCTGCCTTCTACTCAACAGACCAGGGGGGGTCCCTTTTCTAGCTTGTTGATGGCTTTCTGTAGGGTGGGAAGGATGTGGATAATATCACTCAACAGAGTAGCAATCACAGTTTTTGAAAGGGCTTTGGTTATATTGCTTATGGTAGGGTGATTTTTCTGGAGATTCTGGCCTGAAGGATGTATGGCAAGACAGGATCAACCTTCAAGGAGTTTATTTCATGGGGGGGTACTTCCTTGTGGGTTGAGGCTTTTGTGCGTGTGTGATTGGCCACAGCCATTATTAATGAGTTGGGGCTAGGGAGATTGGGAGGGACCTTTTTATTAGGTGGAGACACACTGGTCCTGTGTGCTCCGCTTAGTAGTTTTTTGGCCCTTCCAAGGCACTATCCTCTTGCAATGTGTTGGGCAAGGCGTGCATACTGGGTTTTGAGTCATCAGGCTCTTCTTTCACATCTAGTTGGCGGTGTGGGCAGTTCCTTGCAAAGTGTCCTTTCCATCCACACTTAAAACATTCTCGTTCTTCCATGGGGCGTCTTTCCGCATAGAGGACTCCGTCATTGTCCTCTTCATAATCCTCCACCACATTCATTACCTGGCAGGATGGGTACACGGGGCGTGGAGCCTGGCATAAGGTATCTTGTTGGAGGGAGGCGGCTATGCAAAACACTGCTTGGGTTGAAGTAGGTGTCAACAGCTGTGGATGGAAGACAGACAAGTGTGGGAAGGGGCATATTGCATGTAGAAGAGCTGTTGCTGCTTCTTGGGGAGTCAGGAAGTTGATAGACATTAAGGTTTGAGCCTCAACTCTAAATCTTCTACCAAATTCTGGAAGCAACTCGTCTTTCTTCAATAAGATTGTCAAGAAATTGGCCTTCTTGTCCTATAGCTGTTTGGGGGAACTATAGGTATCTTCAAGGATATTTTTAATTTCCTTGTAAGACCCCTCCCCTCCACTAAGAGAGGCAACCACGGTAGAGAGGGCAGTTTTGTTCAGGCTATTTAATAGTTTAGCGTGGGTGACTGGTTCTGGGCTGTCCCTGGTCATAAGCTCAAACCCTTTAAGAAAGACATGAATATTGATGGGTCCTCCTGGTTTGAACTTGGTGTTTAGCTTGAGACTAGGGCCAGAGCTTGCACAAAAGTCCCATGAAGGTGGGCCTGGGTCAGAAGGAGCTGGTCCTGGAGGCCCGTAGGGTGGTCTTGGAGGGCCAGGCAGCAGCCCTGGTGGTCCTGAGGGTCGGCCTAGTGGGGGTCCTGGCAGCCCTGGGGGTCCTCCAGAGAAAGTTCTGGGATAGCCTTGAGGTGGAAGCGGCGGCCCAGTGGGGGTGTAAGCCCCATATAGGTAACCCAATTAGAAGAAAGACCCCTCTTTTGGATATGGTTGCGGGTTAGGGTCTGATTACCCAGAGGGGGAAAACCACCAAGGGTATTGCTGGGGATGTGAGTGTCCAGGGTTTGGGGGGGGGTCTCCCAGCGTGCGGCTGCAGGGTCTGCCCTAGGATCATTAGCAGGGGCCAGTGATGGAGTGTTGGGGAGATGTTCCCTGGGAGTTTGATTGGCAGCAGTTGGTACTGAGGTGGGGCCAGGAGTCAAGATGTCTGGGATGGGCAGGAAGACAGTTGGCATTGGGGCGGATACCCCTTGGGTAGCCTGGGGAAAACTTCAATATGTCTCTCCAACTGGGTGAGTACTGGACGAGGCAGTTGTGGTTTCTACTGACTCAAGGACAGAACACACTACTTCTTCTGAGGCCAAGGCAGAGGCAGATGTTGGGCCTGGTTGTTTGCTACCTGATCCTCCTAGGTTCATTGAGTCAAATCTCTTGGTCAGGTTGGAGATCAGCAACTGTAGGCTATTGTCTTTCTCCTTAAGAGAGGAGAGTTCCTTGTTGTAAGTGGAGGTGTGGGTTTCCTGCTTCTGAGTCAGGATGGTCAGCTCCTGTTGGACGCGCTTAAGTTGGGTCGTCAATTGGTGGATGAGGCCAAGGTGCTTGGTTTGGTTGGCCTCAGTTTCTGTCTTGAAGGCAACCTGGTCCGCCTGTAGCGCTTCTACCTTAGCATAGGTTGCATTGCCATCAGTTCCCACAACATCCAAGTCTTCTCGTGTTTGCGCGAGATCACTTTGAAGTAGGTTGAAGTCAGTCTTCAGGGTCTCTAGGTCATCCTGAGCCTGGTTGACTCTAGATGCAGCATTCCCAGCCCACCGGTTGCAAGCCTCTTGGATATCTGTAAGCTGAGCTTGTATATCACTGATGTCTATGTCATGTTGGTTGGAGTGACCTTTAAGGTTGGCCACTTCTTCAACCAAGGGTTGAACTACTTGCTGTTGGAGGGCAGAGTGGTCTTTGGTTATCTGCCAAGCAATGGTCACGGTGTCTGAGTGCATGGCTCCCAGAACCTCATGCTTGTGTCTGATCTGGTGAAGACAGTCTTGAAGGGGGTTTACCGCTGACTCAGTATAGTCCCTTAGTTGGTTCAAAGCAGCAATGGTTTGTTCACTGCCAATATGTTGTTGCTCCAGCCAATTCAACAGTGGGGTCACCATAGGGTGGTTGAATTAGATCAGATATGCCTTGATCCTCCAGGTGTTGTCTATGGCAGTGGAGGTGAGAAAATCCCTGTTCTTGCTCAGGAACCAGCAGACATGTTCCATATTGGATATGGTGGGGTCATCAGAGGGGCCAGGGTGGGCAACCTGGTGCATCAATAGAGGGGGAGCACTAGGGACAGACTGGTAGGATGGAGGAGAAGTAGGGACAGGAAGAGGCTCTATACGTGAGACAAACGGGGCACAGGAGCTAGTTTGCTTGAGGGTTTGACGTCTTTGGGGAGGGGGCGCAGGATTTCTGGACAGAGCCCTAGGATGGTGGTGGTCTCCACTTGATGTAGATGACTGGGAAGGAGTCCAAGGAAGATTGGCGGGAGGTTCCTCATCCACCTCAAAGAAGTCCTCTATGGGATCCTCATCTGAGGCAGGGGAGGGGCTTTGTGGGTGGACTGAGGTAGGGTGCCGTCTTGTGGACTCAACAGTTTGGGGAACAGAGGCAGACGGGCAAGGTCTAGGTTGGGCTTGTAAAGGAAGGTCAGATACTGGGGCAGCAGGCTCCTCAACCTCTATAGGCAGTTGGGGAGATCCTGTGCTAGGGGTGGCCTGACCCTCAGGGTGGGGAACTTTGGTGGGGGTTGAAACTTGCTCAGTGTTGCAGGGCCGACCCCGGCCTCTGCGTACCAGAGGTGGACAGACAGGGTGCGGTGGGCTAGCATTGCGTCAAGCGTAGTTAGCGGTGGAACAGCGTGGGTGGTCCATGGTTTTGGGGTCACAGGTTTGGTCCCTGGACTAGAGGTCTCCGGCAGCAGTGCGGCGGGCAGTGACAGATACCCCTGTAGTGAGCACCAGAAAATGTGGTGCTCAAGGGTTGGAGGGATGGTTTGAGAGTAGCTGATCAACTGGAAAAACAACAGGAATATTATCTTCTTTCTCAACAGAACCTCTATTTTTGGGCTCTGCAAGTAGTCTAAGATGTGTAAGTCAATTGTTGTGTATGTGTATAATTTCTTGTTTATTAGGGACCCCAGTGGGTCTTTTTATACTTGATTAGGAGGAGGGAAAAGAAAGGATGAGTCATGCTGACTAGGGTCTAGACTGTCAGGCAATGGGCTTATTCTTGGAGGACTGAAACATACTGGGGAATATTCAGAAGGAAATGGGTTGGATTGGGCAGGAAGTGAACATTTGGGCATGTGATCTGAGGTCAGGTGGTTGCAGCACATAGTAGGGCCGTCTCTGGGGAATAGAGGGTAGAATAAGGTTTCAGACTACTCTCTTTCAGGGCTCCCACTTTGGCAAAAAGAAGGGCAGAGGATCACTATACCAATTTACATAGTGGGCACAAGCAATGGGTCATTAATTGTCATAAATACCTCTTTTTGAGGGGTTGTCAATTGATGCATCTGTGGCTAGCTGCAGATGCTCTGATTGGTCACTAATTGCCATAGGAAAACCCATTCTAATGGGTCGCTCTCCAACGCATCTGCGGCTAGCTGCAGGTGCGTTAATTGGCCTGTAATTGGAGACAACTCTATGTATTTTGGAGGGTTACCTTCCAACAATAATAACAAAAAAGGGCAGCAGTTCCCCTTATATTTGTCCAAATAAGACGGCATCCCAAATAAGGCACTACTAGGGAGTGGCACCCAGCACCACAAGGACCATTGTTTGTTCATGTTGTTGCTTCTGGGAATTTGAGTCAACTTCCTTGTTTGTGACTGGGTCACAGGAAATTTGGATTGCGGGTCAGAAACCCACTTAGTCAGAACCTTGCTGGCTAGGTCAATCCTGCTGTTTTTTTATTAAAATCATATGTATTTATTAAATCTCTATTAGATACAATATAATAGATATATTTTATTGGGAAGTTTTTACTGTTATAAAAGGGGTTAGGATAAGAAAAAGTAAAACATGTCAGAATTGGAGGTGATTATCAAGGATCTGGATGTGGTGGTAGCCAAAATCAAGGAAGTATAAAAAATGTAAAGGACATGCTCAAGGAGGTGGCGTTAGAAAAACAAACTAAACAAACTTTACTGTGAAGGCTGTGAAGAGCAAGATACCAAATACAACTGACAAACTTGCGGCCAGGCTTTTTAATGTACAGAAAGATGTTCTCACTGACCTACAGTTCAAGCCACAGTGGTTTGCAACCGCAGAGGCGTGGTCAAAGGATCCCAAGATGTTTGAGCAACTAAAAAATAAAAAGAAACAGAAACCAACAGAAGAAGACCATCAACCATCAAGTGAGAAGTCCTGTGAAGCAGCCCCTGTCAAGGAGGCAACAGGAAAAGATATTGAAGAAGGTAAAAAATAAAATATTAAATAAATAAAAAGATTATAATACATTTTATTTATAGAAGAGAACAAAAGAGTAGTCTGTCAATACCTAAAACCCTACATGACCCAGACCTTTTACAGCAACTATGTCCCCCACATAGGGCGTCAGCTGGTCCTGACACCAGCTGCCAGTTCCAAAATGATAAAAAAATTAGAACAGAATTACCCTATCACCTCATCCCAACTTGAAAAGCTCCAGCCTAAACCAGATGTCATCAAATGGCGGGTTGCGGCTTTGGCTGCGGCCCCAAAAATTCACCTCAACCAGTATGTTCCACCCCTAAAATTCCACAAGCTATTTTTACTCTTTGTCTACCATCCTGCTGGCTGCCGTGGGTGTCCTTGGAGACTTTGGGGCCTCCTGGTGCTCCAATGAGACTGGGATACTGCCAACCATGGAAAAAACCTTTACTACCACATCCTTTAAAAATAAAATAAGTACCCCATACAATAAATTTTGTGAGTTCTCAGCCCTGTTTGTGGGGAAGAGACTTCATCTAATTGTTTACCTAGGATTTGTTGTAATGAAGGGGATTAAAGCAGAAGCACACAAACCGTATGATGTAATAAAGATGGATGAAATTAGACATTTACTAGATGGAAAAAATTACCCCTGGATACATCTCAATAGAGAATGTTATTCAGGATTCAGTTATTCTTGCCGCCACATATGGGATGGCAGCTTCACCTGAAAAAATCCTCCTGGCCAATTGTATCACAGTGCTCCCATACTCAAGCTGTTGCAATAAATATAGTACAGGAGCAATGTCAAAATACACTTTGGCAATAGAAATTGCTAGTTTATTTCAGCAACAAGTCCTGGAATTCCGCCGTTCACACCCTCAATAAAGCTCTAAACCTAAATTAAAATTTTAAATTTTTTATATATAATTTCCTTAAAATCTACTCTAATCAAACCATTTATATTCAACAAATAAAATCATTATATAACAGTAAATATTTCTGTATGTTCATCTATTCATTATCCTTCTTTGCTTTGTTAACTTTTATTATACATGACAGTATACAATCAGAATCATATAAAGAATGCCAATATAAACAAAAATAAATAAAATAATAGTATAAAATAATTTTTTTGTGTGTTGTTCATACATACATTTATTTGGCTTTGATTTGTTAATTTTTATTATACCTGATGGTATACAATTGGGCTCATATAAAGAACGCCAATATAAACTAACCTAAATAAAAAACAAAGATTAAAAAATAAAATGTATAATGGAACATTTGGAATAGCTAAGCCTTTAATTAATTGGATGCTTGGAGAGGCACACAGGGAGAAACAAATAAGTGTGGACATAGAATTTAGCCATAGTTTCAGCTGGGAGGGTATGGACACCAACCTGCAGCAAATTGAACAAATCATTGGGCCCAAGTGGTTCCCCTTTCTTGACTACTCCTTTGAGCCACCCAAAAACCTCCTCAATTGGGTTGAGGAATATGGAATAGGAGGGGGGAATAGCAGGCATAAATTAGATGTGGTCAATTGTTGGGAGCCAATTTCTACACCAGGCTCAATCATCTGGAATTCATTGAGAATATCTGCCACCTTGTGGAGCCTAACATTATCCAATACAATAACATTGGTGACTCCCAAACTGGTTACTTGGAAGTGCTTCCAAACCAATCAGAAAATTCCAGAAAATTCCCACTATTGTGGAAACCCTTGATTATCTGGTATAGTTCAATACCAAAGGGACCAAGAAGATCTACCATCAGGTAGGCAATAGAACGCACAGCCGCATGCTGGAGCATGCTGTTCTTTTTGCCTTTGGGGATGTAATCATACTTGTTTCACATGGAGGGCGCAAAAGAGGACTTGTTAATGTAGTAGAATTTGTCAGTCCTCTTCTCCTTGAGAGCAGTGATTGTCTCAGTGTATTTCTGGCAGTATTCAATATTGTCTGGGCTATTTCAGTTATAGGAAGATACCCCAAGTTTTTTCCAGGAGAATCTCAAACTCTTCACAGCATGATAGCATATGGAAACCAAGGCCTCAATCCCAACATTGGACTCAACCATTGACTGAATATTTTCCAGTTCAAGATGTCAGATTCTATTAATCCACTGCTGGATTGCCCACAGATGTTCCTTGACCAATAGGATTGGCTTGCGTTTGGATTTCCCTTAAAGGAGAATGGTACCTGTTTTCAGGTAGGTTTTGCAGAGCCTATGTGTGGATTTTTTCTGAGATCCTGACAATGGCCGTGGCCTTCTTGTAGTCAGTTGTCTCCTCCATGAGTCTCTTAAAAGTCTTGCAGGTGGCGTCAGGGATGATTTGGTACTTTGGCTTTTTGGCATTGGGAAGTAACTCCATGGGCTCAACCACAACACAGGGCATAGGCACTTTGCTGTAAATACAGCAACCTTTTTGAGAACCTTCTGTCCATCAGTGGTTTGAAAGTATTGTGGCTGCTTGTTGTAATCTTGCCCTTTTTTACCACTCACATAAAGCTTGTACGTGGTGTCAAGGACTGGCTTCAACTTCTCCATGATAGTAGCTGGAACACCGTTGCGGCGGTATACAGGGTTTATACAAAGGACTCTCTCTCAGTGGTGACTTCATTTACTGTTTTGGTGGTGATGACCTTGGTGTATTTTCTGGTCAGCCCCTAGACCCTGGGATTTATGCTCTGTTCCCTTGTACTCTATGCCTATTGAGTTGGTTGTGTCAGTGCAACCTCACTATTGAACTCTCCTCTCCCATCTCCTTTCTAAGTAGGCACTTGTGGTGCACTAACTCAATTTTTTGACCCATGAGGGCATCCACGTCTGTGGCGTACTCCTTTGGCTCCTTGGCTCTGTTGCTGGGATGTGTCCATTTTGGTATAAAAATAAAATAAAATAAAAATCAGTTTATCTATATAATTTATTTACTGTGATTTTAATCTCTCCATATATAGCATCATGAAAGCTTTTAGTCACTACTGTTTCTTTCAAATTAGATTTTATATTTCTATATTAATTATTTTTGGTCCTAAATGTACACGGTTAATCATGTGTTTGGATAAATTTGATCTTTTAACTGATTCTAATACCAAAACAGACACTCATGATATTTATTTCTTTTTTGTATTATATATTATATTCTTAATTAGGACAAGCTGGTAACAGTATTATAAATTCATTGGTTTGTTTTGATATTAGATATTTTTGTAGTCAGTTTCAGTTGCTATATGATTTGTTGTTGGATCAAGTTTGTAACTTTTGTGACTGAGTTCCATGTGTTCATAAAAAACATAGTCAACATAGTAGATACGTTCTTTGACTGAAACTCATGTGTTCTAGTGTTTGATACAATTGTTGTTGGATCATTATACATTTATACCCAGTTTGGGTAGATCATTGTATGACTGGACATTTTTTGCCAAATAGTGCACATTTTCTGTGAAATTATCTTCTATTTAGATCTAAGAAGTTGAAATTTGTTGTGTGACTGAACCTATGCATTCTAAATCAACTAATATATGTTTATCTCAATAGGTTCAAAGCTACTTTATATGAAGAAATTTATAGATGGATCTAATTTGGCTGAAAATCAGCTGACAGAAAAATAATTGATGGAATATCTTCCTGCCCCTTATTTTTGGGGAATAATTAATTGTGGTGATTGAATTCACACCATAGTTGCTGTATAAGTCTTGTGATGAATGGGATAGTAGCTCTAATAAGCAATACCCTTCTCTTTCCCCTCTTTGGGAGAAGTTTATTGTGCATCTTATTAGCCTGTACATTATAGCTTATTCCTCTGGGATTGGAATTGATTGTGTGGTTGGCTTTCTTGCTGGGATTATTATCTTTTCTGGTTATAGTAATTGACTTGAGTTTATCTGCTTGGTTTAGACTTTCAGCTTTCTGGGCAACATGTTTTGCCTCTAAAAATGTTTCTTGAAGGTTGGGGCAGTTGCTTAGCTCAAAGTTTCTCATAGTATGTGGAAACCACTGTAAATGTTTAAAAATTAGAGAGGTTATCAAAGATCACATGTCTTGGTTCTCTATATTGCATGTCTTCTTAGGCAGCATTATACTAATCAATTATATCTTTATATTGAGCTTTTTTGAGTTCTTGGGATATCAAAATGTTGGTGTCCTTGAATTAAAACTGGTAAATGGAGGCCTTTTTGAAGAGGCTCTAGTTTTTCTGTGCAGTATTGTCCATAAATCATTTTCTTACAAACTTGACAGCTATTTCTGTGACTCTTAATGAGATTTTGCTTGACCAGAGTTTTTGGGATAGCCAACTTGCATAAACTTGGTCTGTGTGTTTTTATCCAGAGAGTGGTGTTCTATTGGAAAATTCTATCAATGAACCCAATTTCTGAAGAGGAAAGGTGCTGGAATATCATTATGATACTTTGGGTGTTGTTACTGCTACTTCAGGTTGGGTCAATATTTTCAAGTGCTGAGAAAGATGAACTTTTCAATAGGTACAAGTACGTCTTTGAAGATAGTGTAACCAACAGGAATGACTTGTACTTACTTGTAGATTCTCCAACCAGTAGAGTGTCATATCTTGGGTTGTTTTTTAGATTAATTTCCCTCATTATAATTAGGTTTGAATAACCTACCTGTGCTACCACTGCCAATTATATACTTCTTGGAACTATATAAAGAAAAATAAAGGGGAATATTGTGATAAAGGGAACAATAATTTTATTGATAAAGAAGAGAAGAGTTATATTTTTTGATGAGCCATATGCTGTCCATGTATATTTTGGCAGTCATGGGGCTTGAGTCAATTCTGATCCTTTTAAGATCAGAATGTTTTTGATGGAGGTGGTTATGAACTGTTGTCCTATTGGGGCCCTCTACTGTGAATGTTTGGTTGATACCTTACTAGTACAAAGAAAAGTGAAAAAGGTGGTGTGTACTGTCAGAATTCCTAGGAATACAACACATGAATTGACTGTCAGGTGTTACTGAAAAAAAGGAATTGGATTTTCCTGGGGGTGGCCTCTTTGAGCCTTTATTTTCCTGTAGGCTAGATAAGGGTTAATTCTGTCTTACTACATTGATTGAAGAGTCAAAAGATAATGAAGCTGTTTGAGGCAAGCACATTCCACAGGTAGTGGAGCCCTTTGGGGTAGTGCACCAAGGCTTCAACACAATTGCTCATAGGGGGAAACCTAATGTGTGGCATTGCAACTCAGAGTAACAGGTCCAATCCCTGCTGTTCTCATCCACCAGTGGTCTCGTGTCCTGAGGGTCCACCCTTTGTGGTGGCAAAACAAAAACTCAAAGATCAGAATGTTTTTTCCAGATAATGTATGGTCTGGGTCTGGTGCCATCTTTTACTTGGTGATTGAGTTATTTTTCAGGGAATTGATTTCCTGAGAGGGTGTAGTTGAGAATGTTGCAACATGTATAAATTTGGTTTATAGTGAATCATTTTTTGTGCTTATAAAATTCATTTCCAGTACTTTTAATTTATTTTTGTTTTATATATCTGGTGTTGAATATGTACAATAAATTAATTATTTCCATCACATATTATCCAAGTCTATTAGGTTTGATGTACTTTGTTGTTTTTTAATGGATCAGGTTTGAAAGTATATATTTGATTTTTTGTGTTGGATTTGGCTATAAATTTATTTGTTGATGGTTAATTTACTGGGGAACCAATTGTAGTGATATTAATTATAGCATGAAACCAACTCATTGCTCTTTTTGGGCAGAGTTAATTTTGTTCATCCTTGCAGCTGTAAAGACTACTGTATATCTTTTGTGCATTGTGTACTTGATTTAGGTGTTGTTTATATTATTCAGGGTGTTCATTAATGAAAACAAGTCATTAATTTATACAAAATCCCCAGTTAAATACTCATTTCGCCTAGTGTATAATTTCTATTTGCTCTGGATTGAATCTTCAACTTGATTGAAAAGTGAAATGTCTTTTTAAACGTGTTATAAATATCAGTATAGAATTATCTGTTTATTTATGGACTTAAGATGCTTCAGATAGCTTTAATAAAATGATAACTTCTGTTTTTGATTTGGATAATTTCAATCTGGCTGGGTATTTGGATTTGTATCCGTTGCTTAGCTGCCTTTGATTTGCACGACTTCGATTTTCACGTCGCGTAGTCCATTTATTTCACCCGTTAAAACCATTGAAAAGCATTAACTGCCAACAATCAGTGCTAAAAGACAGGATTAGGGCTGCTTCGGCCAGTTTCTGGCTCCTGGCTATTATTTTCAAATATTATGTAATTCCGTTTTAGCTGTAGCGGCCTTGAGCCGAAGCATCCTTAGATAGGATGAACTTTACATAAGATTCCTGGGTCCTACTGGAGGACTAAATATAGGGGATTATCTTGTTGGGTTTTTTGCTGTAGCTTTGTTACCAATCAAATAAAAATATTCCTGCCTTCGTGGAGCAGCTAGTTAAAGAAGATTTCAACTGTTCGTGGGTTTGCAGGTAGGATTCCCAAGGTTTAATTTGTAGAGGAGTGATTTGCATTTAACAGGAGCCGTAGCGGTGGAACTTGATGAAGATGGAGGTGGGACACGCCTTGGTGACATTGATGTCTCCAGAGCCACCTTGGAATTCCTGGAGCACGTGGCCGACGCAGTCTCGCCCGTAATGGAGGATAACTTTGGTGCTGCCGGTGCTCAAGAGGGAGCGGACCATGTAGGGAGGGACATCGTTTGTACAGCCAAATGGACCGTCTACCCGTATCGCGGTTGATTCTCCTTTGCAATCAGGTTCAGAGAAGAGCGTAGCATCCATTGTCATGCCCGAGTTGGGATCTGCAAAAACAGGTCCACAGTTGTCCTTAATTGGTGGGCATTGGGTAGCAGCGTATAGGCCCAGGAAAGCAAAGTAGATGTATTTCATTGTCAACCTTGATAAATGTAAGTCCATTTATGCTTGACGGTTACGCCAACCCATCATCGCGCTAGGCTGAATGTAAATTGTTATGGAACAAGCAGGCTGGGGTTACGAGGCGTTCCTTTATCAACAATATCCTGAGTCTGGCGAAACTTCTGCAACTGCCATTAGACCCCTTGGGATGTGTGTTCCTTCCAATCACTTATCTAAAAACCATTGGTTTAGAATTTATAGAAAATTGGGTTGTGATAGGGCGCTCCTGGATAGGGCTGCGTCGGATTTCGGACGGGTGGCTTCTTTTCTAAAAAGAAGCCACCCGTCCGAAATCTGGAAATGTTTTTCAAGAGAATCTTCTCAAAGAAGATTCTTTTGAAATTGTTTCATTTAAGAGAAAATCCGGAAGTTGAACTTCTGGATTTTTTTTTAAAACTAAAAAATTATATTTTTTTATGCTTATCATTTAAAAAATTTAAAATTATAATTTTGAAATTTAATTACATTTAAAATAGTGTTTTTTAAATATTTATTATTTTCTGGCCCATCCAGAAAACAGAAGCCTTCTGAGGCCTTCTTTTTTTAAGAAATTTTGGATTCCCACAGCTTAGGGGAATACAAAAGAAGTAGACGGGGAAGAGCAAACAGGGTGATTACGGCATTTGCCGTAATCATCCCTTTTGAGCCGACGCAGCCCTATCCTGGACTGCAATTCTGTAGCTCCCGCACTGCCAGATGGGCTCTTGGCTTCTATTTGATCAGATCCAAATCCCATGCTTTAGTTTAAGAATTTAAAAGGGGGTTGAATGGAGGCCAACAGCCCTTGGGGCATGAAAGAGCCAATCAAAATATAGGAAATAAGCCATTTGCTATGGCAAGGGGTTTGGGGATTATAACCTTTCTAACAAAGGTTGTAAAAAGTTTTGTGACAATTGAAGATTCAAATCCAGCACCTCAGACTAGAATCAGACATGGTGTAATTCCAGGAAGAAGTCACTGGCCAAGTGGGTTTCTCTATTGTCTGAAGCATTGATAAGGCAATGGCAAGTGGGTTTCCAAGACCCTAACAGGGTGGGTTACCTACTGATTTCTATATCCAATATTGGTAGGCAATAACATCTCAAAAATATCATGTAAAATTACACCATCTTGAAGTACATCATGTCAAAATATGCTATCTTGAAAGTAATAGTGAATACAGAATCTCAATTTACATTATTATAAATAGTAAATACAACACATCAGCAGTTTTGCTTTTGATTTTCAAAAAACATGCAAAAAGGTATAAAATAAGATATTTAACAGTCATGAGTGGTCTAAAAAAGGCCTCAGGGATCCAAATATGAAATAACAAATGGGGCCATTAGTACCAACAAAGTTTTACAAGCATCTATTGTCAGGCACCCACCCACTAGGAAGTAATCTCCCTAGGTGGTGAATGATTGCAGAGGGATTCAATCCTGTGACCAGAGATCTCACAAGCAAGGAGACCATCCCTAAATGGAATAATTCTCCCAAGAGTTGGTACCTGCCTAGCAGGGGGTTAAAGTGCACCAAGAAGAAATACACTCCTATATAACACAATAAAAAGGCCAAAGCCAAGGGATGGAAAACTTGGGGTTTGGTAACCTGGGTGGTGGAACCATAGACCTTGGTTTCTTTTTGGACAGGTGGGTTGTTTGATAGAGGAGTTGTGGTATACCAGACTCCTGGAATCACACAGCACCAGGAGCTGTCAAGAAATTGGGACTCTGGTGTTGTACCCAAATCAGCGCGTGAACCCATAGAAGCGCTGGTAAACACTGTCGTCATCAGGACTATCCAGAATAAACATTTATACCCAAGAGACTCCAGAAGAGGAGTCTTGGGTAATTTCATGGTTTGGAATTTAGAGGTTTACGTCAAAATAAAATATAAGCAAAAACAATTCACTTGGGTGAATGTAGGCTTTATTGATTGAACAAATTCATACTTAGATATTACCAGCCTTATATAGCATGGTCAAAAAAAAAAGAAGTTGGGGCAAGATGTAAAGGAGATAGGGAAATTTGGAGATGTTTCTGGAGAATTTGAGGAGTTAGATTCATAAAACTGGAGAATACAATAATTGTACTTCAAAATTATGTTTCCTGAATACCAAATACTAATTTCAAAATATTATCTCATCCTAACTGACAGGCAATTCCTTAGCTGATCTGCAAGGAGGCTGGATATCAGGAGTTTTATCACCAGAAGGAACCAAAGACAACGGGCCCAAAACTAGGTAGGAAAGGTTGGGATTGACGTGAATGTCACTGCCAGCGCTAGCTGACAATTTCAAATTAATGTTGTTGCCTTCTGATTGGCCAGTTTCATTAACAACAAGTAGGATTGGCTTGAAGATAAATTTACGCTAACTTCAACTAGATTTGAAACAACTGGTTCCAGAGAAGACCTGGTTTCAAATCCTGGTCCTGTCTTTGTTGAATCTGCGGCCCAGACTGGAGAATTCTTTACAGGTAAAATAGAACACTTACTACTAACTGACCTAATATTTTTAGAAATTTCAGTGGCAACTAAATAAAGATCCTCTTCATTTCCTGGTGCCAAGAGTAAATTGTTGCCAGGATTTACCAAAGGTAAATTCCTGACATCTATAGTCACATCAAACAAAAGTAGTCATTTCAAGCTAAATTATCTATGATTTATATACTATTGATGAGGAGCAACTTTTGGGGAAGCTTTGAGTATGGATTTAGAAAAGAAAGAAGTATATTTTATTGGATAATACTTTAGACATATATAGCTTGCACTGTGGTGGAAACTTAAGTTGGATCAAAGATAGGGGATGTCATGTGTGAGTTGGATTCAGATCACTGGATACTTTGACAAGTCATGTGATATTGGTTTTTTGCTATTTCCAGAATGCTGAACTGAATATTAGATTGGCAACAAACCAGGTGATGACTGGATGTTATGTATGTTGGCAACAGCCAGAATATCAGTACATCCAGCCCCTTGACCCTATACTATATTATACTAAGCTATAATATACTATATTTTTATTATATTATATACTGTAAATTCAGAACCTAAAGGTAAGAATGCAGGATCGTCAAATCCTTGGTCCAAATTTTGAATCACTTTTGCAGGATGTCCTTTTTTAATTAAATTGAATTCTTTGTATTTTTATTTGGATTTTTAAAAATGCGGGAACTCATAGACACTTTGGAAATTTCAAGTCAAACTTCATATTTCCAATGGACAAAATGAATTAACTGGAATCAGATTTGAAGCGTTTAAATCCATCAACCATTTTCATTAAGTTTACTATGTTTTTTGAAATTGCAGGATTGTCAAATCCATGATCCAAATATCAAATCACTTTTGAATGTGTCAGTGATCCACTCATTGGGAAGCCTCTCCCCAATTGAATGAAAGAGAGCTCCCAAGTTGAATTTGACTAGAGTGGAACCTACTAGAATCCCTATCATTAACATGTGTAGGAGGTGACCAAATAAGCGGAATCTCCCCAGAAAGGGAGTAAAGTGGTTTAGAAGGTAATAAACGCTGGTATACCCCAAGACCAACCAGGGAGCCTTGGGGTGGATGATAGGTGGAAATTGGGCTTTTTCAACATATAGAGCATGGCAACAATGAGGTCTAAAACGATACCAAATTGAGTCTTCTGATTTATTGGTGGGGGTTGGTCCGGGGGTTTTGAAATTCACATTGGCTAGTCCATTACTGATTAACACACAAAAATTCCACACAAGGAATATGAACTTCATGTTGTTGGAAGGGGGACCTTTAAATCTACTAATCAAGTTTTTAGAGGTTGAAAATATAGATTTATTGGTTTGATAGGAATAAGAAAAAACTGTTGGAGCAATTAGCTCAAGGGAAAATATTCAGTTTAAATACTGAGTCAATTGGGGAATGGATCATAGAGTTTACCAGGAAATCCTGAAAGTATTTGGTAGAAAGTATTGCCTTACAGGCCTGCAGCAGGCTTCAGCCTGCAATGCAGGGATAAGAAGTATTTTGGATTATTGCAGTACAGTGTTATTCTACACTGTGATTCTTTTGGCTATTGGGAGTCAGATGAGTAACACTTCTCAAGCTTGGTTGGTTTGGCTTGACTAATTGGCTTGTGGGTTCTCCTGAATATTGTGGGTGCAGGTTAGAGTCTTTCTTTTGGTTCTGATTGGGTGGTTTGATCTTTTTGGAGCTAAATTTAAATGCACTTTCAATGCTGTTGTTGTTTTCATCACTGATTGCCAGGGTTTTTGAAATTGATATAGAATTTATATTAAACTTGTGTTTTGGGCTTCCATACTTGCTCTGGGGTATGTTTTTGTTTTTGTTTTGATTAGTGTAATTATTAATTGTTTTCAGACGTGTTTTTAAACCAATTTGATTAATAGCCCAATTATAACCTTTACTTTTGTTTTCTGCATTTAATAATGCTCTTTCTGTCTTCTTGCTGATATCCATTGGTCCAGGGCTTGGAATTGATTCTGTGTAAGGGATAGAATCCCTTACAGAATGCCACTAGTAAACTCAAATATTAATTGCAGGAACTGGAATCCAAATTTAATGTACAGTAAGAAACTAGGACAAATCAACCCAAATCAAGAAGCTCCACTATGAATAAAATCAAATGAAAAATTCAATAGTGATAGCCATGTTTAGACATGAAAATTAAGTGATATATAAAATTGTCTAAACATGGAAATTATACAACATTCTACACTCTAAATCACTAATATATCAACCACAAACCCATATAAGGATATATGAGCCACCCTGCTTTCTGCCTTGAAATTTTTATAAAGTTTCAAGGAAGAAAGGAGAGGTGGGAAAGAAAAAACTTCAAGGTGAAACATCACCGGATTACTACACTATGTGTTAATAGATTGCTATTAAGGATGCTTGATTACAGTTGATCTTAGAAAGACTAATAATAAAATAGATTGTAATATATAATTCTATTTTATTATTAGTTTTTTCTAAAATCTATTTTAATCAAGCACCTAAATTTTAGACGTCCTAAAATGGAATAGGGTGATTTTTTAGAATGCCTACAATTCCTAAAAGAATTATCACAAATCCACTCTAGATCCTTTGACTTCCTGTTTGAGATGTCCATAAGTTATATTTATTTTGAATTCACCTCATTTTTGATATGAAATTTGGTTCTTGGATTTGATAATCTTGCAATTTCATATTTCTTAATTTTTACATAATGTCTATGATTTGTTAGACATACAGGAAATCTTAAATCAGACATTAGAACCCTGCATTTTCAATTAATTTATCCTGCATTTGCTTGTTGTGTTTTTTCTTTAATTAATTGAGTTATCTGCTCAAGGGATCCAAAATTTGCCAATTTAAATAAACCAAAAAAAGTCAAATTAAATAGTTGATTATATTAAACATTTTAATTTTCACTCAGCTGAGTTGCCTGCAAAAGTGATTTGAAATTTGGACCAAGGATTTGACAATCCTGAATTTTTACATTTAGGTTCTAAATTTACAGTATCAAACCTGAAAGGGAATTTATGTAAAATAAGAAGAGTCTATTAAAAGGCTCAAATATCATCAGGATGAGTAACAGAGATAGCCTGTAGGTGCTCAAGCTTTCTATCCTCAGTATAGCAGGCAAGGGCTGCCTTGTATACAGTAGTTTTAAAAGCTATGGCAATAACCAAAAATGCTTCAGATTTAAAACAAAATGATTTTTTAAGCAAACCCCAAGTTGGGCAAGATTCAGGAATCAAATAAACATATTTTTGGTGGACAGAAAAATTGTCAAACTATAGGCAAAATTTCACTAACACATTATACAAAATTATATCAAACATCAAGTGGCATAGTTCAAACCACAGACAAAATGGACTGGCACCTCAAGTGAAATGGATGATGCTGTTCTAGAATATATTATAATCCAATCAGGATTCATACAAGCCACCAACAGAAGAACTAAAATATAAAAAAATTAAAGCAATCTAGAAGCCAGATTTCAAAAACACAAAAAAATGAAGTCACACAAGATGTGTAGTATGAGCAGCCTAAAATAGAAAAAATAGTTTTACAGCCAATCAACAGCTATCCAATTTAGGAACAGAGGCATTTTAATTCATTTTCATGGCTCCTGATTTGTATATAATGATTTTGAGAGCTTTCCAAATATGGATTTGTGATTACAATAAAAATAAATCATAAATTTTAAACTTCTACTTTTAGTGATTTTATCCTAGGTTTTTTTACAATGGTTTTTAAAAGCAACAACATTTTTGATGGCGCCAGCAAACAAGACAGCATCAGCCAAGGAAGCTTCTGTGGAGATGAGGCTCAGAATGTGAAGGAACCTGTTTACACCCAAGCCTTTGAGGTGGGTAATGAGGAAGCTCACCTATACCTGACCACTGACTCATATGGCTTTGACTTTTTCAGTAGTCACATAGTGTCTAGCTCTGCCCCTGCTCCTTTACCCACCCCCGCACAAGCTGCCCACCAACCAACCAATCAGGATGACAACCTTGATTTGGAACAACTGCCCACCAATACCCAGCCTTCTCCCCCCTCAGCCAATCAGGCTTCAGCTCCTGCAGCCCAGTGCCCCAAACGCCAAATTATTACTATCCAAATTCTCCAAGAAATTGTGGCGCTCAATCTGTGTGGTCTGTCCTGGGACCAAATTGCTGACCAATTGCAATTTACCCAAGCCATAATCATGCGGGAATTCAATAGCCTGATAAACAAGAGGAACCTGATTGGGACAGTCAAGAAGACAAATAAGGCTCCAGAGTCCCAGATCAACAAATTGTACCCAATCATGCTCAATCTCCTGTAGTAGGACCCCAAGCTTCCCCTGACTCAGGTCCAAAAACAACTTGCACACCATGGTATTTGGGTGTCTGAGTGCATGTAGCAGCTCTGGATGCATGAGAAAGTGGCTTCAATCAGGGTGTTGACCAATTTTGGCAGCAACCAATGGGATGGCAGTGAGGATTCCACATATGACTTTGCCATTGAATCCACTCTGGTCCAATGATTGACAAGTTTATCAGATGATGCCATGTTCATCTCCTATTACAAATTCTTCATTGCTTTTGACAAGTTTAGTGAGCAAGGAAAAGCTGCCACCAATAATGGAAGGAAGAAGGTCAAGAGGGGGACGTTCATTGGTTCATTCCTGGCTGTTTTGGCCAAGGGTTTTGTCTATTATTAAACAAACCTTTATTACACCAATGGTTACAAGTGCAGCCATATCCTTGGTGGATTACTTGACTCCTGGGATAACTCAAATTCCACCTACTGGAGTTTCTTAAGCCACCAGATAAAGGGTAGCTCCACCGCCCTCAAATTAATCCAAGGACACAGGCACCAGGACTCCATGTACCCAGCTGGCCACAAAGACATCCATCTGACCAATGTAGTGTTCTTCAATATTAGAGACACAGTCTGGCAGCGCCGCCCACAGGCTTTCAACAATATCTATCTTGGGGTCCTTGACCATGATTCTCTCTTTGGTTGACAGATGGTGGCTGACTGTTTACCCAAATTGTCTTCCATGTGAACATGGGCAACCAATCACAGAAGGATAAGTGCCTCCCACCCCATACTACAGCCACCTATCAACCCATCCAGCCAATGACAGACAAGGAATATAATGAGTGTTATAAAGCTGCCATCATAATAAATCCAATTGGTTTAACCCCCAACATCACCACCCCCACCTGCCAGCCCATTCCATTCCATCTCATACCTCCCAGGCCAGCACCACCTCAACACCTTCCTTCCTGCGCTATTCTGCCTAATAGGCATCAATCTTCCCCTCCCACATAAACTCCTTGCTGCCAAACATTTTCTAGTTATATTATTTTTATCTTAAATTTCAATTGTTTATTTTCTCTTTGTTTATAGTTGGTTTTATTCTTTATGTTCAGCTTATTTCTATAAAATCATATGTTTACTATGCTTATATCTATATCCATAACATGGTTATTTTTAGCACCTAAACACAGCCCCTTGTGAAAATATTAACAACAATTTAGTGATCAGCTAAATTAAATTAGAAAATTATAAGTATATTGTGTTTAGATAAAGTTGTTGCTGATCCAAATTTAAAACCTTAGTGATCAGCTTTAAGCCAATTGGGAGCCAAGTGAGAAAGTGATTGTTGTGACATATAGGGTCATTCAATAATCCTTTGATGCATGTGCACTAATTAATCTGATTGATTGGCTGTTTTTCAATTGTGCGCCACAGCAGCAATGGTGCATAATGGTAAAGCAACCAGCCAATCAGATTAATTAGTACACATGCATCAAAGAATTATTGAATGACCCTATATGTCACAACAATCACTTTCTCAATTGGCTCCCAATTGGCTTAAAGTTGATCATGAAGATTTTAAATTTGGATCAGCAATAACTTCTATAAACACAATAAACATATAATTTTCCAATTTAAAGTTTGCTGATCACCAAATTGTTGTTAATATTTTCACAGGGGGCTGTGTAAAGAGCTAAAACAATACATAAATTATGGAAGCTATGCAAAAAACAAAGCAAACAACTCATATTGAGATAAGCGTAAAACATATACACAATGGGTAACAAGATGGGATATTGTAGTAAATGGGAAAACAAACCAGGATAAACCAAGAAGCAATAAAATCAGAATAACATAGAGTTTATTGGGATAAATTATATAAAAAAATATGCAAAAGTTAGTAAAAATCATATGAGAGAATTGGAGAAATTATTGAAGACCTTGATCATGCAATTGCAAAGATCAAGGAGATTGATCACAAAGTTAAGGCCTAAGTCAAGTTGGCCGTCTTAACAGGCAACAAAATCAACAAGGTGTCTGCAAAGGCGCTCATGGCCAAGATGCCTGACACCTGTGAAAAGACCATTGAGTGTCTTCCTAACGTCCAGGAGACTGTTTTGGAGGGCTTGCAATTCAAGATGTCTTCCCTCTCTGCACCATCTGTCTGGGTCAATGACCCAGAGATGTATGCACATCTCAAGCCAGCAAAGTGCGCCAAAACAGAGGATACCAAATTGTTGGTGAAAATGCATGCACCAAGAATGACCAAGCCTGCTGAAGCCGCCAGCAAAGAGGAAAAACAAGAAGGTAACCTAAAAAATAAAATTAATAAAATTTTCAAAATACTTATCTTTTTTTAGAAAACATTGACAGTGAACTCTGCCGGGTCCTGGTTCCTTTTTTCCTGCCCACCTTCTATTCAAATTATGCCACTCACATGGCCAAACAGCTCTATCTGTCCCCCCTGTCTTGCGGGAGCTCAAAGACAGAATTCACGGGTCCTTCCCAATGACAAGGAACGTGCTAGCTGGTCTGAAAAATTCTGAGGGGGTATCTGAGTGGGCAGTTACTGCCTACAAGGATGCCTAACTGGTCCGCCTTGACCCAGTGGTCCTCAGTGGAGTTTACTGTGTAAAATTCATTGAGCTTGTTTGAGACGTCCTGGAGATGCTCCCATTCAAGAATGTACCGGAGATGGGCTGGGCCCATGCGGCTGCTTGATTCTGCTTTCTGGTAGAACATACACTCTCTTACCTTCTGGAGAACTTTGGGTGAGTGGTAGGGAAACTGACTGTTGCAAATGCAACAGCTGTGAAGAAGACCAAAATCCTCCTTGCTGACTTTGGGCTGGCCTGGAGTGCCGACAAGACAGGTGTCCCTCTGGCAATGGAGCTCATGTTTGCCAAGACAAAGCACAAGAAGAAGATTAGTACTGTGTACAATAAGCTCTGTGAGTTTACAGAAGCCTTTGCTGGGCAAAGGCTTCATCTTGTTGTATACCTGGGGTTTCTCTTTTACTTTAGGATGGCCGCGTCTGTAGAGGACCTGGATGGGGTCCTCCTTGGGATCAATGAGGCCAGGCTCTCCCTGAATGGGAAGAAGGTCCCCCCAGATATGACTCAGTGGACCACATTATCCAGGACGCCCTGGTCCTGGCTGGAATTTACGGGGTTGCAGCCCCACCAGAGAAGCTGCTGCTTCACTCCCACCTAACTGTACTCCCTTTCACCATCAGGTAGGAGTATTTTAACCAGGGTGTATTCACTGTCCACAGTGTGGCAGTGGAGGTTGTGCGCCACCTCCATTGCGGGGTGGGTACATACCACCAAACCCATTATAGGCATGCTTAATTTTTTCTATATACCAATAAACATCTTATATACTCTAGATTATTTTTATTATAAAAATTTTTTATAATTTCTTTTTAGCAAACAAGTTTTTCAAAATATATCCCAGAGAAGGTCTTAATAAAAGCATAATAATATATGTCAATAAAATCTACTTCTAACTTGTACACTTTACACTTAACTTTTTTAATTTGATTTTTATATTTATTTGACAAAAGTGATATAAATATATTCATGTAATCCAGTATCAAGAGTTTGGGATACCCTTAGATGCCACAATAAAAAATGATTATAAATAAATAAATTACTAACCTTCATTGATGGTCCTGCTGAATGTGATTGTGGGCTTGGAAACATCTAAATATAAAATGATAATAAATAAATCTTGAATAGTAAATTAGAGAATATAAAAAATTTGGACAAGCTAAGCCTTTCATTGATTGGCTGTTTGGCTAGGCACGCGAGGATGAACAAATCAGCATGGTCATAGAATTTGGCCACGGTCTCAGCTGGGAGGGTGTGGATCCCGGCCTGCAGCAAATTAAACAGGTCCTCGGTCCCAGTTGGGATTACTTGCTTGACAACTCACTTGAGCCACCCAAAGACTTCCTCAATGGGATTTAGGAAGGGCAAATAGGCAGGGAGGAAGAGAAGGCGCAAATTTGCCATGTCCAATTACTGGGGGCCCACTTCAATTCTGGTGTCAATCATTGGGAATTCCTCAAGAACATCAGCCACCTTATGGAGACCAATGTTGTCCAGCACAATTACCTTGGTGAAGCCCGGGCTTGTGCGCCTCAGGTTCTCCTGGACCAATTGGAGAAATGATAGGGAGTCCATGTGACAGTCCACATGTTTGGAGGTTTGTAGGAGGGGCTAATGCTGGCCAAGAAAAAGTTTGGTTGTTCATTGTAGGTAGAGGCCAAGTAAGGAATGATGACTACTAGGGATGGTAAGGCCTAGCTAGTAGGTGTAAAGACTACTAGAGGCAGATATTGCCTCCACCCAGCAGAAGATATTGGCTGCTGTGGGCTAGAGTTCTTCACCTAGCAGGGAACTGTGGCTGCAAAAGAGTGAAGAATGATATAGCTAGCAGTGAACTTTGTCTGTTTGAGGTAGAAAAGGTTTTGGACCCCTGGCAGGTAACGCGGGCTGCCAGGGAGGGGAAGAGCTCTGAGAGCTCTACATACCTGGATATGCTTACAGGAAGTCTGTGAGCAAGCATCCTACCTAACAGACTGGTAGGGTGTCCTCATTTATGCCCCTATGGAAGCTTTTGGGGAGAACCCATAGTGAGCATTGGAGGGTATAGATTTGCTTGGAGGTGTCACCAAGGCGGTTTGCTTGGGGAAGCAAGCTGCAGAACTTGGTGTGATCAGGCCTCTGGAAAGTAGAGCTGATTACTCTGCAGCTGAAAGCCCAGACTTGATCACCTGGGTGAGAAAAACAACAACATAGGCTGTGATAATCTATGGTTGGATGGCCTAAGTGGATTGCCACTTGTGAGGGCCCAGTCAAACGCCAGTTCAATGTAGACTTATGCCTGGGTCTACAGGTTCTGGTAACAGGGAATGGGATAAAGAACCAAGGTGGTTCACAGAATCAGAAGAAAAGACTAGTGAGAGGAAATGTTTGATCACAGAGAAGGCGAGTTGAAGGACTGTTGGTTCATATTGAAGTTTGGAACCAAAATGGTTCATTGTGCAGGTGGAACCAAGATGTTTCCTAGTAAGGATAAGTGGAAGGGCTCAAAGATCATGATGCAGAAGTAGCTGGTCATGATAAAGAAGTATCCAGAGGACTGATAGGCTGTTTAAAGAATGGAAAGGAGCTGTTCTGTGAACTAAGATGGATTGTTTTCTGGTTAAGCTGAAGAGCTGGAAGATGTGGTTGAAGAGCTGGCTGAAGAACCCAAAGATGATGGAGAAGAACTAGTGGTCCGGAGAAATGAGCCAAGATTTTGCTGAATTGATTTGCCAAAGTGGGAAAATGTAGAATGTGTTTCTTTGGTTTAGTAGTAAAATCAAGAAGGAATGTGAATAGAAGTGTGGGTAAGATATTTATTTATTAAGTTCCTAGGATAGATGAAGGTTGAATGCAGGGAGAACTGGTTCTGGAATAATGGGCCAGTTAACGCTTTGGTGCACAAAGAGTTATTGCTTTGAGTGGTTTGAGCTGTGGAAATTATTTTCCTAGTTGGATCCCAGTGGCACTTCAGAAATGGTCTATTTCTGCGCTCTGCATTCATTGGTTGAGTTCTGGCAGGTTTCCTGATGAAAATGGTTGGTTGGAAGCCAAAAGCTTAAAGTATAAGCAAGGAAATAGTGAATTAATACTTTAAGCTTTTGAGAAAGTAAGTATGTAAGCTTAAGTTATTATAGGAAAAAGTGAGCGGCAATGGTTTAAGCTTCTGAAGAAAGCCATTTTGAAGGCGGAACCGTTGGGAAAAGGACACTATAAGAAGGTGGCTGGCTGGAAAGTTACAGGGTCTTTCCAGGTCTTTGATGGGGTCTTTCTGAGGCCTTTTGAGTTTCTGCCAAGAGGTTTTTGGAAGCCTTTTGATCACCAACAGGAGCTTGATTGGACTGGATCAAGTGGATTACAAAGGCCACAAGACAACAGAAGGAGCCAGAGACCAAGCTAAGGAAGCCTGAGCTGGAACAGACTGCAGGAGCCCAAGACCAAAGTGCAGGAGCACAAACCCAAAGCGCAGGAGCCCAAGACAAAGGTGCAGGGATCCAAGACCAAGTACAAGGAGTCCAAGATATTGTTGGAGGACTCCAAGTATTGGCAAACCCACATTATTTCCCTGACCCACCGGGCCATATACCAGAAGGTTTCTAAGAGGATCTTCCTTCTGAGAGTGAATAAAAGCCCATTTTGACCCCTATACATATTTCTGAGATACATTTTCCCTTACTAGAGAATTACAACCCCTTCCAGAAGGACCCTGTTTACAATCCAGGACACACTTTGGGGACTGGTGGACAGGAACCCCACAGTCCTGCTATTGTGAGATCCCAAAATCATTTGGTACAGCTCAACCCCCTTTGGACCGAGGAGAGCCACCATCAAATAGGCTGTGGCGCAGACTGCAGCACACTAAGCCATCCTGTCATTGGAGCCTTTTGGGACATACCCATACCCATTGCACATTGACGAGGCAAATGCTGATTTGTCAATGTAGTATAATTTGACTGTCTCCTTGACTTTGAGGGCAGTGTACGCCTCTGTGTATTTTTTCCAAGTCTCAATGTTGGTTGGGCTGTTTCTATTATAGGGAGATACCCCGAGCTTTTTCCAGGAAAAGCACATTCTCTTGGGCAGATGGTAGTAAAATAAAATCAAGGCCTCAACCCCAAAAGTAGATTTGACCATGGCCTGTATATTTGCCAGTTCAAGATGGCAGTCTCAGGTTATCCACTGGCAGATTGCCCATTTGTGCTCCTTGGTGAGCATAGTAGAAATGTGCAAGGATTTCTCTGCGGCAAGGACTTGGCCAGTATCAATAAACTTGTTGAAGGTCTTGCTGGCGTACTTGGGATCCACTCCAACAATGGCCGCGGCCGCCTTGTAGTCACCAGATTCATGCATTAGCTTAAGCAGGATGATGTGTTTGATGTAGGGGATGCGCTTCTGGGCAGGCTTAGTGGGAGTAGTTGAATTGGGATCCTGCTCAGGGACTGGCTTGCAAGGCATGGATACCTTGTTGTAGAAGGCTGCAACTTTCTTTAGCACCAACTGTCCCTCGTCAGTTCTGAAGAACTCAGGCTCCTTGTCCTCTTCCTGATTGCCATCACTGATGTAGGGCTTGTAGCTAGTATCAAGTACAGGATTCACCTTCTCCAGCATGGCTGACAGGACTGATTCTTGCCAGTACACAACGTTGAACACATATGGAGTAAATTCTACCTCCTTGTTTCTAACTTTCTTGGTGAAAGTAACCTTGGTGGGCTTTCGGGTCAGCTTGGGGACCCAAGGGTTTATGCTCCGCACCCTAGAAGCTTGTGCTCCTTGAACTGGCTGTGTCAGTGCAGCGTCACTATCAAACTCTCCTCTCCCGTCTCCTTCCTGAGTAGGCATTTGTGTTGCACTAACTCTGTTCTTTGACCCGCGGGGGCAACCACAACCGCAGCGCACAACAGGTGTAATGGTACTCTGTTGCTGTGTTCCTTCCATTTTACAATTTAATAAAATACTAAATAAAATTCAATTAAGTTACTCCCTAGTTTTAATTTTTGCCTTTATCTGAATATGGATATTCAATTGATATTTTTCCCACCCAATATCCCAATTATAGATTTTTTATTTCTTAATTAGTTGTTTCTGGTTTTACAACACCCATTTTAGAATACCCAACATATTTTCCACCCATTTTCCAAGATTTTACGCCAAATTAAGCACCCAACACAATATTTTTAAAATTTATGTTTCAGATCTTGTGTCTTATTTTAGATACCTTGGTATCATTCTTGATTAAAATCCATTGCACACACTGAGTGAGTTATTTTGTTTACATAGTGAGTTGCTATTGTGTTTCATTTTTTGATTGAGTTTTGACTCACTGTGCTTGGGTGTATTTCATCACCAATTCACATAGTAAACATATGTACACCAAAAGTCAACTCACACCATTTTTTTGTGAATCAATGTATTTCAGATTGTATTTTGAATGGTTTTGCTTTGTGTGTGAGCACTTCTTTGCTGTGTTGACTCATTTTGCCCATTAACACCAATAAACCCTGTTAACAGAGTGTATATTTTAACCTTAGTTGGATTTTTCTTAAATCTGAAATCATTTTGTTTAAATATGAGGTATTTTTGGTTGTTGCCATAGCTTTTAAAACTACTGTATACTTCTGAGAAGTATAATAGACGAGATAAAGGGGGAAATTAAGAAGAGAATGATACTTTATTGGATATGAATATATGATAATATATAGTATAATGAAAAGCCACATACTGTCCATGTACATCATGGGAGTCATGAGACTTATCTGAGTAATGTTCCTCTTAAGTCATGAGGCTTATTCAAGTTGTGTTCTGCTTAGGATCTGGATTGTTTGATCCCTGTAATAGATGGTCAAATGATAGTAGTGCCACTGGCTTAAGGATTAGCCAGTGAGCCATTCAGTGTCTTATTTGGTGAACTACTAGGGCGTTAATTCCCTGAGAGGGAGTAATCAAAGATGTTGCGACAGATTCTTGGATCTCGCCCAACTTGGGTTTGCTTAAATATAAGTTCATTTTGTTTAAATATGAAGTATTTTGGTTATTGTTATAGCTTTTAAAACTACTTATATTAATTGACTTATTTTGATATTTGATGGCTTTGATGTCTGTTTTAGTTGCTATGAAGGTTTGTTGTTGGATCAAGTTTTTTGCTTTAATGACTGAGTTCATTTCATTCTTAAAAACCATAGTAAACTTAGCAGCTTCATTTTGTGACTGAAATCCATATGTCCTAGTGCTTGGTATATCTGTTGCTGAACCATCATTTATTTGTTCTCAGTTTAAACAATATGTTGTGTATCTGGACATTTCTGCCAATTGAAGCACATTTTCTGTTGAATTTACTCATATTTCTATCAAAAAAGTTGAAATTTTTTATGTGGCTGAACCATTTTTGTTTATCTCAGCAGGTTGTAAAACAACTGTATGCATGTAATGTGACTTCATTTGTGACATGTCTGTAAAATTTTGCTTCCTGGTTGTTGTCAGAATTTTGGGATATTGACTAATTAATGGATTCAACCAATTATTGCGGCCTAGCTGTCAATCACTCTTAGGAATGGTTTCAATAGAATGATGCAGACTGCAGGTTGCGGGATCAATTAATCAACAACCAAATCATATGCTGGCATTAAAAAATTCATGTATTGCAATTAATTAATGGAACATGCTATTACTGCTCATTAATTAGTCCACCTCAACAATCACCTCAAACATTCTTTTCATAATAATTACTATTGTAATCTTTAATTATATTCTAGAACAAGAGCCATCACATGGGCTGTCATTTGAAACACTTCTAGAAGAGTCCAAAATGAACTGGGCCGTTATGTCATGGCCATAGTTTTCCCGGGTGTGGCTTGGCCAAAGCGCTGCCACCCGGGGAAACCTGGCCCAAAGCCCCGCCCGCTTGCAGCAATTGTAGATTTAAATCTAACAATTGATTGCAACTGGGTGGTGGCAAAAAAATTGGGTCTGGGTGGGGTGTGGATGCCCCACGCCCAATTTCCCCTTCCTTGACCTGCTGGTCAACAAATCCTGACCTCAAAGGAGGTCAGGTAATAGCTTACAGAACCATCATTGGTGGTATCTGTAAGCTGACTAAATATTACATACAAGGAGACCACCTCATCAAGATGCACCCAAAGGCTTTAAGTAACAATGGTCCCCACAAAACTACCTTAGTGTTTTGATATTTTACTCTCAATAAATATCTTGCCTCAATGATTCACTTATTTCAATATTTTCCAATCAGATTTTTAATAACCAGACTGCTAGATTCTGCTTTCTCACCTCTGCAATTTCCTGGTAATCTTTCACCTCCTGCTGAAATGATTCCTGAAACCCACAAAATTGAATGTGAGCCTATCTATGCTGCTGATTCCTTGATGTTGATCCAAATTAAGGTCTTTCTGATGTACCTGTGCATAATCTTCTGCTGCACCTTTCCTTATTCACTCTTCAAGGGTTATCATTTCCAAGTAAACACACATTGTCTCCTCCTCATTGGTAATGACATCCTAATTTGGGTGTAAATTCCCCATTTGATTGGTTACAATGAGCTCTCTTTACTTTACCTTGACATGTCAGGCCAAACACTCTAAGATAAAAAGGCTTGAGCCTATTGTATTAGAGTAGCTCTGATTAAGTGAAACAATCATCTCTGTGAACTAGTAGCCAACCACTGGCTAGCTAGCCCTGGAAGTGGCCCAGGTAGACAGAAAAGATACCAATCTGTGGAAGATGTCAAGCAAGCTTCTGTCAAAACCACCCCAAAAGGCTGGGCCTTCTGCCATGTTGCCCTAATGCTACTTCTGTCAGGGATCCACTTATTGAGAAGTCTTTCCCCAATTGAATGGAGAAGAGCTCCCAAGTTGAATTTGATCAGAGTGGAACCTACTGGAATCCCTATCATTAACATGTGTAGAAGGTGACCAAATAGACAGAATCTTCCCAAGAAAGGAGTGAAGTGATTGAGAAGATAATAGACACTGGTGTACCCCAAGACCAACCAAGGGGCCTTGGGGTGGATGATAGGTGGGAATTGAGCTGTTTCAACATAAGGGACATGTCTTTGACGCGGACCAAAATGATACCAAATTGAGTCTTCAGATTTATCAGTAGGAGTTGGTTCAGGGTTTTCAAAGTTAACATTTGCTTGCCCATAATGGATTAACACACACAAAGTTCATAAAATGAAGATGAACTTAATGTTGTTGGGGAAACCTTTAGAATCTACTAATTAAGTGTTTAGAATTGAAAATATAGATTTATTTGGTTGATAGGAAATAAAGAAATTGTTGGAGCAATTTGGATGGGAGAAATTTGTCAGTTTAAATACTGACTTCATGTGAGGAAGGGAACATTGTGGTTACCAGGTGGATCTGCAAGAGTGATTTGAGAAGTACTGCTTTGCAGGACTGCAGCAGACTGCAGCCTACAATGCAAGAAGAGGAAGGTTGGGATATTGCATTGCAGTATTGTACCTGGCTTTGGTTGGGAATGGAATTTGGGGCTGGATGAGAAGTATTCCTTTGGCTTGGGTGGTTCACTGGGTTTGATTGGATACTTAGGTCCCTGAATCTCTGGTTTGGATAACCTTTGCATTTAATTTTGGATTGATTGGTTGTTTTATATTTATCGGTGTCCAAATTTAATGCTGAATCTTTGTTTTTGCTGTCTGGAGCCTTAATTTTTGTTTTTGAAATAGAATTTATATTTTGGCCTTGGTTTTCACGTTTGATTTTGTTTTTACTTTCAAAGTTGAATCTTATACATTGATTCATCAATCTTGAATGTGTTTTCAAATGAATTTCATTTAGAGATTCAGTTTTGACCTTTATTTCTGATGTAGCATTTATAAATGCAACTTCTGGTTTCTTAATGATTGCAAAACAATTAAAATTTGATTTCAATTTGTGTTAGGGATGAAATCCCTTACAACTTTAGTCTCTTCTGGCATTGTGAGCTAACTCGGATAGCACATGTGCAGGCAGGCTGCCTTAAAGCCAGTCCATTAGAATAAAAGACTGATGATTCCTTATTGACTTGATGATTGATCCAAGTCTTATTTCCTTAATGTGATCCTCTCTTGGGCTTTAAGTGGAGAGCAAAAGATGATACTGTTGTCTTACAGTATAATTATATATAGTAAAATATAGAGACAACTATGAACCTATATTCAGAAGTAGAAAGAACCGTCCCAAATCCTCTGGGCCTTGGGCCTTGTCAGACTTGCTACTTCTGATGATAACAAAATATTCCAGGCCAAAGGTTACGCCAAATTCACAGGTTCTCTGTACTTTCCTAATGTTAGAAGTCTTAGGATATCATCTGGTAGGTGATAAAATACCATGGTCTGCAATTTTCTGACAGTTGTTCTATTTGTGTTTCATTTTAGCCCTTATGTTGGTGCCTCATCTGAATTATGATAAGATTATAGTGTTTTCTGGAACAACCCTAATCTAATTCACTTGTTGTACCAAGTCATTCTGCTTGTATGTCAGGGAACCAACCCTGATCGGCCGGCTCACTAGCGTTTGGGAACTGGCGGGTTGCGGACTGGGTGGGCAGGGCCCACCAAAGGATTGGTGCTAACTTAATGAGGTAGGACATTGACTTGCCCACCCACAACCACAAACCCACGGCGGGAACAATAGTATCTATTACTACCGTGAGAGTGATATATACAATTCCAAAAAGCTTGTTGGTATGGTCCAGTGAGAGCTTGGCAGCAGAGGCAGGCATTGGTTTGGGGGTGACAGGTGGCTCCATGTCTATTTGGTAGGCAGGAAGGAAGTTGTATTTATCTCTGAACAGGCGGGGTTTGGTAACGTACCAAGGGCCTTCTTGGTTGTATCTGGTTAACTTTGTAGTTCTATCCAAGGGATCCCGGGCTAGTATGTTGTCAGTGGTGTAGTCCTTGTACTCAGGCTTTAAGGGGTACTCTGTGAAATGGACAGGACCAAAGGGAGCACTTGGCGGGCGGTACGTAGCTGGCGGGCTGGCAGGGGGGTCAGATGATCTTTGAGTTAACTGGCAGATGACAAGAATAAAATACAGCAATAATTGGGGAAACCAATATTTCATAACCTTTATTTAAAAATGACAATGAGGGTTGATCTCAGCGGCAACCTCCAGAATTAACTCATACAGAATGGAACATCCTCCATGTTGACAATTTCAAAAATTGTTTTTGCTTTATATTTTATAATTTCAATTAAAATCTCAAAATAAAAATCAAACATTGCTTCTATTATCAGTGTCAATTATTCAATCCAGAAAAAATAATCTTTAATATTGAAAATAAGAAAATATTTTCAAGAATTGTTGACATGGAGAATGTTCCATGTTGTATGAGTTAATTCTGGAGGTTGCCATCTCAGCCTGGCAAGTATTTATACCACACTGCCAGGCTTCACTTCCTGGTCGGGTTTTCTGGGCTCGGGCAGGTTGGCATTGGGGGTCTCAGATGGTAGTGTGGCGCTTGGCACTGGCGGTTTGCCACTGGCTGCTTCGGGATGAGAAGACTTTGAATCCTTCTGTTTATCAATTTGGGTATTGGGTGCATCTTCAGGTTCAGTGCCTCCCCCAGGACTTTGGGGGGAGTTTGGAATAACTCTCATGAAGAAACTTGTGTATTTCACCAAGCAAACCGCCGGTGTCAGGCATTGACACCTTGGGGAAATTCTCAGCGTTTTGTACTGGCGGTTTGCTTGCGGCATCCTGCAGGACAGCTAAGGGTTCGGGTCCTGGCGGGCTGGTAACAACTTTATCAATCAGTAGTGGGTTATTGGGTTCCCAGCCCATGGGTCTGGCGGTCCGTGAAAGGTTTTGTCCAGGGTTTGACTCTGGTTCCATATTTTGAGATTTAGGAGCATCCAAATTGTCATTCCTGACATTGTAGTTTGGACTATGTTGTTTGATGTTTGATATAACTATGTATTTTGTGTTAGTGATATTATGTTTCTTGTTTTGCCTTTTGCCAGTTCACTGAAAATACTCAAATTATTTGCAGCCTGTAACTCACCTGGCTTAAAGTTGGCTCAAATCTGAGCCCATTTTGTTTAAATCTGAGTTATTTTTGCTTAGCATCATAGCTGTGAAAACTACTGTACTAAGAGTGAATTTAGATATCAAATTCAGTACATACATTTGATTATGAGGTGAGCTCAATTTCAGTACATCACTATATATTTGAGCATCTAGAGTAGCTAGAGTCAAGATGTTTAGTACTATTTTTAATGGAATTATCTGAAAAACACACCTAGATACTCTAAATTTCATGAAAATCATTTATTGGGTCTTAATATTGTTATTGCTAGTTTACTCCACCAACATCCTAATTAAGATGATGTAATGGTAAAACAGTTAGCTCTGAAACAAACTTCTTCCATTAAGTCTGAAACAATATGGATTTAATTGGATCAGGTGATACGTCTATTAACTCTGAAACTGTATGAATTCACTTGGATCAGGTGATAGATAGTCCATTAACTCTGAAACAAACTACATCCACTCAGATCAGGTGAGGCATCCGAGTGGATTCTTTTCCATACTTGTGATCCAAACTGAATAAAATTGAATCCTTCTAGATAACCATCCTTTCTTAAAAAATATTTACGTGTATAATTCGAACTATATCTCTTTAAATTTACTAAGCTCTCTTTTCATCGGTCAACTCAACACTCAGCAGAGTTTAAACATCCAATCATATTAAAGAATCTGTTGCTTCTCTTCCGATTTTAATCCGCACTTTCTGGAGTCGGGTAATCTTTATAAATAGGCCGCTTTGATAATGTTAAATGGGTGAAATCACCATTTAAAAATCAAGCAATTAAATATATATTTATTAATTTCTGAGTGACCTATATTCTCACTTTACATAATTTAGACCGAATTCAACCTGTGTACTTTCAAAAAATCATGTAAGGGATTGTATGTAATGATGAGCCAAATCAAGCTTTTGGCTTGGCAATCAACTTTAAGTTTAATTATTATAGAAAAAACAATTCAGTTAAATCTCTTACGGCTTGAGCCCACTCGAGAAGACATTACAGACAAACTCGCTTTTATTTATATTAATTCAGCTGGGACATTGATTCAACTGCGACACTTGGATGAACCACTATGATAAGCTTCGAGGGGGTGTAGGGATGCTTCGGCTCAGCCCCGGCTAGCTAACGGCTTTTGGCCGCTTCAGCTAAAGCGGTGCTATAAGATATTTAAACATATTTAAATAAATATTTGAAATGAGAGGTCAGGAGCCAAAAACTGGCCGCGGCTGCCTGGGGCTTGGCCGAAGCAGTTTTAGAGGGGGTGGATGGTGCTGCTGAACCGGCAACTCAAAACTATGGGTTGAATAGTTGGGCTTGGGATGATATTCTTTAGCATCCTGGCCTTTGAGTGCTTATTATATTCCAGCACAGTTGTCAAACAACCACAGGAAAGTATTGGAATACGAAGCTTGTACATGACAGGATGCCATAGCTTAAGCTTAACATGTTCTGCAGCAGATCTTTATGGAGCGAGCTTAATAGCTAAGAGTTAGCTTTAGTTTTAATCATAATGTGGTTAAAGGCGATGTATTATTGGAATATCAGTTCTGGAATAATTTACTCAGCCATGCTGGTGGTTGAATAAGCCCCTAACTTTTCACCCCGCCAGTGCAAGTTGGTTTAGCATTTATATCGGTTAATTATTTTAAACCGGCAAAAGCCGATTCCTGGAAGCTTAGTTCAAACTTTGGTTCATTAAAGCGTTCGTTATCTTGCTGTGGCTCAGGCTTCCGAGTTTCAACTTCTTATAAAGTGTAATCTAAAATGAGCTTTTTGAATCAATGCAATGAAAAATCAAGCACCCTAGCTGTGGCCGTGAGTGGGCCATTTATTAGCTGTTGCTTGTACAATAATCAGTTTCTGTAAGTTTGCATAATTGCTGCGCTCCTGCATTGAAATACGTCGACCCCCCACAATCAAACTGTAGGCTAGGGCTTGGAGTCAAATTTTACTTTAAGGGGTTGAGATAACCTTGTGAATGTCAAAATAATTGATTTCAAATCAAGTGGGGCGGCAATTTGGAACCAATTGCCTCGATGATCATTGATCTTCAATGCTAGGGAGTGAGCAGAACAGGCTAAACCGAAATAATTACACAGTCAGTTGGGAAATGGATTATAAAAATAATAAAGTGACTTGATTTATTGGTTTTGCCGCCACACATGGCAACTTATCCGTTGGTTTGGAATGTAGGAACTTTGGCGAATACTGCATCAGTAATTAGTTTGGATAAGCCAATTGGCAAGAGGGGTGGGGAATGCATTATTCCCTCGAGAGGATCAAGCCTTGATTGTGGCAAATGATGGATGTAGGCACAACGGAAATAATATATACTTTTTGTGCATAGCCAACCGTAGGGTTCCTAAAGCCTTGAGTTCCACCTTAACCCATTAGACTGGTGGACATCTTTGTTATTTAGCTTGTCAGTATGATTGAGCCTACCTTAGATGAGCACCAGCTGACGATCCAGCAGATATGTGCGCGATATGATACCGATGTCGAAGAGACAGAGCCTGTAAAAAGTCTGGGCTTGAACCAAGAGCAGATAGCAAGAATACGTTCCGAGTTTGGCGAAAACATAATGAGGCCACCAAAGCAAACGCATCCCTTTTTTAAATTTATGAAGTGCTTGCTGTCAGTGTTTAATATTCTACTCTTGTTCGCGGGGGCGTTGACGCTAACACTTTACTCTACTAACCCGCAGATCAATTACTCTGACATGTACCTTGGGATTTGTCTATTTGTGGTGGTGATGATGAATTCCTCCATTGAGTTTATTCAACAGCAGCGGAGCGCTTCGCTTCTGGACTCGTTTATGAAAATGGTACCTCAACTCTGCAATGCTGTACGTATGGGGAGTGTTATACAAGTACCCGCCTCCGAGCTTGTCGTGGGAGATGTAGTTTTTATACGCATGGGCGATAAAGTTCCAGCAGATATGAGATTGTTCCATACCACTCTGCTCAAGGTCGACAATTCATCGTTGACCGGGGAGACGGATCCTCAAGAGCGACTTCCTACGAACGAGCACAGTAATCCACTCGAGGCAACCAACATCGCTTTTAGCGGCACCCTAGTTGTAGCTGGTGAAGGCTATGGCGTAGTTATCCGTACTGGTGATCAAACTGTTTTGGGACAAATTGCCAATATGACTAGCGACGAGGGAAAATTTAAAAGTCCATTGTCTCAGGAGATCCACCAGTTTGTTGGAATGATAGCCGGTTTGGCCATGGTAACAACCACAGTGTTTCTTGTCGTTGGTCTACTACGCCACACTGATCTTCATGTTTTACTTAATTTTGCTATTGGGACCTTTGTCGCCTTTATACCAGAAGGTCTACCTATCACTGTTACCATGTTGCTTTTCGTGGCTGCAAGTAGAATGGCTGGACAACAAGTACTGGTCAAAGATCTACAAGGCTTAGAGACTTTAGGGGCTATTACACTATTGGCCACTGATAAAACTGGAACACTCACTTGCAATGAGATGGCAGTAGCTAATGTATGGACTAGTATGACCCTCCACGGCCCGTTCGAGAAGGAAAAAATCCACGCAATTATGGGTGTTCTACGCATCGCTATACTCAACTCTCAAGTCAAATATGATCGGATCGATATTCCCTTCGAGAAGCGGAGATTAATAGGGGATGCTACTGAACTAGGCTTGGCACGATTTGGACATCGTCATCATCCCGAGTTTGCTTCACTCGACACTACGCTTCCTCGTGTTTTTGGAATACCCTTCAACTCTGACTCCAAAGTCGCGGTCACCATTCACCAAGATGGGAAAGATCTTTTATTATTCGTCAAGGGTGCACCAGAGAGAGTTTTGATAAAATGCGATCAAATCCTGATTGATGGCCACCCTACTCCGCTTCTCACCCATCATGTCGATGCTTTCCATGAAACATACAAAACAATGGCATCACAAGGTCACCGTATTATTGCGTTTGCTCAGATGAAACTTGATAGTAACCAGTTTCCTATTGGACATGATTTCGAGATGGCTCAGAAATCCCAACTTCAGGAATGGTGTTTGTTGGCTTGGCATCTTTGGAAGACCCTCCCAAGCATGGGGTTCGCGAAGCCATTGGAAAGTGCCGCTTGGCTGGAATACAGGTCATGATGATAACAGGTGATCACCCTCTGACGGCGGAAGCTATAGCTCGCAAAATCAATCTCATGACAAGTGAAACCAAACAGATGGTGGCTAAAAGGATTATGCGCGAAGCTGATCTAGTTCAGGAAGAAGAATATGATGCTATTGTTTTACATGGCGAGCAGATTTCCGAAATGGACGACGAGGCCTGGGATCATGTTTTTACAAAGAAGGAAATCATCTTTGCCCGTACATCGCCAAGCCAAAAGCTAGAAATCGTTAAACGTGCTCAGGCGTTGGGACATATTGTTGGTGTTACTGGTGACGGAGTTAATGATGCGCCTGCTTTAAAGCGCGCCGACCTTGGAATTGCCATGAACGTATCGGGTTCGGATGTTTCCAAAGAAGCAGCCTCGATGATCCTTTTAGATGATAACTTTGTTTCGATTGTTCGAGGGATTGAAGAGGGAAGACTCATCTTTTCTAACCTCAAGAAGAGCATCCGATATACTCTCACCCATGCCATGCCAGAAATTTTACCACAGCTATTGCTTGCCCTTGTTCCCATCCCTCTGCCGCTCCCATCCATCCTGATTTTGCTAATTGATCTGGGATTTGAACTTCTTGCTGCTCTTTCATATGCCTGGGACCCACCCGAGACATCTACTGGCCTAATGAAGCTACTGCCCCGTAAACCCGTCAATCAAGATTCTATTGCTCGGCTTCGACGCATGGAAGACCGTGAACTACAGCCTCGCTTTGACTTTGAAGCGCGCTCTATAATCCCACCCTCAAGAACCGATCGTTTCTTTCATGCGATTCGCCTTCGTTTTTCACCAGCATACTGGAGAGACCGGCTCGATCCCAACTCCGAGGTTATGGTTGATTCTCAAGTGCTGTCATGGGCATTCCTTGAGGCAGGCCTAATTGAGACTGGTGTATGCCTTGCTACCTTCTTCGCTGTCCTTAAAACCCACGGCGTTTCAATCCACGACTCGCATACCATGCAGGTTAGAGGTTTGTTCAAGAGTGGTAGCGACTCGCACACTGTCAGTACTGGCACTAATCTAGACGACCAACAGCAGCTCGAAGCCCTTGCACAGGCCCAGTCGGGATACTTCATAGCTTTAATCATCATGCAGTGCTTTAACCTATTTGCATGCAAGTCCAAGCTGTGCGTTCCGTGGGGGCGGCACATGTTTCAAAACTGGCGAAACTTTGCTGGCATTGGTTTAGGTCTACTCCTTTCCTTGCTTGTCATCTACGTTCCTCCGCTTGCCACTTTATTCCAGACCTCTCCAGGCCTTAACCCCACAGTTGCTCTGACCATCCCTCTTGCTGGCGGCTTCTTTCTCCTCATTTACGCCACCCTGCGTCACTTGGTCCTCAAACGTGCGAACCCAGCCAATTACTCTCCCAACATCATCGGGCTTAAGATGCACCCTACCGTCTTCAATCGTCCCAATAGAAACTTTTGAATAGTTTCCCTCCACAACAAGATTTGTTTTCCCATTCCCTTGGACAAACGCCACCATTAAATATTATTCTACAACCCAAGAAACATCAAACTATCTGCTATCAATTAACCATTTTGCCACGAGCACAATCAGATGGAGAAGTTATCTATCTCCAGCATCATGGTTACCACTCGGCTAACAAGACAACTACTGATTCTTGATCCCACATGTGGTTGCTCCAGAATACAAGCCCAAACCATTACCAGGAACCCTACCACTTTCCTGATTCACACCCCTCTACCATATAACCTAATGTCCTAACATTGCTGTATTATCAGAGTTACACAGGGAAAATGTTTGGAAACTAGATAAGCCTTTATTGGGATATGGGGGATCATATAGTTCTAGTAAATCATTTTAAAAGGTAAGGGATTGTGTAGATCAATCATTTGGATTTGACAAGGGGGTGGCTTGATCCTGCTAATGAGTGAAGTGCCAAACCGGGTTGCCACCAGGTCGAGACTGCCATTGGTTCCTGTTTCCTTGTTTGGTAATTCAAGTTGACTTCCACATTTGGCCTCAATTGCCAGAGAAATCAAGTTGGGTGGGGTGTGGGATCTTGCCGTGGGTCAGCCTGCTGCTTTGCCACTAGAATGATATTTCAATAAAATACTCCTTTCTCTTCTAAATCTTACTTCCCTTAAGCCTTTGCTCAACAATTTATGTTGATTCCAGAAACCTTTATGCTGCATGATACCTGCTGCTCTGGGTATTTGTGAGAGTAGACCAAGCTTAAGTTATACTGGTTGCTTTTTGATGTATGGAAACTATACATATTCTCCAAGGGGAAGTCTACATTGTATCCTTTGCCCAATGATTCAAATAGATTCCCTGACCTTTTCGTCCAACTACCATACTTTTCACAAAGCTTAACACCAAAGTGTTGCAAGCATAGCCCAAGTTGGAAGGGTGTGCTCAAGCACATGCCCCCGTCTAGTAAAACCCCTCACTGGTCTGGTTTGCAAACCTGAACCTCCCATCCTCAAGCAGATCCTGGTATTCTATCCCACCAAAAGGTTACTTAACCCCTTGGCACTCAACAAACTATGCCAACATCTAAACTCACTGGATCTTGTATCTTGGCTGGCCAAATGATCCAAATGTAAGGGTTACTAAGAGGGGCTTAAGATCTTCATCACCATAAAAGCATCCAGGCTCTTCTATCAAGGGGATTCTAAAACACAATAAAGTAGGATCAATCAGTAGGAACTACTTGGGGTTAGGCCCTAGTTTTTGCATGATGTTGTATTTCTAATGATTGGGTATGTACTGTAAATTCAGAACCTGGCCGTAAAAAGACGGGATTGTCAAATCCTTGGACCAAATTTTGAATCACTTTTGCGGGATAGCCTTTTTTAATTAAATTGAATTCTTTGTATTGTTATTTGGATTTTTAAAATTGTGGGAACTCATAGACACTTTGCAAAGTTCAAGTCGAACTGCATATTTCCTATGGACAAAATGAATTAACTGGAATCAGATTTGAAGTGTTCAAATCCATCGATCATTTTTATTAAGTCTACTATGTTTTTTGGAATTGTGGGATTGTCAAATCCAAGAACCAAATTTCAAATCACTTTTGAATGCCACTAGTAAACTCAGATATTAATTGCAGGAACTGGAATCCAAATTGAATGTACAGTAAGAAACCAGTCCAAATCAGCCCAAATCAAGAAGCTCCACTCTGGATAAAATCAAATGAAAAATCCAATCTCAACAACCATGTTTAGACATGAAATTAAGTGAAATGTAAAATTGTCCAAACTGGAAATGATGCAATATTCTACACTCTAGATCACTAATATAGCAACCACAAAACTATATAATGATATATGAGCTATCCTCCTTTCTGCCTTGAATTTTTTTAAAAGTTTCAAGGAAGAAAGGAGAGGTGAGAAAGATAAACCATCAGTTTACTACACTATGTATTCATGTATTGCTATTAAGGATACTTGATTACAGTAGATTTTAAAGCGCTAATAATAAAATAGATTGTACTATATAATTCTATTTTATTATTAGCATTTTTTAAAATCTCCTGTAATCAAGCATCTAAATTTTAGCCGCCCTAAAATGGAATAGGGTGATTTTTGAGAATGCCTATGATTCCTAAAAGAATTAGCACAAATTCACTCTAGATCCTTTGAAATCCTTTTGAGACACCCATAAATTATACTTATTTCAAATTCACCTAATTTTTGATTTGAAATTTGGTTCTTGGATTTGACAATCCCACAATTTCAGATTCATTAATTTTTACATGATGTTTATGATTTGCTTGAAATACAGGAAATCTCAAATTGTACATTAGAATCCCGCATTTCTGATTCATGTATCTCACATTTTTTTGCTGAGTTTTGTCTTTTGTTAGTTGAGTTATCTGCTCAAGGGATTCAAAATTTGCCAATTTAAATAAACCAAAAAAAGTCAAATTAAATGGTTGATTTTATTAAATATTTTAATTTTCACTCAGCTGAGTTACCCGCAAAAGTGATCCAAAATTTGGACCAAGGATCTGAAAATCTTGCATTTTCATGTTCAGGTTCTGAATTTACAGTATTGGCTAATTATGGACCAATGCTAGCTAACCAAAAGATAGATATATTGCTTTATACATCCCCTTTTTGACCTTAGTCCCTACTAAGCTTAAGCACCTGCAGTACCGCTTTATGATGCCTATCATGTTTCCCAAACCATTGTATCATTGCATATATCTTGATTACTCATATACACACATTCAATTATAGACAGTAGTTTCCAAACCTGTTGAGATAAACATATATTAGTCAGTTTAGAACGCATAGGTTCAGTCACAAAACCAATTTCAACTGGAACCAGGTGAAGGTCAATTTACTCATTAAAGCTTCCATTTATATATGGCCAAAAAAATAGTCAATCACAAAACAAAATTAAAGTCAAATACCAAATTCCAAAAATGAGACAGCAAACTCATGGAGCTCAAATTCAAAACGCACACAATTCAGTCACCTACTGAAGCATTCTACATCAAATTTGATAATGAGTGTGTGGCAAATATGATACAAAAAGAATGCATGAGGTTCAGTCACAAAAGTGATGAGCTCAAACATGAAACAACTGTCAAGGATCTGGATGTACAAGTATTCTGGCTACCGCCAACCTGCTCAACATCCAGTCATTGCCCAATTTGGTGTCCTTCCAATATACAGTTTGACATACCGGGAATGGCAACCAAGCAATATCACATGACTGTCCAAGTATCCAGTGGCTTGAACCCATCCCGCACATGACCAACCCCTAGGTTTGATCCAACTAAATCTCTGCCACAGCTAATTCTATATAAGACTAAAGTATTATCCAATAAAATATACTTCTCTTCTTTATTAATTCCATATCTGAAGCTTCCCCAAAAGGCGCTCCTTATCACTTGTAGCAGCTACATTTTTTCAACCACACCCATGAAAGAGAAAATGACTGACCAAAACCCGCCCACCTTCGCTCACATATTCACCCAGGCTACATCCCAGGAGACCTGGAAAACGTACTTCCACGCCCACAACATTGAAAAAGATATACCTAGTGGATGCACCATATTTGAAGGACTGGTCATGCCCAAAGCATGCACCAAGATAATTAAATACAGTTGCTCTCTTCAACCACAAACAAATGCACAACCACCTATCAGAGGTGAAGTTACCAACACCAAGTACATTGGTATTGACAAGTTCTTTGGTAAAAACAAAGAAAACATCATCAATTGGCTGGATCACTCAGCTGCCATACTCTGCGCCAGCTGCATTCCCCACAAGAAATGGGTCCAGGAAGCCAGCAAGCACCTTTACAAGGCCAAAGCTAACTGGTTCACCACCTGGGTTGGCTCACAAACTGAAAACCAGCTTGAAAACTGGGAAGAGTTTAAAGCAACATCACGCACAATTTCTGCGTCACTGAATCCCTCCAAGACATTGCAATACAGATCAGCAATCTTCCTCAAAAAACCACTATCACAGCCTACGCCAATGATTTTGAGGAAATACACCGCAAAATCTAAAACCCAGCACAAGCTGACAACGTGCACACCAGAGCCTCATTCATCAACAGAATGAAACCCTCTGTTGCTGCCCTCATCTGCCCAGAGGCTAATACCTCCATGCCTGCACTTATTGCAAAAGCCAAGCGCACGGAAAAACGCACAAACATGGAATATGCTGCATGCAACGGCAATTGCTTCTCAAACGGCAATGGCAGAGAAAACTCCAATGGCAACAAATGCCAAAACACCAATCATAGCAACATCAACTCCAATCACAACAATGGCAATCACAGCCAAAGCGCAAACTGCTCCTGTCCTAAGAGGAGGACACTGCCAAAGTAAACAATGCTGAGACAGCAACCCACTATGAATCTGACCCCACATTCTCTGACCTCAAAGTTCTTGAAACAGAGGAACAGGAAAAGAGGAGGGGGAACAGGCTTAAGTGCCCCTGTCTCCCCCCCCAACTTGATAAAAAATTGTACCAAGCCACAAACTTTGCTGCTCACATCCTACGTGTCCTGCAATCATCCATTTTTATGAACTTAAAAATTAAAGATTGCTCACAACTTCTTGTCTACCCATGCATTTACAAATCTCATACACATAAAATTTTATTTGACTCTGGTGCTCAACACACTATGGTAAGCAAACCATATTTAACCAAGTATAAAATACCAGTTGTCAAATCCAACTTCAAATACGCCAGAATGGCAGACAAATCAAAGGCTACTCAAAGGCAAAACAACTTCCTTCAGAATTGACCTCCAAGGCATAAAAACTTCCATCAAAGGACTTGTCATGAACAACATAAACTACAAAATTGTAGCAGGCATGGAATGGTTCACCCAAGTGAACCCCAGTGTATGTTGGAAAAAAAAATCATGACCATCAAACACAACAGAGTCAATTTTAATATCCCCAAAGAACCCAACAACCTCATTCTAAGAGACACAGTATTTGTCCAGGTCATAAACCAAGACAACTCATAATGTCTAAACAAAGATAGTACTCTCCACATAATGAAATACACTGAATTCAATAATATACAAACAACAAAAATCCAATGCTCAGAACTTGTAGCACTCCTAAATGAATACACTCATGTATTTAAAGAAGAACTCACATAGTTACCACCCAAACAAGAGGTCAAACACAGCATTGATCTATGTAAAGCCATGCCTAAATCTGTACTCCTCTACAGACTCTCCCCCATGGAGACCCAAACCCTCAAAACCCACATTGAGGACAACCTAGTAAAAGGATTCATTTGCCCATCTGAATCCCTGTGGGGGGCAGCAGTGTTCTTTGTAAAGAAAAAGGAAGGCACCCTCTGTCTAGTAACTGACTAAAGAGCACTAAATGGAAGCACAGTAAAGAATAAATATCCTCTCTCACTCATAGAGGATCTGTTTTCAAGACTCTCTGGAGCCAAATCTTTCTCCAAAATTGACCTCACCTCAGGCTACAACCAGGTTGAAGTTAAAGAAAATGACATACTAAAAACCGCGTTCTGTACACAATTTGGATCCTTTGAATGTAGGGTAATGAACTTTGGGATGACCAACGCTCCTGCAACGTTTGTCACCATGATGAACCAAGCACTAAATGGCCTCTCAAATACATTATGCTACCTCAACAATATCATTATATTCTCAAAAACAAAAGAGGAACACCTCAAGCATGTCTGCAAGACATTCAATTGACTCGCAAAGCACAAACTTTATGTAAAACCAAGTAAGTGCCAATTTATGAAAAAAGAACTCTGTTCTTGGGCCACATTATCTCTGACAGTGGCATCAAAGCAGATCCAGACAAAATAAAAGCCATAAATAACATACAACACCCCACCTCCGTTAAACAAGTTAGATGCTTTCTCAGAATGGTAGCTTACCTAAGGAAATACATCAAAGACTGCGAGAAACTCACCACACCAATCAATGACTTAACCAAGGGTAATGCCAAAAAGAAATTCATCTGGACACCAGACTGTGACAATAATTTCCAACTATTAAAACAAGCTTTGATCAAAGCACCAATCTTGCAATATCCTAATAACAACAGGTGCTACAAGCTCAAGTCAGATGCCAGTGACACTGCCATTGGCGCAGTCCTACGCATCTGCCAGCCAGGGCAGCAAGACTTCCTGCCAGTATGTTACAAAAGCAGAAAACTAACCAACACTGAGCAGAGATACCCAATACACAATAAGGAATTGTTAGCAATATATCACACATGCAAGAAATGGAGATGTTATCTGGAAGGACATTTAAACGTCTGAGTACTAACTGACCATAAATCCTTGATATATTTCAAAAATCAGAACACACTTGCACGGCAACAAGCCAAATGGATGTCCCTGCTGGAGCAGCTCAATTTGGACATCCAATACAAAAAGGGGGAAAAGCTGGTCACAGCTGATGCTCTCTCTAGGCTATATCAGCCAAGAGAGGATCATCCTGACCACCTGGACCCTGACTAGCCAAACCTTTACAATACTGAGTATAAAACCAAAGGAAAAGATCCCTCAACACACCAGCTAACCCACAATACATTAGTAAGGAACATGTAAGGTCTTGCCCATAATGGTGCAAGTTTATAGACTAGAGTGTGCAAGGCATTAGGATTCAAATTTAAAAGATATAAGAACTTAGGAACTGTCTGTAAGATAATCTTACAGAAACCTGCTAAAAACCTATATTGTGTCACAAATGGAGTAATAGAGTGTAAAAACCCTAAGCAAAGAAGATAAAATAAAGTGTTCAATAGTGAACAATTTGTAACTAAGGGAATATCAATATTAGGATATTCACCATCAGCAAATTGATACATATAACTATTGAAAGATTCCTCAAGGGAAAAAAATGGATACAGCAAGCCTAAGGCTTGTTGTTTTACAAGTTACATTGGATTTAAGGAAAGAGAAAGATAAACTAAAAAAATGAATTAAAAAAAATTCTTAAAATTACAAATCTGAAGTTAAAAATTGTAAAAGTTTGAAGGGAAGAAATCACTTAGAATTTTGGCTTAAAGCCTACTCTTCAAAAGCTCTTTATTTATAGAAGAAAAAGGCCTTTTCAGTTGGGTTTGATAATCAGGGAGAGCAACCAAGAAGAGGAGCAACCAGAGAAGTTTGGAGTACCAGAACCAAAGAAAAGGGAAACAGAAGCCAGTGTTGTGAGCAGATCAGCAACATAAAACTGGGAGAGCGCAAAGACGTAAGCAAGGGTTTTGAAAGGTAAGTGATAGTGAAAATATTCTAACTTTAAAGTAGAAATATATATAAAAGTAATAGCAAACAACAACAATAACAATCCAAACACAAATGGCATCAAAAACAAGGTAATAAATTTAAAATACTTAAATATTAACTTTTGATTTAAAATTTCAAATATTAAAATACTGAAAGATCAACTGAGCAAAAATACTAAATATAATAAACTTAAAGAGCCTGACCTTTGGGGCAAGGCATGACAGAACAAAAAGTATTTCCATGTATCAAATGTCACAATATACCAAATTATTAATGATAAACATGTTCCCTACATCCCACTTGCACAAAGAGTTGACACCATATTAAGACATCACCGCCTACAAGGACATACAAAGGCTAACAACCTATACCTCATGCTAAAAGAGATAGTATGATGGCCCAATCTCAAACAAGATATAATTGATGTTCTGAAAAAGTGCACAGTGTGCAAGAAATACACCAGCACCAAAGCTCCTCAACCAACAGTTAACCCAGTACCTGGCCCTGAACCATTCAAGGTTTGGGGACTAGACGTAGTGGGCCCCTTCCCAGAAACAAAGACAAACCAATGTTTCCTAATTGTAGCCATTAACTTTGCCACACACTGGCCCATCTGCTGGGCAACAAAGGACCACAAAGCAGAAACCATAAACCAATTCATTAACAAAGCAATCATAGCCAACTACAGCACTCCAGACTACATCATAACTGATGGAGTAACCAAGTTATCAGGTTACGTAGTAAACAACAACTTAAAATCCAAAAACATTAAACATTCCACAACCTCTCCATACAGGCCACAGGCCAACAGCAGAGTTGAACGCCTAAATGGCAGTCTTATCGGGACCCTAGAGAAAATAATGGATGGTAAAGCCAAAGACACATGGTCACTATACGTAAAATATACATTACTAGTATCCCAGGTCTGCACCAATCAAGGGACAGGCTACTCACCGTTTGAACTAACATACAGATACAAACCAGAAATAATTACCCACAACAAGCAGCCATACGTAAAAATCCCCCTAGGGAAACCCCCCACAGTAGAACAAGTACCAAATCTACAACACATACGCCTCAAAGCTAAAATAGCAGAAATAAAAAGGCTCAAAACACAAAAGGTAACCTCTACAGAGGAACCACTTCTCATTGACTCCCCCGTCTGGGTCCTAGCTGGCAACAGAAAGAAACTAGACTCAGTACACAGAGGACCAGGAAGAATAATCAAGTACAGACCAGACCAAAACACCTATCTAGTGAAATTCCAAGGTGCCAAAACCCCCGTTGTCAAGAAGTAGCACAGAAGCTGTCTCTGCCTTAGCAAAGGAGAACACTCAACCAGACTGGTACCAACTAGCCAACAACTCCAGGAACATCAGGCGGCAGCTGTTAAGACAAAGCCCCTCATGATGTACCAGAGTAACCCCTTAAGGGGGGTGTCAAGGATCTGGATGTACAAGTATTCTTGCTACCACCAACCTACTCAACATCCAGTCATTGCCCAATTTTGTGCCCTTTCAATATACCGTTTGACATACCAGGAATGATAACCAAGCAATATCACCTGACTGTCCAAGTATCCAGTGGCTTGAACCCATCCTGCACATGACCAACCCTTAGGTTTGATCCAACTAAACCTCTGCCACAGCCAAGTCTATATAAGTCTAAAGTATTATCCAATAAAATATACTTCTCTTTTTTCCTAATTCCATATTTGAAGCTTCCCCAAAAGGCGCTCCTTATCATTGGCTTGGAAATTTTTAATCTATCTATTCCAAATTGAAATAATAGAGTATTCCACTTGGATGCATTGGCTTATCCAACTGGCTGCATAATGTTTCAAAGTGAACCTTGCTTGCCATGAATTCATCCTAAAAGAACATCAGTAGAGTAAACTGGCTATGATAAAAATATGTTTCAATACAATGATTTTGTATGAAATTTAGAGGACATAGATCAACTTTTCAGATGATTCTGTTCAAAATGATACAGTAGTTTTAAGATATGGAAACAACCAAAAATACCTCAGAATTAAACAAAATGATTTAATATTTAGGCAAATATAACTATCAGTTTAAAATATATACTATGTTAACAGGGACTTTTGGTGTTAATGGATGAAATGGGTCAACACAGCAAAGAATTGCTCACATGCAAAGCAAAACCATTCAAAATACAATCTGAAATACATTGATTCAAACAAAATGGTGTGAGTTGAATTTTGGTGTACATATGGGTCATTATTTTAGAGATTAGGCCATTTTCTAATGCACATGCTGCTCAAGTCGCAGCATAACACAGTTCGATTTTGAAAAAGTAACTAATTACACAATTTATATTTAAAACATTAATAACTCAATGAAAAATTAATATTTTTTCACACTGTAAACTATCAAAATGAAGCTAAGAATCTTATCTTTCTATTGGTGTAAAAATTTTAATATGTATACTATGCTCAATATTAAAGCGAAAGTAATTTAAAAGAGCATAATCCAGATTTTATTATATGATTATATCTAATGATATAAAGTAGATCACTTCAAAGCTAATAAATACTCTTTTTTGAATAAACAACAGATGTTTTTTATTTGACGAAATTAAAGATAAGATTGAGAGCTTTATTTTCGCATTTTATTTTATTTAAAAAGCTCAATTCTCTAGGATTTTATGATAGTTTGAAGTTAGGATGTTTTTATCACTGTTTAGATTGATTTTAAGGTTCAAGTGAGCTTCGAACCTCAAATTGAGCATTCTTTAAATGGAATTCTTTAATATTTTATCATTTAAAAATATGCGGAAGAGTTACAATTAACTGAATACATCATTTTAATTGATTTGCATTGATTACAAAGAGGATATGATGTAATAATAATGCTTAGCTGCTTCACATATATCACTTGTGCATGAAAACTGGGTATTTAATTAATTTCTGCAAACATAAATTCAAGTTCAAACTATAATAAAAGCTATCACACCATTTCTTTCAGAATGGTGTCATTTAGCTTGGTATATAAGAGCTAAAGTACCACAGAGCTTCTAATCCAAATAACCCAATTCAAAGACCACATTCTGATCATAACTACTCCATCATTAAGGCACACATCAAAGATCTGACCTAATTACAGATTCAAAATACTACCATGTCCTCAGTTAAATTTACTTCTTCCATGCTACCCTTTTTTTCCTTGGGAGCTTCAACAAAAAGAGAGAGAATTGCAATGTTAAAAAAGGCATTCCTCTTTATTGCTGGTGATGATCTTGATAATTTCATCAAGCACTTCCTTACTCAAACTGAATTTGGGAAAGCTCAGTTCCTGCCAACTATTCAAAATCAAAAAGGCAATGAGTTCATTGAAAACTTAAAGGATCTCATGAAATCTTCTCCCCAAAAACATATCCCAGCCTTGCGATCTCTGGTTACTTCCAGTTACTCTTTAAAAGAGCTTAATGATATGGGGTTTAATATAACCAAAAGTGAGTTTGAATACTCAAGAAAAATAAATAAAAATAAAAATGTAAGCTTAAACAAAAAAAGCCAAAAAAATAATAACTATTCATTAAAAAAAGAAATAACTAAAAAAAATAATTAAAAAATTGCTGGAAAATTCTTTTGAAACAAGCCAGTTTACAAAAAAAGTGCCTGAAAAAATTTATAAAGATATAGAAAAAGAGATGAGTAATTACTCAACTGAAATTAAATACTCTCTACTTAAAACAAAAAAAGAAATATATGAAAATATGAAAATAAAAAATGAAATTTCAGTTTCAATTTCCACTTACTATAAATTAATCCCTAAAAATATAATAAAAAGTAAAAAACAAACCGATATGTGCAATATTTGTAATTTAAAAAATTCACTAGAAAAAAGAAGGAAGAATGTGAAAGTAAAAACTTACCATTACCAGAATCTATAGATAATGACTTAAAGACTATTAATCAGCACCAAGACTTTTATGTTCATCAAAATTGTGAATATAAAAAAGATATTAATGAACTAGATGATGAGTCTTGTGTTGTAGTTATAGATTATAAAGAAAACTTAAAGGTTGGAGGTGGTCCAATTGAGACCAATAATTGTTTTTATTCAAAAAAACCAATCTCATTATTAGGGTTTGCATTAGTTTTTAAAGAAAACAATAAAATTAAATATGAATATCATGATTTTTTGTCTCAAATATTATCACATGATTCTTTATTTTCAGGTGAATGTCTAATAAGTCTTCTTAAATTAGATAGATTTAAAAAAATAAAAAATATAAAAGTATGGACAGATAGTGGAAATCATTTTAGATCATATGAATTTTTATATTACTTATTTAAAGAGGCACCTAAATATATTAAGGGTTCCATAAAATATAACCGTTTTGTTGAATGCCATGGAAAAAGCATTGTTGATGGTCACTTTGGTGTAATATCAAAAATTTTAAAGGAAAAAGAAAATGTACTTTATATTAACAACATTAATGATCTAAAAAATATTTGTGAGAAAGAAGAAAAGAATTATACAATTCATCTTTAACTGGTTCAATTGTTTCCCAAAAAGCATTTTTTTATATTTATGAAAGGAAATTTAGGCCTATAAAAAGAGAGCTTGAAGTTAAAAATCTGCGCATTAATCTTTCATATTTGATGAAAGATGGGAAGTTATATACTTCACCTTTAACATTTGAAAGCTTCTCAGAATATTCTGAGATATTTTATCATTTGAAATCACGTGATGATACCAGAGAAACAAAAATATCAGAAGATGCTAGTAGTGTATTGGGGCAAGTTCATGAAGTAGGGCAGCTTACTAGAGGGTGTATTTTAAATAGAGTTATCAGTCTTTCAAAAACAACAACCTTTTTTTCTGAAACAAACTAAGAATATTTATGATGAGCCAAAGATAGGGTAATAGCATTTATAGCTTTGGGGCTGCTATTACTCTCCCATGCAACTCATCATAAATATTTTTGGTTTTTAGTAGCACTTAAGATATTTTCAGTAGTACTATAAGTTGCAATTTTCAATTATAAAATCAATGAATTATTTTTTAAAAAATCACCCAAGCCCAAGATCAATTAAATATTTGGGATTGATTATATTTTACTCTTTCTGAATAATTTGAATATGAATAATGTGATTAAGTTATAAAATAACCAATCTGGCGCCTAGGCATAACAAGAAAAATAATGTCCCATATGTTTACTATGTAAATTGGTGAAAAAATACATTAAAGCGTAGTGAATCAAAACTCAAACCAAAAACAAAACACAATACAACTCACTATGTAAACAAAATCACTCACTCAGTTTGTGCAATGGATTGTAATCAAGAATGATACCAAGGTATCTAAAATAAGGCACACAATCTAAAACACAAAATTTAAAAATATTGTGTTGAGTGCTTAAATTTGGCATAAAATCTGGGGAAAAGGATGGAAAATATGTTGGGTATTCTAAAATGGGCGTTGTAAAACAAGAAACAACTAATTAAGAAATAAAAAATCTATAATTGGGATATTGGATGGGAAAAATATTAATTTAATATCCATATTCAGATAAAGGCAAAAATTAAAATTAGGGAGTAACTTAATTGAATTTTATTTAGTATTTTATTAAATTGTAAAATGAAAGGAACACAGCAATAGAGTACCATTGCACCCGTTGTGTGCCACAGTTGTGGTTGCCCCCGCGGGTCAAAGAACAGAGTTATTGCAACATAAATGCCTACTCAGGAAGGAGACAGAGGAGAGTTCAATAGTAAGGTTGCACTGACACAACCAGTTCAGGGAGTACAGCGTGCAAGGGTGTGGAGCATCAACCCTTGGGTCCCCAAGCTGACCTGGAAGCCCACCAAGGTTACCTGTAAAGTTACTCCCCCCCTTTGGCCCTGGATAGAGTCATTTTCCCCCAATGTGCAAAGAAAATGGCTCAAAATTCTGTCAAACCTCTTAATTCTCTTTAGGATTTAGCCCATATGGTTGACAAGAGATTTGTGTTGGCATACCCTTCTCAGGGATGAAATACTGATGCTCTGAATTTTGTCCTCACCTGAGAAAAGCTTCTCATTAATTTGGATTATTTGTTGGCTTGGTTTTGCCCTCATTTAAAACAAATGAAGTTTAAACAATTGGGGCGCGCTACTGTCAAATCTGGAAACTCCATTCCAACTGGTTTGAATGATGCCCTAAAATACTCCATGGGCATTGGCCAATCAGAAGTGGGGCCAAAAATTATTGAGAAACTCTCCAACTCTTTAGATTCCCCCCTGAAAAATTTCTCTGCAAGCCAATCAAACTCCATTCCTGGGTCAGGTGACCTTTTGAATTCAAATTCCTCCCTTAAAGCAAGACAGGGGACTTCTAGTCCCCTGCTTGCTCATTTTTACTCAATAAAAGTTTAAGCTTTTCACATAAACATTTTTGAAATTTTGGGTCTTATTTCAGACCCTTTATTTCTTATTAATTTGTTAGTAAAAGTGTCAGTCTTTTACTACCTTATACGCTCCTCCTTGGTTTACGGCGTCACTCTTGAAGCCCCCAAAGTTAGTGTTAGTAGCAGCATATATATTTACCTTAGTTGGTTTTGAAATCTGCTTCAAGCTTTAAATTTTAGTATTAAATTATATATTTTCTTACTTTAACTTCAAAATTGTCCCACTTTTGCTTTGCTTTGGCTTTCATATATGCCAATTAGGAGCTCCCTGCTTGTTTTACCTTTTGAACTTGTCCTTGACGTTCTCTCTTCACCCAGACCCAAATTTTTCCTACTTTTCTGTTAGGCAACCAACCCAAAAATTACTCTGGTGTAAGCATGATGATTGTCCCCTTTGTGAATTTTGTGGTTTTTACCCTGGCCCCAGTTCTGCTCATGATCTGGTCTACCACTCCAGATCTTTGGAACCGCTTGTCTTTTTCTGCCTCCTATGTGGGGGAAGATCCTTCTCACCTTCTGCTCTTTCTTGTTGACCTCCCTGGTTGAGCCCATGGGCTGGCTGCTACAGGGGGAAAGCTGGTCAAGATTCTCACCAGCAATGATCTAGAGCTTCCCCTCTCTAGTTCTGAACTTGCAGTTTCCCCAGAAGTCACTGTTGCTAAGGTGCCCCCTCCCTTAGAGACCTAGTCCCCTGTCACTGTGGAAAATTTATCCCCCCTGATCCTGCCCCCAGGCGCACCCCTTGGCGGCCTGGTTCTGATGCTCTGGATTCTTACCTTCCCCAGTTGTCTCCTGTGTTCTCCCTCTGGACACCCCTACAGGCAGCCATTCCAGTGTTGCACTGGATGGTATCCTGGTGGATCTTTCCCCCAGGATGGGAGCCAGACTTAGTCAGTTTAGCTCCCCTCTCTTACATTACCACAATCAAAACAGTTAGAAACAAGGAGATCAAATTTACCTCTTTTGTATTTGACCCTGTTTACTGCCAGGAAGCAGTCCCAGCAGCCATGATGGAGAAGGTGAAGCCTGTGCTCAACACTAGCTAAAATTCCTACATCAGTGACATCAACCAAGAAGATGATGACAAGCCCAAGTTATATAGAACTACAGAGGGGCAGCTTGTGCTCAAAAAGGTCTTGGCCTTTCATAACAAGGTGCCCATGCTTTGTGTACCAGTTGCCAATCAGGATCCTGGCTCATCTGAACTGGCTAAGGCCACCCAGAAGGCCATTCCCAACATCAAGTGTATCATCCTTCTCAAGCTGAAGCAGGAATCTGGTAACTATAAGACAGCCACAGCCCTTGTTGGGGTGGATCCCAAATATGTCTCCAAACCCTTCAATGCCTATATCAATACTGGCCAAGTTCTTGCTGCAGAGAAATCCTTGCAAGTTTCCACAATGCTTACAATGGAGCACAAATGGGCAATCTGCCAGTGGATAACCTAGACTGTCATTTTTAACTGGCAAATATACAGGAAATGGTCAAGTCCACTTTTGGGGTTGAGGCTTCCATCTCCTTCTATTATCATCTGGTAAAGGGTCTGCAATTTTTGTGAAAAAACTTGGGGTATCCCCCTATAACAGAAACAGCCCAACCAATATTGAGACCCACAAAAATACACTGAGGCGTAAACTGCCCTCAAACCAAGGGGACCATCAAATTCTATTATATTGACAAATCAGCATTTGCCGCATCTATGCAAAATGCCTATGACTATGTCCCCAAAGGCTCCAATGACAGGGTAGCTTGGTGTGCTGCAGTCCGCACCACAGAATATTCAATGGTGGCTCTCCTTGGTCCAAAGGGGATCAATCTGTATCAAATGATATTGGGTTCTCACTATAGCAGGACCTTCTTATCTTTTATCCAATAGGTTCAGGAGCACCTGAGGCTCACAAGACTGGGCTTCACCAACGTCATTGTGTTGGAGAACATTGGTCTCCATAAGGTGGCAGATATTCTTCAGGAATTTCCAAATATTAACACTAGCATGAAAGTTGGCCCCCAGCAATTGGCCACAGCAAATTTCCCCTTCTCTTCCTTCTTGCCTATTCCCCATTCCTAAATCCTATTGAGGAGGTCTTTGGGTGGCTAAATCAAGTTTTCAAGTGGGGGACGCCAACTGGGACCGGGAGCCTGTTTAATTTGCTACAGGCTGAGATCCACACCCTTCTGGCAGAGAAGTGGCCAGGTTTTATGGCCAAGCTGATTCATTCATCCCTGCTTGCCTCTCCAAGAAGCCAATCAATTAAAGGCTTAGCTTATCTGAATATTTTTAATATTTTCTAACTTACAGTAGTTTTAAAAGCTATGGCAACAACCAAAAATACTTCAGATTTAAACAAAATGATTTCAGATTTGAACAAAATCCAAGTCGTGCAAGATTCAGGATTCAATTAATTTATAGAATTTCAGTTAATAAATGAAATTTCAAACAAAAAAACGAAATTTCACTAGCCCATCATACAAAATTATATCAAACATCAAGTGGTGTAGTTCAAAGCACAAACAAAATGAACTGACACAACAAGTTAAATGGATGGATGCTGTTCTAAGTATATTATAATCTAATCAGGATTCATAAAAAGGCACCAACAGAAGGACTAAAATGAAACAAAATTAGAGCAATCTAGAAGCAAGATTCCACAAGCACAAAAATAAATGAAGTCACACAAGATGTGTAGTATGAGCAGCCTAAAATAGAAAAATATCAGTTTAACAGCCAATCAAAAGCTATCTAATTTAGGAGCGAGGCATTTTATTCATTTTCATGGCTCCTTATTTGTGTATAATGATTTTGAGAACTTTTCAAATATGGACTCAATATTATAATAAAAATAAATCATAAAATTTTAAACTTCTACTTTTAGTGATTTTATCATAGGTTTTTTTAAAATGGTTTTTACTAGCAACATTTTTGACAGCACCAGCAACCAAGCCAGCAGTAGCCAAGCCAGCTTCAATGGAGATGAGGCTCAGAACATGGAGGAACCTGTTTACACCCAAGCTTTTGAGGCGGGTAACAAGGAAGCTGACCTGTTACTGACCCTGGCCCATATGGCGTTGACTTGTTTGAGAGTCACTTAGTGTCTAGCTCTGCCTCTGCTCCCGTACCCACCCCCACACAAGCTGCCCGCCAACCAACCAATCAGGATGATAACCTTGATTTGGAACAACTTCCTGCCACCAGCCAACCTGCCCCCCTACAACCAAACAGGCTTCAGCTCCCCCAGCCCAGCACCCCAAGCGACGAATCATCACTGACCAAGTTCTTCAGGAAATTGTGGCACTGAATCTACAGGGTCTGTCCTGGGAACAGATTGCCACCCAGTTGAAATTTACCTGAGCTACTGTCATGCAGGAATTCAACAAACTGATGAACAGGGGGAATCTGATTGGGTCAGCTAAGAAGCCCAAGAAAGCCCCTGAGTCCCAAATCAATGAGGCATACCCAATCATGCTTGACCTCCTCCAGCAGGATCCCAAGCTTCCCTTGACCCAGGTCCAGAAGCAACTTGCGCACCATAACATATGGGTCTCCAAGCACATGGTGCAGCTCTGGATACACGGAAAAGTGGCTTCCATACAGGTTCTTAACAATTTTGCCGGCAACCAATGGGATGGCGCTGAGAATTCCCCATATGATCCTGCTATCAAATCAACCCTGGTCTGATTCTTAACTAGTCTATCAGTTGATGTCATGTTTGTCTTATATTATAAGCTATCAATAGCTTTTGACAATTTTGGTGAGCAAGGAAAAGCTGCCGCCAAGAATAGAAGAAAGAAGGTCAAGAAGGGGACGTTTATTGGTGCATTTATGGCTGTTTCAGCCAAGGTTTTTGTCTACTATCAAACAAACCCAGATTTCACTAATGACTACTTGTACAGCTACATCCTTGGTGGATTACTCAACTCCTGGGATGGCTCAAATTCAAAGCATCTTGTTTTCTTGAGCCACCAGATGAAGGGTAGCTCCACTGCCCTTGAGGCCATCCAGGAACACAGACACCAGGCCTCCATGTACCCAGCTGGTCACGCTGACATCCATCTGGCTGATGTTGTGTTCTTATATATTGGAGATACACTCCAGGAGCGCCGCCCTCAGGCTTTCAACAACCTCTATCTTGGGGTCCTTGACCACAATTTTCTCTTTGGCCGCCAGATGGTGGCTGACTTGTTTGCGCAAATGGTTTTCCATGTGAACATGGGCAATCAATCATGTAAGGATAAGCGCCTTCCACCTTGGGCCACTGCCACTTACCAGCCTATCCAGCCAATGACCAATGAGGAATACGACAAGCGTTATATGGCAGCCATCACGCAAAATCCTCCTGCCTCCACCCCCGCCACCAACACCCCTAACCCCTAACCCTCAAGCCCAACCCACCCAATCCCAGACCCCCCAGACCAGCACTGCCTCTACATCTTTCTTCCTGCGCCGTTCTGCCTCCTAGGCATCACTCTCCCCCGCCCCAATAAACCCCTGTCACCAAAAATTTTCTATTTAGATTATCAGTATTTTGAATTTCAATTGGTTATGTTCTCCTTGTTTATAGTTGGTTTTATTCTTTATGTTCAGCTTATTTCTATAAAATCATATATTTACTATGTTGTGTATCTAGATCCAGAACACGGTTATTTTTAGCACTTAAGCATAGCCCCTTGTGAAAATATTAACAACAATTTGGTGATCAGCTAAATTTTGTTTAGAAAATTATAGTGTTAACTGTTTTTAGATAAAGTTGTTACTGATCTGAATTCAAAACCTTAATAATAAACTTTAAGCCAATCAGGAGCCAAGTGATAAAGTGATTGTTGTGACATAAAGGGTCATTCAATAATTCTTTGGTGCATGTGCGCTAATTAATATGATTGGCTGGATGTTTTGCCATTGTACCCCATTGCCGCTGTGGCAAGTTGTTGATGGACTAGTGCCCAATCAGCTGCTGGGTTAACACTAGTCCATCAACAACTTGCCACAGCAGCAATGGTGTACAATGGCAAAACATCCAGCCAATCATATTAATTAGCGCACATGCACCAAAGAATTATTGAATGACCCTTTATGTCACAACAATCACTTTATCACTCGGCTCCTGATTGGCTTAAAGTTTATCATTAAGGTTTTGAATTCAGATCAGTAACAACTTTATCTAAATACAGTTAACCTATAATTTTCTAATTCAAATTTAGCTGATCACCAAATTGTTGTTAATATTTTCACAAGGGGCTATGTCAAGCGCCAAAAATAATATGGTAATCAAGGAAACAATGCCAACACAAAGCAAACAACACATATTGAGATGAGCGTAAAACATATACAAAATGGGTAAAAAGATGGGATAACATAGTAGATGGGAAAACAAAAAAGAATAAACAAAGAGGCAACAGTATCAAAATAATACAAAATTTATTGGGGAAAAAGCTATAAAAACATATGGAAAGGTTGGTAAAAAATCAATGAGAGATTTGGAAAAGCTTCTGAAGGATCTCAACTTGGCAATTGCCAAAATAAAGGACATTGACCACAAGGTCAAAGCCAAAGTGAAGTCTGCCGTCCTCACTGGGGACAAAATTGACAAGGTGTCCGCAAAGGCACTAATGTCAAAAATGCCAGACACCCCAGAGAAGACCATTGAGTGCTTTCAACATCCAGAAGATGGTGGTGGAGAGCCTGCAATTTAAGGCATACAATCTTTCTGCGCCGTCTGTCTGGGTTGATGACCCAGAGATGTATGAACATCTCAAACCGGCCAAGCGTGCCAGGGCAGAGGATACCAAATTGCCTGCACAATTGATTGTGCCAAGAATGGCCAAGCCGGCCGAGGCTGCGGGCAAGAAAGAAACACAAGAAGGTAGCCTAAAAAACAAAATTAATAAACTTTCAAAAAACTTACCTTTTTTCTTATAAAATGTAGACAGTAAACTCCGCTGAGTCCTGGTCCCCTTTGTCCCAGCCACCTTTTATAGAAATTATGCCACTCATGTGACAATGCAATTGTATCTGTCCCCCCCTGTTGTACAGGAGCTGGAGGACCGTATCCACGGGTCCTTTCCGATGTTGCAGGAGGCGTTGACAGAACTTATGCATGCCGAGGGGCATCCGAGTGGGCAGTTACTGCCTACAAGGATGCCCAACTGGTCTGCCTGGACCCAGTATCCCTCAGTGGAGTTTACACAGTAAACTCCACTGATCTTGTTTGGGACGTCCTGGCAACGCTCCCATTCAAGAATGTACCGTAGATGGGCAGGGCTCATGCGGCTGCTTGCTTCTGCTTCCCGTTGGAGCACACCCTGTCTTACCTATTGGAGAACTTTGGGTGCGCGGTGGGCAAATTGGCTGTTGCAGACGCAACAGCTATCAAGAAGACAAAAACCCTCCTTGCCAACTTTGGGTTGGCCTGGAGTGGCGACGAGACAGGGCTCCCTGCAGCCATGGACTGACTTTTGCAAAGACCAGGCACGACAAGAAGATCAGCGCGGTCTATGATAAACTGTGTGAGTTCACAAAAGCCTTTGCTGGGCAAAGGTTTCATCTGGTTGTTTACCTGGGGTTCCTATTCCACTTTGGGATGGGCGCGTCTGTAGAGGACCTGGATAGGGTCCTTCTGGGAATTGACGAGGCCCGGCTCGCACTTGACGAGAAGAAGGTCCCCCCTGGATACAACTTGGTGGACCATGTAATCCAAGACGCCCTGGTCCTGGCAGGGATTTATGGGTTTACAGCCCCGCCTGAAAATCTGCTTCTTAGTTTGCACCTTACCCTACTCCCCTTCACCAGCAGGAGGGTGTTTTTTAATAAGGGCGTATCCACTGTCCACGGTGTGGCGGTGGAGGTTGTGCACCACCTCCATTGCAGGGTGGGTACATACCAAAGAACCCACTACAGGCACACACAATAAAAATTTGATTCCAATAAATTTTATTACAATTTATATTATTTTTATTATAATAAACTTTTATATTTTTTATTTCAGCAAACCAGTTTTACAAAATATATTGTAGAAACAGTTTTCACAAAAGCATAAAGTTATACGTTAATAAAATAAATTCTAACTTGTACATTTTACATTTAATTTTTTTAAAACTATTTTTATATTTATTTGACCAAAGTGATTTAAATATTTTTGTGTAATCCAGTATTGAGCGTTTGGGATTACCTCAGATGGTATAATAAAATAATATATAATAAAATAAATAAATTACTTACATCTATTGATGGATCTTCTGAATGTGATTGCGGGCGTGGAAACATCTAAATATAAAATGATAATTAATAAATCTTGAATAGTAAATTAGAGAATATAAAAAAGTTGGACACACTAAGCCTTTAATTGATTGGCTATTTGGCTAGGAACACAAGGATGAACAAATCAGCGTGGCCATAGAATTTGGCCACGGTCTCAGCTGGGAGGGTGTGGATCCTGGCCTGCAGCAAATTAAAGAGGTCCTTGATCCCAGTTGGGGTTCCTTGCTTGACGACTCGCTTGAGCCCCCCAAAGACTTCCTCAATGGGATTTAGGAAGGGCAAATAAGCTGAGAGAAAGAGCAGGCGTAAATTTGCCGTGGCCAATTGCTGGGGGCCCACTGCAATGCTTGTGTTGATCATTGGGAATTCCTCAAGAATGTCAGCCACCTTGTGGAGACCAACGTTGTCCAACACAATGGCATTGGTGAAGCCAGGGCTCGTGTGCCTCAGGTGCTCCTGGACCAATCAGAGAAATGATAGAAAGGTCCTGCTGTTATACAAACCCAATATCATTTGGTAGAGCTCTACCCCCTTTGGACCGAGGAGAGCCACCATCAAGTAGGCTGTGGCGCGGACTGCAGCACGCCGAGCCATCCTGTCATTGGAGCCTTTGGGGAGATAGCCATACCCATTGTGCATTGACGAGGCAAATGCCAATTTGTCAATATAATAAAATTTGACCGTCCCCTTGGCTTTGAGGGCAGTGTACTCCTCTGCGTAGTTTTTCCGGACGTCAATGTTGGCTGGGCTGTTTCTGTTGTAGGGGATACCCTGAGCTTTTTCCAAGAAAATCACATTCCCTTCACCAGATGGTAGTAAAAGGAAATTGAGGCCTCAATCCCAAAAGTAGATTTAACTATGGCCTGTATATTTGCCAGTTCAAGATGTCAGTCCCAGGTGATCCACTGGCGGATTGCCCATTTGTGCTCCTTGGTGAGCATGGTAGAAACACGCAAGGATTTCTCTGCAGCAAGGACACGACCAGTATTGATGAATTTTTGGAAGGTCTTGCTGGCGTACTTGGGATCCACTCCAACAAGGGCCACGGCTGCCTTGTAATCACCCAATTCTTGCATTAGGTTAAGCAGGATGATGCACTTAATGTCAGGAATGCGCTTGTGAGCAGGCTTTTTAGCGGTGGGGATTGGCTCATTGGAGTTGGGCACAACACAGGGCATGGGCACCTTGCTGTAAAACGCAGCAACTTTCTTTAGCACTAACTGTCCCTCATTGGTTTGGTAGAACTTGGGCTCCTTGTCCTCCTACTGATTGTCATCACTGACGTAGGGCTTGTAGCTAGTATCAAGTACAGGCTTCACCTTCTCCAGCATGTCTGACGGGACCAACTCTTGCCGGTACACAGTGTTGAACACATACAAAGTAAGTTCTACCTCCTTGTTTCTAACTTTCTTTGTAGTGGTGACCTTGATTGGCTTCTGGGTCAGCTTTGGGACCTGAGGGTTTATGCTCCGCACCCTAGCAGCTTGTGCTCCTTGAACCAGCTGTGTCAGTGCAGCGTCACTATGAAACTCTCCTCTCCCGTCTCCTCCTTGAGTAGGCACTTGTGTTACACTAACTCTATTCTTTGACCCGCGGGGCAACCGCGACCGCAGCACACAACGGGGGTATTGGTACTCTGTTGTTGTGTTCCTTCCATTTTACAATTTAATAAAATATTAAATAAAACTCAATTAAGTTACTCCATAATTTTAATTTTTTGCTTTTATCTGAATATGGATATTTAATTAAAGTTTTTACCACCCAATATCCCAATTATAGATTTTTTATTTATTAATTAGTTGTTTTTGGTTTTACAACACCCATTTTAGAATACTCAAAAAAATCCACCCATTTTCCTAGATTTCACTGCCAAATTCAAACACCTAACGCAATATTTTTAAAATTTATGTTTCAGATCTTGTGTCTTATTTTAGATACTTTGGTATCATTCATGATTACAATCCATTGCACACATTGTGTGAGTGATTTTGTTTACATAGTGAGTTGCTATTGTGTTTTGTTTTTGGTTTGCGTTTTGACACACCTTGCTTGGGTGTATTTTGTCACTGATTCACATAGTAAACATATGTACACCAAAAGTCAACTCACACTATTTTGTTTGTGAATCAATGTATTTTGGATTGTATTTTGAATGGTTTTGCTTTGAATGTGAGCCCTTCATTGCTGTGTTGACTCATTTCTCCCATTAACACCAATAAACCCTGTTAACAGAGTGTATATTTTAACCTGAGAGTTGGATTTTGTTTAAATCTGAAATCATTTTGTTTAAATCTGAGGTATTTTTGGTTGTTGCCATAGCTTTTAAAACTACTGTAAGAAATATTGGACAAAACTACATTTAAATGTTTATTGTCAACATTTTAAGTGTTAACATGTATTAAAATTTTGATTCTAGAAAGTCAGCCTAAAATACTGTCTTGATTCTGACTGATGACTTAAAGTCAGCCAGTATTTTCAGGTGAATCACTATGTAAACGGCATATAAATCTTAATTAAGTTAAGGTCAGGTTTGAGATCTAGTCTGAAAGTAGGCTGTTTTATTTTTGGCTATAATAAAGATATAGCCATACAATTTTTAAAAACTCAGCACTACATACCATAAGTTGTAGTTTATTATTAATATGTGAAGCTTTGGGGCTCTAAGCATACCATTCTGGAAGCTGAAGATGTTAAGCTGTGTCTTTCTCTTCTTAGACCAGTCAAGGTGTTGGCTTTGCTGCTGTTGGTCTTCTTTTATGGTAGCGCCACCATTGAATCTGGCTTAGATTATGTTGTTGTGTTTGCTTAACTTATTCCCCTTGTCTCGCTTTTGCTTTCATGATAGGTTTCCTTTGTGTCGGCATTAAATGGCACCATATAGATCCTAGTTTTGGCATATATGATCTAGCTTAATTCCATATTTAGGGGTTAACCCAAAAGCGTCCAATAGTTTCAAAGCTATAATGAACCACTGATATAATTACAACGAGGCTTGAAAGGCTTACCCACTATATGTCAAGCAGCTATGAAACAAAAAACCAGATATAAGTATAAATAACTTATTATAACTGAAGATATTTCAGATCATGTATATTTTTATCAAGAGATATAAGAAACTGTTAATTTATGTCAACATTGTGTAGATTCATTATTGAAGTCAGCCTAAACTTAAAACTATAATGATTTGGCATTCTTCATAGTAAGCTGCTTCTTATTAGAAAAAAAGAATTAAGCCTATTATTAATTGATGTCGGCATCGGCTTTGCTTTCTCATTGATTATTGATTCCGACTACATGGTATGGTATAAAGATTTGTTTATTTAGCAATTGGCTAGTAGGCTTCAGCCCAAGTGTCAAATTAGAGTCGGCTGTCTGCATGCCGACAGTTTAAATGCTGATGGTTGCCATCAAACTTGGCATGGGTTCATAAACACCTCTTCGCGGCCTTGGTATATTTTACTCATTTAATAGCTAGCGAGATGATCTTAGAAAAGCTGGTGTAGTGTGATTGAATGCATGAGATGGAATGCTTGGAGCATAATTGTACATCAGTTGACTGCTTTACCCATATTGAAGCTGAAGTTGGGCTGCTTTGTTAATGTGATGGATCTACTTAGATGATCATCTGTTTGGCTTGTGGCTTTAAAAATTGAGTCCTTGATAGCGGCAATTATGTATTCGATCCTGCAATGAAGCAAAGATAAATTTCATGCCTGAAGGGGATTACAGTACCTTGGGCTTTCATCTATTGCACTTGTTATATTTTATGTTTCAAAATAGGGTTTCAACTGATATTTGAGTTTAAATGTGAAATGGCTTTAACATGACATGTAAAAAAGTGAACTCTTTCTGGGAATGCAGACAATTTTAGTGGCCTGCAAGGTTTAGACGGTGGAGGTCGTGTTTTATAAATTAAGGGAGTGGTGGTAGATTAGCGTTATGAATATGAAATCTCTAGTTGCGGCCCAAGCACCAGCTTGAAGAAGCGCTGGCCAGAAGTGGTGAGCTGGTCTGAGACGTGGAGCTCGTTTCGGAGCCCTTCACTGGGGTTAGTGAATTGTGCATTGGTTGTGAGAATTATCTGATCCAAGCTGCCGTTACCAACTTGACGAACTTCAATCAAATTGGGGCAGAAGCAGATGACATGAGGGTGAGCATAGACTGAGGGTTAGAGATAAAAAATATGCATACCAAAGTCACTGGGTACGCCGTCCCATTCGAGAGCTGATTCAGAGCCACGGGAAGGTCTTCCGTTATTATCGACATAGAAGCCGAATTCTAAACGTAAGCTTTACATGACAACGTAACTTACCCCTGTAACACAGTAGAAATTCACTGGGGTTTATGCGATACATGGCAATTGGTGTGCAGTTTTCAAACAGAGCGACAAACCGGGGATTCTCGGAAATAACCGAGCTGGTTCGGTCGGGGATACCACGATTGAGGTACAGGGCTTCGAGGTCAACAATTTCGAAACCAGGGCCGCAGGCAATGACGAGCTTGGTTTTTAGGAAGCTGATGCCATTGCCGATAGTCCCGACATAGAATTTCTAAACATGAGAGCCGATGGTGCTGGAAGGTTACCTTGACCACGCGGAGACCTGTGCTGCGGCGTGATTGCCAGAGCAGCTTGTTCCTCTGGCTGGCTTTCCCTTCTGAAGCGAAGTGGACCAGCTGCATAGTCTTGAAGTTAGACTTCTGGGAGTGATATTTTGCAGATATCAGCAAATGCTTCTCGCTGGAATGTCCAATGCGGAAAAAATTGACATTTTCGCTGATTTTGGTGGGGTTGCCTGTAAGTCGCCCTGAATCATCATGTATTACGTCCAAGTGATAGGCCATTAAGTACTTGTCGGCTACACGGTTAGCAGCGAACGAATGTAGCTTACCATAAAGCACAACGAGTAGATGATATTCTGCCAAAGCTTCAAGCTGCACTACTCGGGAAGTGGATTTGATGATCCGTTTCAGCGCACCCGACCCCGTCATTAAATGGACGCCATTCTCGCACCCCATTAAATAATAATTTTCCCCGTTAACTTTACACTGGGTGGTTGCAGTAATATGGTTCTGAGATGTCTGCGTCTGGTAAAAATCCTTGATCTGAACGATCGCCGTCAAGGCCTGAGGACTAGCTTCATAAACCGATTGAAGCGCCTCAACCCACTGGCTTCGTTCTTTGGATGATGTCGCAAGCAAATAATGTGTCATGCTCTTGCGGCCATGATGGGTGACTGAGAACCCAAAGCTGTTTGTATCGGTATTGTTGTTTAGCGTTGACGCTTCCACTGGCGCCTTTTGGGTGAGCAGCAAGCTGTCGGCTATGCGGAATGACTTGGAGGATACCTCATCAACAATATCCATAGCATAGACTGGAATTGCCTAGACATTAGTTGAATCCAGAAAGAACTTACTGGACAAACTGCGCGATATTCAACCACGACTTTTTTCTTTTCCTTCGCAAGTATAAGGACATTGTCAAACAGAAACACAGCAATGGTCTGTGATCCGTGGCTATAGGCGCGCTTAAGAATGCCCTCCTTTACCAAGTGGCGACTCTTATTTTCAAGGTCAATATCCAGTGTTATATCTTCCGGCTTGAAGAAGAGGTGGGAGTTGATGAAGTTGATTTTGAGTCTTTCTTCCGCCTCGCCAGCCATCCGATTCACCTCTTCAAGCTTTGTCTTGATAAACTCAAGCACCTGAGGAATCAAAACAAGATCAGGACTTCCCTCCTTAGTCTTTTTAAGGATTCCCTGTAAGAGGAGAGGGTACCGCCCAAGACGCGTCGTTGCTCTCCCCACGAAGCTCTGGATTGACAGTCGTCTCGCTTCAGGGTGGCGTTCACAATCTCTGAGGTACTGGGCAAAGTTGGGATTGTATTCGATTTCTTTTTTAATGAAGTCTTGTGCATAGGCCAGCCGAGATCCGTAATGAACGTAACTATCAAGATTAAGTGCCCATCCAAGGAACACCTCGCCGATGCTCCCAATAACATATTCTCGTGCCTGACATTCTTTGAGCCCTTCCAATAGTTCTCGGTTAACCGCTAATATTTCTTCATAGTTACTAAAGAGAGTTGAAAGAACGGCATCAACTCGGTTTCTATCATAGACATCGCTTTGCCTCATATTGACAACAAAGATCTTTTCAATTAAAGACATATCCTTAACAAAGTCTTCTTCTGTTTTTATCGTCTCAAAAATCAACTCTTGTCTCTTCTTTTCATCATCCGATACAGCTTCAGAGACCTCGGGTGGCACTGACTCGATCCACAACTCTGGTTCCTGCCAAGAGTTAGAAGGCTCAACTCGTTGAAAAATAAGGCTACCTTTATTTTCTTATCTGACCTTGAATCGGTAGATGGCCTTATTGAAGCCAAAGTTTCAGAGTCACTGGACAACGTAGAGTCAAAGCCATTCAGAATCCTCGGGTGGTTGATGGCTGGATGTTCAGGATCGGAGGTATCATTCATAACTTTATAGTTCTCCATCTTTCGGGAATAAAATAGTTTCTAATACATAATCAAAAAAAGGATTCAAACAAGATTACTTTGGAAGGGCAGCTTAGAGAAGAGCAAGGTCGATCGGCAGTGCAGGTAGGAAAGTAGCACCTTGTTAAATAAGTCAATACTGACTTTGGTGAAAAGGAGGGGCTTTGCAGACGGTTGATGTTAACAACATAAATCTCCTCATCGCCATCTTTGACATGCAGCTCATCCTCTCCAGTATGGCTGAAGATCCCATATTTTTCCATTGCATCGCACATTAGCAGGGAGAGAAACCTTTCTTTGAGAGGAATGCACGCAGCCATTTCCAAGTAGTCCAATATCTGTGTCCCTGTCATGACTTCTTGAGAAGTCCTCTTAAATCGGCCAACAATATCACTTAGAAGACCAGTTTGATCAACAATCTCTATCCTTCGGATCTGTGAGTCCATTCCCAGCATGGTTAGACGAGAAATAGACGTCCGCTTTTGTAAGAAGGGCCTTAGATGTATTTTATCAGGTCGGTCCAAAATGCTAATCCGATTGGAAGGCAGCTCCTCGGGGAGATCTTGTCCTGCTTCAATAGTGAATTTACTATCGTTGGATTTCTTTGATAAATGATGATAAGAGTTCATTGAAGACTGCGAGTTGTTTAGGTTGGAGTAGAGTTCAATAACTGAATCTATCTCGGTACTAAGCTGCTTGGGGCGTGAGGGAAGAGGTGGAGGTGATAAGGTATCTTCATCGGCAAAGATAGTATGTGGTCGAGCTGGAAGCGGTGGCGCGGGTCCAGGGTTAGAAATGGACCTTGTCGCCTTCACAATTCGAGGGGAAGGGTTAGACATTTTTCAGACTTAGATTCAGGATAGCTTGCTGGTCCTTAATAAGTTCAACAGGTCTAATAGGCAAAGCAGGCGGAATAGATAGTATATCAGAAATGGAAGGCAGATCGCCTGAGTTTGAATATTCTCTTCTTGTTGAAATGGGAGTTTCACAATCGGCTTAAAGATTTAGAATGAGAAATAGTTGGGAGCTCTTGGTTTGGGGCAGCCAGGCCACTGATGATGGATATAGAGCGTCTAGAGCTGAGAGGGTAGCTTGGGTGTACAGACAAGGAATTGAAGTTGTAAGTTGACTTTCGTCTAGCGTGAAGGTTGCCCGCCCGAGAGTTGGTGGCACCCGCGTCCATTATACTTGGCCTTCAACAGGTGCCTAGCATCGCATGGCATTTCCATTCTATTCCCCCTTCCATTTTCGTTTCCCCATCATAACCCCCCTTTCCAGCAAATTATTCACTTTTGCAGGTAATTTTAGATCATTTGCTGCCGCTCAATCTCGACTGGTTCTTCTTTGCAGTCAGACTACACCGCATCTCAACTAAATCCAGCCTCGCCCTATCAAACCACACCTTACTTCTAAGAGATGATGTCATTAAAACTCCCCATGCAGCAAACTTCAACCATGTTCCTTAAAGCCATCCTGCTATCCCCATGACACTACTTAAGCATCATTCAACTTTGCAATGTTTATCTAAACTCTGATTTAATTCAAAGCAGTAAAGAGCACAGCTATTTGAGAAGAAAGAATGAAGAGATCTTTCTATTTGCTTGATAGCCAAACATTTCCTGGCGGTGAATACATACCTGGTATCCGATTTAACTTGCCTTTTCAAGCTCCCGATATCCATCAAGTGAAACAAATTCAATAGGGCTTTATTACGCCAGCTAACCTAACCGTGGATACTATAGCGCCTTCGATTAAATCCCCAAGCAATCTTTGGATGAGACATTATTACATATGAACTAGGGCTGCGTCAGATTTTGGACGGGTGGCTCCTTTTCTTAAAAGGAGCACCCATCCAAAATCCGGAAACAATTTCGAGGGAGTCTTCTCAAAGAAGATTTCTCTTGGAATTGTTTCCTTCCACACTTACAGAAGGGTGTGGTTGATATAGATTTTTTTAAAAATATTTTTTATTTTTTTTCTCTCTATTTTTAAAGTTAAAAATATTAAATTCGAAATTAAAATTTTTGTTTAAAATTTTTTACTATAAATATATCAATTTCTAACTCAAAAATCCGGAAAGTAGAAAGCCTTCTGAGACCTTTTTTTAGAAATTTCAGATTCCCCCAGCGTAGGGGAATCCAAAAAAGATTATGGGGAAGGAAGGACAGGGTGATTACGCCAAATGCCATAATTGTCCCCTTTTTGGGCCGACGCAGCCCTACCCGGACAGCTGCGGCCAGTTTCTGGCTCTGGGTCAGTCCTATCAAAAATTTATTTTAAAATGTTCAAATATATTAAAGCTCCACTTTAGCTATAGCGGCCATCAGCTGGAAGCCAGCCGAGGCTGAGCTGAAGCATCCCTAGATGGAACTAACTACTAGGGTCTACTCAGATGGCAGTTGGTCAAAACTGGCCAGGCGGTGCAACTATAAAACATAATCACGCTGTCCTCAATCACACCATAGCTGAAAAGACTATATAATCACAGCCCCTCAGTCATTAATCACAATCACTGCTGGTTTCTGTGCAGGGATATCATCTAAAACCATAGCCATCGTACATGACTGAGACTTTTTGATCCTAACTTTTCTAATTTGGAATTGAAATCTGCTTTTTTGGATATCACAGTAAATAAATTCAAATACTCATATATAATTTCAATGTTCATAAATTTACCTCACTCATTTATATATATCTAAAGGCAATCTAAATATAATGTATATTTTACTTTTCCCAACATCTCTGATTGCTCTTTTCCAGGAAATCTTTTACCAAGAAATAGCGCAATCACCAAGAAAAGGTGGCTTAATACCAGACCATACATTACCTGGAACAGACATCCAGATCCCAAGAGGAACATAATAAACTCCAGCCTCACAACTACCAAGATCTACATGAACAGTATATGGCACACCAAAACAATACATTACTTTTCTCTTCTTTATTAATAAAGTATCATTTTCTCCTGTCAAGCATATACTTCTGAGAAGTATAATAAACAAGATAAAGTAGAAAATTAAGAAGATAATCATACCTTATTGGATATGGATATAGGATAATAATATTATCATGAAAAGCCACATACTGTCCATGTACGTCATGAAAGTCATGGGGCTTATCCAAGTAATGTTCCTCTTAAGTCACAAGGCTTGTTCAAGTTGTGTTCCGCTTAGGATTCAGAATTTTTGATTCCTGTGATAGATGGCTGAATGATAGTAGTGTCACCAACTTAATGATTAGTCAGTGAGCCACTTGGTGATTCATTTGGTGAACTACTTGGGGTGTTAATTCTCTGAGAGGGAGTAATTGAAGATGTTGCAACATCTTCCCCTGGGGTGCTGGAAGGCGGAGCCTTGGGAATTTTCCTTAGAGTGTTGGGATGTGGGCTTGGTATTGATCCAGTTTGGCGTTGGGGACAGGGAGTCTGGAATTTTGTTGGGCTGCTGTTGCTTTACACAGGCAGAGACTGTTGTGGTGCATACATTTTAGTTCAGTTTTGGCTCCAATTACTTTGACAAGGTAGGTATTGTTGGGCTGCTCTTGCTTTACACAGGCAGAGACTGTTGTGGTGCATACTGTAAATTCAGAACCTAAACATAAAAATGCAGGATTGTCAAATCCTTGGACTAAATTTCGAATCACTTTTGCAGGATAGCCTTTTTTAATTAAATTGAATTCTTTGTATTGTTATTTGTATTTTTAAAATTGTGGGAACTCATAGACACTTTGCAAAGTTCAAGTCGAACTGCATATTTCCTATGGACAAAATGAATTAACTGGAATCAGATTTGAAGTGTTCAAATCCATCAATCATTTTTATTAAGTCTACTATGTTTTTGAAATTGCAGGATTGTCAAATCCAAGAACCAAATTTCAAATCACTTTTGAATGCCACTAGTAAACTCAGATATTAATTGCGGGAACTAGAATCCAAATTGAATGTAAAGTAAGAAACTAGGACAAATCAACCCAAATCAAGAAGCTCCACTCTGGATAAAATCAAATGGAAAATACAATCTCAACAACCATGTTTAGACATGAAATTAAGTGAAATGTAAAATTGTCTAAACTAGAAATGATGTAATATTCTGCACTCTAAATCACTAATATAGCAGCCACAAAACCATATAATGATATATGAGCTACCCTCCTGATGACGCAGAAATTTTTTAAAAGTTTTTTGGCCCCCAGCGTAGCCAAGGGGCCAACAAAACTTTCTCTCAAGGAAGAAAAGAGAGGAAAAGATAAACCATCAGTTTACTGCACTATGTATTCATGTACTGCTATTAAGGATACTTGATTACAGTAGATTTCAGAAAATACTAATAATAAAATAGAATTATATATTACAATCTGTTTTTACCATTTTTACTTTTCCTTGGTGTGTTGATAAGGTGTTTGCATTTAATTGGATGGTTTCACCTCTAGTTGCCTTGGCAATAGGAAATCAAGCTGCCTCTGCAACCACAGTTGGTCTCAGGGAGGTGGCTTGATTTCCTATTGCCAAGGCAACTAGAGGTGAAACCATCCAATTAAATGCAAACACCTTATCAACACACCAAGGAAAAGTAAAAATGGTAAAAACAGATTGTAATATATAATTCTATTTTATTATTAGTATTTTCTGAAATCTACTGTAATCAAGCATCTAAATTTTAGCTGTCCTAAAATGGAATATGGTGATTTTTGAGAATGCCTATGATTCCTAAAAGAATTAGCACAAATCCACTCTAGATCCTTTAGCATCCTTTTTGAGACACTCATAAATTATATTTATTTCAAATTCCTTGCAATTAAGATTTGAAACTGGTTCTTGGATTTGACAATCCCGCAATTTCAGATTTGTTAAGTTTTCCATGGTATCTATGATTCGTTTGAAATACAGGAAATCTCAAATTGTACATTATAATCCCACATTTCTGATTTATGTATCCCACATTTGTTTGCTGAGTTTTGTCTTTTGTTAGTTGAGTTATCTACTCAAGGGATCCAAAATTTGCCAATTTAAATAAACCAAAAAAGTCAAATTAAATGTTTGATTTTATTAATTTTTTTTTTCACTCAGCTGAGTTGCCCACAAAAGTGATTTGAAATTTGGAACAAGGATTTGACAATCCCGCATTTTTACATTTAGGTTCCGAATTTAAAGTACATTTTAGTTCAGTTTTGGCTCCAATTCCTTTGACAAGGTAGGTATTGTTGGGCTTGACTTCCATGACAATGCCTGGTCAACATAGTCCTGACTCCAACTTGTGCTGGTCATGTTTGATGGCCCAGATTTTGTTGCTTACTTGGAATCTTTCCCGTTGTAATGGTATTGCCTCTCTCTCAACTCTTTTCCTTTCCATCTCTTCTTGGTCCTTTCTAGCACATTGTACATCAGGATCATTATTGTCTGGTACCTTCTTAGGTAGAGGTAAACATGGTCCTGTGGTAGTACTAACAAGGGCAGGCTTTTGCCCATAGACAAGTTCATATGGCTTTTGCCTGTATTACAGTTGACTCTTGTTATATACACCATGAGTGCTGTTGGCAACATGTCAACCCAGGCTTTTGGATTGTTGGCGGACAACTTACTGAGGGCTTATACCAGTGAGCTGTTTAGTTTTTCTACTCTTTCATTTACTTGTGGGTGATAGGGACTGGCTGTAATGTGTTTTATTCCATTTTTGGCAAGATAGATATTGGTGTCAATAGCTTTGAGTTCAGTGCCTCCATCCTGATCAGGAAGTCAGGTTTCAAAAACTTAGCTATGATTTCTTTACCAATAAATTGTCTTACATTGTTTCATTTGTGTTATTTTGTGGCTTGTGCTACAGGCCACCTGGTTGCATAGTCAATAGCTGTTATGATTTGCTTTTTCCCTTTGTTTTTGGCAGGTATTGGTCCCACAATATCCAGTGACCACACTTTGAAAGGTTGTGTGATTGACACTGATAGTACTGACTTGGGCGGTGCCTTGGATTGGGCGTATTTTCAGACTTTGCATTGCTTCATTACTTTCTTGATATTATCCAGCATGTTGGACCACCAGTAGCACATCTTGAGATATTCATGCAAGTTCCTGCTACAGGTGTGTCCCAGATATCTGTGATATCAGAGGATTGTGTCAATTTTCTGTGTTGAAAGTACATAGGATACAGTACCATCACTTTGAAGTATTTGGTACAGAGTGCCATATATGTTTTTGAACAGATGTTTGTTATTAAGGACCTTCTCTTGGATGTCCATTGGAATGTCAGGTGGGAACCCTTCTTGGAGATTCCCCATGATTAACATATGCTAATAGGGGTGTCACAGATCCTTAATGGATTAGACATTAAGTCGTCCACTTAGGGATCAAGCAATAAAACGGTCACACAATTGCTTCTTCTCAACACGGTTTCAATAAGGTTAACAACATTTAAAAACACTCATAAAACGGTTGTTTGAGTTGTCTATCAAATGTGCTTCAGACACAGGCTTCACTTTCAAGGTTAATTATAGAAACAACGTAAATAGAGCCACATGCCTCCATAAGGAAAGCCACATGAAACTGGTTGTTCCATTGTGCGAGACTTTCTAATGTGCATGTCTACTCTCCTTCCTTAGGAAAGTCCTTCTGTCTGTGCCTCCCTTCCCCTGGTGTATATTTCCCCGCCTTATACTATATAAGCCTCTCACTATCAAATAAAGCACTAGTTTTGTCATAATACCTTATATTATTCTATCCTATCTAAAGGCTGCCACTATACGATCAGCAGGTATAGTATTGAGAAATAGATTCCTGACTAACTGTTTGTAGAAATTAGCACCCCTTGCTGCTACAATTACAACAAGGGGTCCCCATCAGTGCATAAGACATGTTTATTGTATAGCCTTGATAGGATGTCTGCAGTAAGAATTTCCTTTCCTGGCTTGTATTTGATTTGCATTGGATATCTCTTTATGAGACTCATCCACTTGGCTTGTCTTATTGATAAGTGTTATTATGTTTTAAAGAATACCAATTATTTGTGGTTTGTGAGTACTTTGAACATTTATGCTCCTTCTAGATAGCATCACCACTTCATGAGGCAGTGCACAATAGCTACCAGTTCTTTGTCATATATAGGATATATTTGCTCACCATCAGACAGTTTCCTTGATTCATATGCTAAAGGGAGGAAGTCCTTTTCTGCAGTTTGAATTTGGAGTACTCCTCCTATTGTGTAATCAGATGCGTCAGTTTCCAGCTTGTATATTCCCTTGCAATTTTGATACTGGAGGATATGGGCAGTGACCATACACTATTTTAGTTGTTGGAAATGCTGGTCTTTTAGTGGTGTCCATAAAAATTTGGTTGTATTGCCTGTTATTGCAAACAGAGAGAAGTCAAGGTACCCCAGTCAGGAATGAACCTTCTGACATAGGCTATCATGCCTAAGAATGAGCAAAGTTCACTCTTATTCCGCTGCACTGGCATGTTGGTTATGGCACATATCTTTTCTGGATCTGGTTTAATTCTGTCCTTGCTGATAATGTGTCCAAGAAATGGAAGTTCAGATGAGAAGAAGTTGCACTTTGAGGGTTTGGATATAAGTTGGCTCTCTTTAAGAGTGCAGAGGATCAGGCAAACATCCTTCCAGTGTTGTTCTACGGTTGAACTGCATATGATTATGTCTTCCAGGTAGATGATAGCCCTTTTCCCAATGTGTTCCTTGAAGACTTCATTCCTAAAGGTTACAAAGGTGCTTGGAGTGTTTTTCATGATGAAGTTGAGACCACACATTCAAAGGAACCATACTTGGTTCTGAATGCAGTTTTTGGTATATCTTCTGGTTTCACGCAGATTTGGTGATAACCTGCTGTCAAGTCATTTTTTGTGAAGACTTGGGACCCCCCAGGGCATCAAAAAGATTGTTGATCAGGGGCAGGGGATACCTGTTATTAAGTGTGACTTTTTTGAGTGCACTGTAGTCTGTGACTAGGCAGAGTACCCCATTTTTTGCCACAAAGAAGATAGCTGCACCAAAAGATGATTTGGAAAGTTTAATGAGGCCTTTCTCAAGGGCTTTGTCAAGATAGGCTTTTAAAGCATCATCTCCCTGAGTTGTGAGACAGTAAATGAGGCATGCCTTTAGTAAGCTTCTTTTGAGGACAGTTTTGTGTTGTATTCCCCAATCAGGAAATAGGCCTGGTAAAGTTTCTTGGAAACCAGAAGGAAACTGAATGACTAGCTGTGCTTGGATTGGGTCTTTTTCATGTACAGTTTCTGTACTCTTAAAGTGGATAACTTCATATTTGCAGGCGTTCCAATTGATTTTGCTAGGATTGGTTTCCTCTTCTGCTTCCATAATTTTCAAAATTACATGGTCCTTCATGAGTGTATCAAGGTGAGTTGGGTAGATATGGTAGTGCACCTTGCCTTATTGTATGGTGAGGGTAGCGCTATCTCAGTCAATATGAGGTTTGGTCTTTCTCATCCAATCTGAGCCAAGTATAACATTATACTTGGGGATTGGTATGATAGGGCCACTGAGCGTAGTCTGCATATCTCCAATTTGGGCATAAATTTTTTTGCCTCCTTGATGATTGATGTGCTCCTATTATCTGCCATGATAACTCTCTTGATATTGCTTTGGACTGTGGGTAGTTTCATAAGGTTGGAAAATTGCTTATTGTTGCGCTTTTTCATTACAGCGCCACAATTATTTGAGATTATTGGGCACAGGAAATTTGCTTGAATACAGTCATATGTGAGGATATGAGTATTATTATATCAGAAGTGCCAGGATCAAATGAAAACATGACTATTGTCCAGGAATGGCTTCTGATCACACAAAAGCACTTAAAGATTAGGACAAAGGTCAACCAGATTAAAGATAAATCAAAGATGGGTCCAAGATTAAAGGATGTTTTTTATTGTAATTGATTAATTCTTTTTATACCTTCTTCAAGGTTAATCCCTGGGCTGCTAGCAATGTATTATATGACATTCTAACACACCCCTTATTTGGGTAATTATTAATCTAGGCTTGGTGCTTATTGCATGTCAACCAATAGAATATCTTGATCTTTGCCCAGCACAGGTGATCCTTGCTGGTATGTAATAATTTAGTTACTTCAGGATCACTTCCTACCTTCCTGGCATGCTCCAAGCTTAATGCTTATTAATGTGATTAGTATGGGAATTTGAGATTATGGGGAATCAAACCCAGCACCTTGGCACTTGGTGTAAAAGTGAAGCGGCACCTGCAATTATTTTCAGTTGACGCGGCGGCGCTTGACGTAATAGTAATTTGGCGCTTTGGCGCATAACTTAATTATTAGGCGGCACCTGTATTTTTCTAAAGTGATGCGGCGGTAAATTATGCATTATTAAGCGCTGCTGCGGCGCTTACCATTGGCTGATTTATGGTTCAGGTCAGCAGACTACTAATGATCCAATATGCATATGTTTTATACTACCAATTTATGTTGTTCTGCAGCTGTAATTCATATCTGCAAGCTCCATCATAATTGTCATCATTGGTTTTTATACTGCCAATTTATGGGTTTGGTTGCTGAAACCCTAATCCATGAGCTCTGTCATAATTGGCATCATTGCTTGGTCAAAATCCCAACACTTGTCAACAAGGGACTGGTCTGCCTTAGTGTCAAATAGTGCTGTGCCCTGATATCTGCAAAGCAGAAATGATAAGTGAGGAGTTTATTTCTAGTTTGAGTGGCAAATAGTAGAGGATTTCTGGAGGGTACTTGGATCATGGTGATTGAATCCACGTCCTGATCCCTGTACAAGTCTTGTAGGTTGGGGGAGGGTGGCTTGCCTAAGCACCCCCCTGAGATTTTCCCTTTTTGTTGGTGTCTTCAGTGCTTGCTTGGTTAGCTTGAGCAGTGCAATTCCCGCTTCAAGGATGGGTATTATTATAATTGTTGTTCTGCTTGTTTGGTCAAGGGTATTTTATTGCTGTAGGGCTCTCATTTTGTTTGTTTGTATGTTGTATGTAGGTTAGACTTTTGTGCTGTGTGTTTTACTTCTAAGAACACATCCTGAAGGTTCTTGCAACATTTCATGTTGAAATAACATCTAATGTGTGTGGGGAGACCATTTGAGAAATCCAAATGTGGTCCAGCTTCATCAAAGTTAATGATGTTGGGAGCTCAGTCACATAGGTCTTTGTACGCTGCAATGTACTCCTCAATTGTTCCTGCCATTTTGAAAGTTCTGAGTTCTGTCATGATCACCACGTTGGAGTCCTTCATGGCAAACTTTTTGAGGAAAGCAGCTTTGAAAATATCCCAGTATTTGCAGTGATTGGGATGTTGTTTGAGCCATTTTCTAACAAATTGTGAGGAAGCCCCAATGACACAAAGGGAAATCTCACTGGCCCAGAGTCTGCGGGGTAGCCTACTTGTGTAAACTTGCTTTGAGTACTTTGAATACAGAGGTTGGTTTTCTCTCACTGTAGTCCTGCAAACTTCCCAATCTCTGCTGAGTATAGACATTGAAATACAATGTTGCGTATTTCAGTTGTCTGAAAAATTGGAGTTGGAGGTGGTTTCAGGAGTTTATAGGTGTTGAGGAGATTATACTGGTTGGTGGGAACAAAGACGTTGTTGAAGATGAAAAAGCCTGCAGGGACATCCTGTCCTTCTTCATAGTCTCTCCAACCTTCAGGAGTACCATTTCTTGGGTCCTTTTCTTAGGAGGAATTTTTCCTTTGAGTTGGATAGATATGGACAACCTACCTGTGCTACCACTGTTGAGTATATAATTCTGGGAAGTATAATAAACAAGATAAAGGGGAAAATTAAGAAGAGAATGATACTTTATTAGATATGGATATAGGATAGTATATAGTATCATGTGAAGCTACATACTGTTCATGTATGTCATGGAAGTCATGAGGCTTATCCAAGTAACTGTTCCTCTTAATTAACAAGGCTTGTAAAAGTTATTTTCCGCTTAGGATTTGTAATGTTTGATTCCTGTGATAGATGGCTGAATGATATTAGTGACATCAACTTAATGATTAGTTGGGGAATCATTCAGCAAGTCACTTGGAGAATTAATTTTACAAGAGGGAGTAATTAAAGATGTTACAAAACTCCATCAAAATCTTCCCCTTTATCTGGCCACATACCCTTCCAACAAGTATATACTCAACATTGATGGCAGAGATAGGTTATCCAAACCAACTCATAATACATAAAATTCCTCAAAAATCAAGAGCCCAAGAGATGCCACTCCCTAATGGCTAGAGAACCTACAAAGAAGCACAAGGCATTCCTACAGGCTACACCATCTTCACCAGTGTGTTGTACCTATCCAACACTCTAACTTTCTCAGCCCTTAAGGGATCTTGAACCAACTTAAAGCAGCAGTAACAGCACCCAAAGTATCAACCATGGTATTCTAGCCCCTTTTTTTGGCAGAAGGTGTGATGAATGACATTTTAATTATGAAATTGAAAACAAGTCAAAAGTAGGAATTGAACCCTGGTCCTAAGAATATACAGCTCACCAACCCAGGGGGCCAAGGGCCAAGCCACTCACATTTCTTTGGGCTTAAATATGAAAGTTGTTCAATGAATCACCCACTAAAACAAGGAGATTTCCCAAATAGAATATGGAACCCAGTCAAATGCACGCTACCAAAGGTCCAAACCTATGCAGAAGAAGCCGCTTTCCTAAAGAAGGTTAAAGCAAAACTTAGAAATGAACCCTTTAATAAGTGTCAAACAACACTAGTACCCAACACCAAATATGTAATGCATTTGGCTGGACTGTGTGATGAAGAGAATAGAAGCAATGAAATAGAGTGACATAACTTCTATCACCAACATCAGTCAACCCAGGATTAACTTCCTTTGAAGCCCCTCCAAATGCCAAATACCTGTTAGAAGAATGCCTACAGACCTAAAATCCGCAACTTTTGGAGACACAAAATTTGATAGTACAAAAGCCCTAGCTATGTTGATAATGGTGCTATTGTTGTTCTTATAATAAAATTTAAATGAAACTTTGGATCACTAAAATTCTACCTTATCTAGTTTTAGTATTTTACCATCTCCACTCCAGCCCCACAGACCTGAAGGCCCTGTCATTCCTAACAACAAACCTGCGCCCCTCTTGCCTGTGTTATTCTGTCCACCTGGATCATTCTTTGGACCCAGAAATTTCACCAAGTACCCTCCAAACTCAGCCTAATTCAAGTTTACCTTGGAAAATATACTCATTGCTGACCCCTTGGAAAGAACCAGAGCCACAGAAAAAATTGGCTGAGAAGGAAAGTGGTACACAGTTCAGCCCAGACTATTCTGCAGCAAGTAAAATTATCTGCCTGCATACCTGGTACCAATGACCCCTCCTCTAACCCTGCGGCCCAAATGCCCGCAAGGAATCACTACCACTTCTAATGCCACTTCCACCCCAATGTTTGGAGTACTCTACGTTACAATACAGGCTTGGTGGGCTCCATGGTACCAGATTCCAGTTCTTGGTCCTTGCTTGGTTGATCCTTATCCTAAATTATCAAGTTGGCTCCCATCCTATGATGGGCATTAACCTCTGGCCTGGCGGTCCCTCCATCTGCATCAAACAGTGTTCCTACCAACAATTGATATCCTGACAGAAGGGGCAAGTTCCTTGGTTTCAGGATACCAGGCGCTATGAGCTGGGCCACCAAGTGTGAGGCTATGTGGCCCAGCATACTAGTGGGCATAGCCCATCACAGAACTGATGCTAAATTGATTAGGTAAGAGGCCCACAGTTGGCACCATAATGCCAATAAGACCTGTGAGGATGATATAGACAATTCCATATACAGTAATTTTCAAACCTTGTCGTGAATACCACTATTCACCATGTTTTGATTTTGCCTTTGGTGGGCCATTTTGAAGACAAATCACTCAATTTTGCTTTTGCCTCTCAAAATGAGTTGATGACTGAATCAGGAAGTTCAATTGTTTGGTTTCTTGATCCTGTGCAACTCACTTTCACCACTCATGCTGGTGGCAAGTGATCCTACCGTCCTGGTAGTGTTTTGTAGTGTTCCTAACCACTATATATTTCATTTCATATTCACCAATAAAAATTAAGTTCTATTCATATTTTTGTCTTTGTGTCTTCTGTACTTCTGCGCCTCTCTCTAGCCACAACTAGTAGAGATTATTCATTTAGGACCACAAGGTAAACACATTTGCCTTCCCTGTCATCTAACCAAGACTTAGTACAAATCCAATCCTAAGGTTAGGATTTCCTGTTGTGTGTCTGTGCCGCGCCTCAGAAAACAACAAAAATGGTGCTCACTACAGGGGCTGTAAGCCCCTTGGTTATCCCTTTCACATCCACGTTTTCAGGTCCTTTGCCTCTGCCTATACAAGAGTTGACTTCACCTGAAATAACCAGTCCTCCTATTGAGGAAGATATTGCCAACAAGCCTATTACCCCCACTATACTGAACCTTGGGAATGGTCCCCACCTAGTTGCTTACCCCATGGGTACCCCTGACTTGGAACAAGTCATGGCAGTAGCCCTTGGGATAGACCGTGAAGGAGCCATCCCTTGCCTTCAGTTGCAGTTCAGTCAGGCTGAATACTACAAATTAATTGTGGCTCCTCAATTTCCACAACATCTCCTCTCAGCGGCTGGCTCTGCTGAGAACTTACTATTGTCCTTTGTGCAGCCTGCCTTGGAACACCATCAAATGGTGTTGGGGTTCCACATCCAAGAAATCTTGTCTCTGCAAGCAGCGGTTACTCATCACTGGGATCAGTTTGCTGCCTATCAACAATGTATCCACTCCCTTTTTTCTTTGGTATCTGACAATCAGCTCAACTCTGTCACCTCCCAGACTCATTTTGTTAATTCTATTGAAAAAATGCACCAGTCTATCTCTGAATATGTGAGAGAGTGTCTACACAAGTTTCACCAGCTAGAACAACCCTGGCAAACTCAAGTGGATTCCACCCAAAACGCGTACCTCACTGTCTTCAAATGACTTGTGCAACAACTCAATGCATTCAGCACATATTCCTTTGAGCAACTACAGCAGGTAGCAGACTTTGCTGTTAATGGTCTTAATGAACTCAGTGCGGCGTTTGATCAAGAAAGAGCTGCCACCACTATTGCTATTGCCAAACTCCAGAGTCAAGTGAATGAGTTATCCACGTCCAAGCCAGATGTTCCGCCCTCTCCCCCTTCTAATGACTTGGCGGATAGAGAGAAGAGAATATGGGATGCCATTCAAGAGCTATATACAACTACTTGCAGTCAGGGACATCCTGCTGAAGCTCCTCAACCTGACCACCAGGTGCTTGAACTGACTGCTCAAGTTGCAGAGCTACAGCAAGAACTTGCCGCCCTACGTGAAATGATGGCGACTGCTGCTAGTCCAGTTGGGGTTGTCAATGAAGATGGTTGCTGCCCTGGCTTATTAGGAGCTCCTCAAATCCAATGCGCTAGGGAATTAATTGCTCTAGCTAATGAAGTGGATCAATTGAAGCGGGACCATACTGAACTGGATAGAGATATACAAGAGATGAATGACGTGATCAACTCTGTGAATGATAGGTTTGCCCCTTGCCTCTCAGTGGGGCCATCTCTCACTTTGCAACTGGCTGAACTCTACACAATAGTGACCAACCAAGGTCAAAGCTTGGATACTACTGCACAACAGACCACTCAAGCTGTCAATATGGGTGCCTGCGCTGTTGAGACCCTTACTACCCTTGAAGAAAGTGTTTGCCAACTATGAGCTAGGCAGCCCCTCTTGGAGTCCGAGGTAGAGTTTTCCCCGCGTATAAACGTACTCAATAGCAAAAATGGTGGCACAACCCCCAAAGCACACTTCAAGCCTACCTTTAAGCAAGTCTTTGACCCCAGAACCTTGAACATTGCAGCTTTCCTAACTATCTATGAAACTGCCATGCAAAGAGCATCAGATGATGTCAAAAAGGAACACATCCTGACCTGTCTACATCCGACTTGCCAAGAGGTGGTGGTACCTGAGTTGCCCTCCATTGAGACGTGGGAAGATATGAAGCAGCTTCTGATTGACAAGTTTGGTGGTGACCTTAGTCTGGAAGTAAAGAAGGACGCCTTCATGCATATTGCTTTCAAACCAAAAAAAACCCTAGCCAAGTTTGCAGACAGATTCTACATGGAAGGACAGCAACTGATCACAAGCAGACAGTTGACAGCCCATGAAGCCTACACAGCCTACACAGCTTGCGCTCAAGCCCTCAAGGTTAACCAACTTCTGTGCCTTCACTTCAAAGCCCATAAGGCTATGCTTTCCTCCATGAAGAGCATAAAGACGTTGTTGCAGGATATGCACCTTACCCACTCTGGTGCAGTTGTTAGGGAAGGTTGAGCTACTTCTAACTCTGGTTCATCTTTCCATGGTCCTTGCATCTTTACCATGAACTCACAAAATCCTCCTTGACGTCAAGGTTGCCACAACTGTGGGCAGATAGGTCATCATTCTCAAGTCTGCACCAACCTGCGGGTTGAAGGAGCTGATCCAAAAGAGCAGGCGGGAAAAGAGCAGTCAACCTAGAAGCAGAGACACTATTGGTTGACAATTCTTCCCAGTCTCTTTCAATCCCTCCCTCTATAGCTGACTCCAAGCCTGCTGATAATGAGGCTCCTCCTATCCTCCTTTTGTTTCACAATATCTCTGATGACTCTGACTTGGATGACTCTGACACTGACAACACTGATGCATATGGGTACTCTGTTCTGGCTGTTCCCAAAACCATTACAGTCCCCTATAATTTACGCTCAGGAAAGACTACAACTACCGCTAAGCCTTTGCCTGAAGCCAAAGAAAATGTCTCTTGCCCTTACCTCACTCAGGCCAAGAGGTCCCCTGTGCTAGTGGAGTCATCAGAAGAAGCTGCCAAGGTTGCTGATGCTGTCTTCAAGAATGTATCTGTTTTGCTCCCCCTCCAGACTGTCTATAAGGAGTTCCTGGGATTAAGATGCATGGTTGAGAAGTGGGATAAGGAACTAGCAGAGGCTCAAGATATCCTGGCTGACCTTCCCCCCTTTAGTTGCACTACCACTCAAGTAGAGATATCCATTCAAAAAGTGAAGATCAAGGCTTTTCTAGATACTGGCTTGCCAGTCAACGTTGTCTCCTCCAAGCTTGTGAAGAAACTAAAACTTGCCCCTGACCTTAATTATCACCAGTTATATGGTACAGCTGGGATGTCTATGACCCGCGCCATAGGGGCTTACTCTGCTCTACCCATGCGGTTTGGCAAACTTCTTCTAGCTGCACCAGCAGTTGTCTTGGAAAATGAGAGTTACAATCTCTTAGTCAGCACCCAATTCCTTAGGGAATATTTGGGATAATCAACTTAAAAGATGGTTACCTCTCTATTCTGGGATATGAAGTCCCTCTGATCTTTGAGGAGCCGGTTAAAGTTCCCAGGAAACGGCTCAAGACATGTGCCTTGGAGTATCCCACTGGGGTTTTCAATCTCAAATATTGCACCCACTCCTCAAACATGAAATGTTCATCCATGGCTTATTCTGCTTCTGAGGGGATACCTCTCCTAGCCAAGTCTTCTGTCACCATCCCAACTGGTTCCCAGGCCATCCTAGACTCCCAGATATCATATGAACTACCTGAACAGACCTTCTTGGAGTTGTGCTCTTCCCCCTTGCTAGGGCACAACAAACCTTATCCCTGTCCTGGAATCTTAGATGTCTCCCATAAGGACCCTGTTCAATTGTTGGTAGCCAACCTGACTGCACTCCCCATGACCGTGTCTAGGGGGCAGGTTGTCAGATATGGCAAGTTGTTGAGCGCTCCTGATGTCCTGTCTCTTCATCTCTTTGGCACGTTTCAAGACTTTAACCTACCTGAGGATGAGCTTCAAGTCCTATCCTTGTTCACTGCGCAAGACTTCCCAAAACTGTCCCCAGTTCAACAGAAAGAGGTGCTAGATTTACTAGACCAATTTTCTGACATCTTTGCTAAGGACAATACCAATTATGGGTTAGCCAAAGGCGTTATCCATCAGATCAACACTGGCAACGCCCCCTTCTGTGCTAAACCATATTGTCGCAGTTGTGTAGAGGACGCCCAGGTATCTAAAGAGCTCAAAAAATTGTTAGATGCTGGGCTGCTGGCACCTTCCCAAAGTCCTTGGGCATCCCTGCTACTCATCTTAAAGAAGAAAGATGGGGGTCATTGTATTGTGATGGACTATTGCTGATTGATCTATTTGATCAAGAAGGACTCATACCCCTTGCCGCGTAAAGATGATGCCCTCCAACGTCTTGGAGGCTCTAAATTCTTCTCTGCAATGGATCTGGCATCTGGATACTGGCAAGTTGACCTATTGCCCGTGGATTGTCAGAAAGCCACGCTCATTATCTCTGAAGGGATTTTTGAGCCTACTCACATGCCACAGGGACTCTGCAACGCCCCAGCTACCTTCCAAAGGGCCATGGACTCCATCCTCTGTGACTTGAAGTTGTCGTGCGTCCTAGTATACTTGGATGATATAAAAGTTTTCAGCGCTACCTTCACCAATCACCTGGCTCATCTTAAAGAGGTGTTCATAAAGATTTGAGAATCTGGCCTCAAACTGAAACCTTCCAAGTGCACCTTCTTCAAAGAGCGTCTTGAATTCTTAGGCCATGAAGTAACCCAGACCAGGATTCACCCAATGGCTAAGAGGGTTGAAGCCATTGACAAAATACTTCTGCCCACCCTCCTGCAAGAGGTACAAGTCTTCCTAGGGATGATGGGCTACTATAGGCAATTTATCCCTGACTTTGCCAATACTAGTGAACCTCTAGTCCAGCTGCTACTTAATGTCCCTTTTGAATGGACTGCCAGTCAGCAGCAAGCCTTTGAGACTCTTAAGAAAAAACTCAAAGAGGCGCCAATCCTAGTGCATTCTGACTATGATAAGGAGTTCATCCTGTACACTGACGCTAGCAATCTAGCTATTGAAGCCATCTTAGCTCAAATAGATGAGGAGGGTGTGGATCATCCTGTAGCTTATACTTCTTGCGTCCTGAACAAGCATGAGAAGAATTACAGTATCACAGAGAAAGAGTGTCTTGCTGTGTTGCATACTGTCAAGCAGTTCCACCATTATGTATATGGTACCCATTTCACTGTGGTCACTGACCATGCTTTGCTTAAGTGGTTAAAATAGCTTAAGAAACCAGAAGGACAACTAGCTAGATGGGCTCTCTGCCTGCAAGGCTTCAACTTTACTGTGCTACCCTGTCCTGGGATTTAACATTAAAACACTGATGGATTGTCCAGAATGCCCATTCTTGCACTACACCCTGCTGAGGCTGATTGACTATATGAACTAATTGAATACCCTTCTTCTTGGGAAAGCAAGACAGAAGAGGTCCAACTGGCCTTGTCCAAGCTATCCAAAGGTACCCTCATACGCAACAATCAGCTCTTCAAGAAGGTATGAGACCAGTATCTGCCTTATATACAGCCCAGTCTTTGCCTCTTGTTGGTGTTGCAAGCTCATAAGGAGACAGAACATGGAGGCATTGCTAAGACTTATGACTGGCTCTGGAGAAACTATTTCTGGGAGAACACTTTCCTGCTAATTCCAGATGTCTTTGCTAGTTCCACAATTGCCAGCTCTAGCAACCTTGAGCTGCCTCACACAAGTCCAAGCTAGTCCCCCCTCAACACGCCTTTCATACTGTCAGCATTGATACTGTAGGGCCTCTCCCCCGCTCTTGCTCTGGCTGCTGCTTTATCCTAATTGCTGTTGATTATTTTAGCAAGTGGTTAGAAGCTTGCCCTACTAAGGACATCACTGCCAAGACAACTTCTGCCTTTCTGTTACAAGACATATTTTTTTTGCCATGGCTGTCCTCAAGTGTTGTTATATGACAATGTGACTAACTTAAACGCCAAGTTGGTAACCTCTTTTGTTGAAGCCTTGGGGTCTCACCAGTCTTTCTCCACCCCTATACTCCCTCTACTAATGGGGCAGTTGAGCGTGCAAATTTGACACTGGTCTCTATCATGAGGAAGCTCACCTACTCTGACGCTGCCAACTGGGACCTATACTTACCTGTTGCTCTCTTTGTGTATTGCCTTAGAAAACATTGTATCACTGGGTACTCTCCCTTTGCTATGCTGTATGGGCGTGAGGCCACCACTCTGTTGCTCCTGGGGGCTCCCTTCCTCTCCTCTGATAAGGCTGTGAAACCAGATGACCATATCAAAGATTTAGTCAACTAAATCATTGATATACAAGCTACTGCTTACACCTCTGCATAAACACCAAGATGCTTGAGCTCTCTCCTGACAATGCTGGACGCTCTCCCTTGCCTGAGTTCAGTATTGGGGACCAAGCTCTCTACTATCAGCATTAAGTAGGAGGACACACTCATAAGCTAGATACGTTGTGGCTTGGACCTCTAGAAGTGACCTTCAAGCAAGGGTCGGATTACACTATGAAACTCCTCTCTAGTGGTCAACTGTTTGCCTGAGTGCATGCCAAGTTCCTCCACAAGTACCACCCCATAAGGCTAATCTAGAGGGGGCAATGTCGTGAATGCTGCCATTCACCATGTTTCAATTTTGCCTTTGATGGGTTAATTTGAAGAAAAATATCTCTCTTTTGCTTTTGCCCTTCAAAATGAGGCTGGCTCTAAATTGGGAAATTCAATTGTTCAGTTTCCTTATTCTGCGCAACTCACTTGCCCCACTCATGCTGGTGGCAAGTGATCCTACTGTCTATTTACTGTTTTTTGGTAAAGCTACACAGTATATATTCCATTTCTCTTCTAACAATAAAAAGTAAGTTCTATATATATTTTTGTCTTTGTGTCTTCAAGTACTTTGGCGCCTCTCTCTAGCCACAACTAGTAGAGATTATTCATTTAGGACCACAAGGTAATCACATAGCCTTCCCTGCCATCTAACCAAGACTTAGTACAAATCCAATCCTAAGGTTAGGATTCCCTATTGTGTGTCTCTGAAGCGCCTCAGAACATGACAAACCCTTGGGTCCCCAAGCTGACCTGGAAGCCTAATAAGGTTACCACAACCAAAACAGTCATGAAAAAAGAGATTAAACTTAACTCCTATCTGTTCAAAACTGTGTATCACAAAGAGTTGGTCCCATCAGTCATGATGGAGAAGGTTAAGTTTGTGCTCAACACCACTTATAAGACTTATGTTAGTGATATCAACCAAGAAGACAACAAGAAGCCCAAGTTCTATAGGACTACAGAGGGGAAGCTAGTGCTCAATAAGGTTGCTATGTTCTAAACCAAAGTGCTCATGCCTTGCGCACCAGTCAGAAATCAGGATCTAGATTCACCAACTCCCGCAAAGCCTGCTCAGAAGTGCATTCCTGAATATAGTGCATCCTCATTCTCTGGCTGATGCAGGAATCTGGTGACTACAAGGCAGCCACGGCCCTTGTTGAAGTGGATCCCAAGTATGCCTCTAGGACATTCAACACCTTCATTGAGACTGGCTGAGTCCTTGCCATGGAGAAATTCTTGCGCGTTTCCACTATGCTCACCAAAGAGCACAAATGGGCAATCTGCCAGTAAATAACCCAATACTGCCATCTTGAACTGACAAATATACATGCCATGGCCAAGTCTACTTTTGGGGTCAAGGCCTCAATTTCCTTTTACTACCATCTAGTGAAGAGAATGTGCTTTTCCTGGAAAAAGCTTGGGGTATCTCTGTACAGTTGGAATATCCCAACCAACATTGAGACCTGGAAAAAATATGCTGAGACCTACACTGCCCTCAAAAACAAAGGGACAGTGAAATTCTACTGTATTGACAAATTGGCATTCACCTTATCTATAGACAATGCATATTACTTGTCCCCAAAGGCTCAAATGATGGGGTAGCTTGGCGTGCTGCAGTCCGTGCCACAGCCTATTTGATGGTGGCTCTCCTTGGTCCAAAGGGGATTGAGCTTTATCAAATGATATTGGGTTCTCACAACAGCCATACCTTCTTGTCATTCCTCCAATTGGTCTGGGAGCACCTGAGGCGCACAAGCCCAGGCTTCATCAATGTAATAGTACTGGACAACGTTGGTCCCCACAAAGTGGCAGATATTCTTGCTGAATTTCCAACAATTGACACCAGAATTGCAGTGGTCCTCCCGCAATTGGCCACAGCAAATTTGCGCCTTCTCTTACTCCCTGAATATTTGTCCTTCCTAAATCCCATCAAGGAAGTCTTTGGGTGGCTCAAGCATATGGTCAAGCAAGGGACCCCAACTGGGACCAAGGACCTGTTTGATTTTCTCCAGGCCAGGATCCACACCCTTCCATCTGAGACTGTGGCCAAATTCTATGGCCACACTGATTCATTTCTCCCCGTGTGCCTTGCTCAGAAGCCAATCAATTAAAGGCTTAGTGTGAACAACTTTTTTTATATTCTCTAATTTGCTATTTAAGATTTATTAACTATCATTTTATATTCAGAAGCTTCCAAGCCTGCAATCACATTCAGCAGGACCATCAATGAAGGTTTTTAATTTAATTATTTTATATTAAATTATTTTATTATGGCCTCTGAGGCTGTCCCAAACACTTGATACTGGATTACACATATATATTTATATCACTCTTGTCAAATAAATGCAACAATGAAATTAAAAAAATTAAATGTAAAATGTACAAGTTAGAAGTAAATTTTATTAACTCATATTATTATGCTTTTATAGAGACTTTCTCTGGAAGTTTTTTTTTGAAAAATTGTTTGCTAAAATAAGAATTAAATAAGTTAATTATTTTAAAAAATAAAATTTAAAAGTGTAGCTTATATTGAGGAAATGGATTTTTATTGAATGCGCCTATAGCAGGTTCTTTGGTATGTACCCACCTGGAAATGAAGATGGTGCACAACCTCCACTGCTACACTGTATAAAGTGAATACACCCTGATTAAAGTATTCACAGTGGCTAGTAAAAGGGAGTATGGTGAGGTGGGAGTTCAGGAGCAGCTTTTCTGCCAGGGCGTCCTGTATCACATGATTGACTAAGTTGTAGCCCGGGGGGACCTTCTTCCTGTCCAGGGAGAGCCTGGCCTTGTCAATCCCAAGAAGGACCCCATCCAGGTCCTCTACGCTGGCGCCTATCCCAAAGAAGAAAGGATATCCCAGGTAAATTATGAGGTGAAGCCTTTGCCCAGCAAAGGCTTCAGTAAATTTGCACAGTTTGTTGTATACAGCACTAATCTTCCTCTCATGTTTGGTCTTGTCAAAGGTAAGATCCATTGCCAAGGGGAGCCACATCTCATCTTCACTCCAGGCCAGCCCAAAGTCCATCAGGAGGATTTTAGTCTTCTTTGCGGCTGTTGCATCTGCAACAGACAATTTACCCTCTACATGCCCAAAGCTCTCAAGGAGCTAAGATATGATGTGCTCCACTGGGAAGCAGAAGCAAGCAGCACATGGGCCCAGCCCATCTCTGGTACATTCTTGAATGGGAGGGTCTCCAGGACATCCCAAACAAGCTCAATGGAGTTTATACAGTAAACTCCACTGAGTACCACTGGATTAAGGAGTAGCAATTGGGCATCCTTGTAGGCAGTAACTACTCACTTGGATGCCTCCTTGCTATGCATCAGCCCAGCTAGCGCTTCTCTTGTCATTAGAAAGGTCTGTAAATTATGTCTTTGAGTTCCTTCAAAACAAGGGGGACAGAAACAGATTCTTGGCCATGTGATTGGCATAATTGGCATAACAAATGGCAGGGACAAAGGGGACCAGTACCTGGCGTAATTTACTATCTATGTTTTCTAAAAAAAAACAGGTGAGTATTTCCAAATTTTTATTAATTTTCTTTTTTTAGATTATCTTCTTGGGCTTCCTCATTACCTGCAGCCTAGGCTGGCTTGGCCATCTTTGGTGCAACCAGATGCACAAGCATCTCAGTGTCCTCTTTGCAGGTCCTCTTGATTGGTTTAAGATGTCATACATCTCAGGGTCATTGGTCTATACAGACAGCACAGAAAGAGCGTAGGACTTGAATTACAAGCCCTCAACCACAGTTTTTTGAATGTTGAGCAGGTGCTCAATGGTTTTCTCTAATGTGTCAAGAATTTTGGTCATTAATGACTTGGCTGTCAGCCTGTCTATTTTTTCCCCTTCAAGGACGGCAGACTTCACTCTGGCTTTGACCTTGCAGTTAATTTCTTTGATCTCTGCAACTGAAGAGTCAAGGTCTTTAAGCAGCTTCTCCAATTCTCTCATTGATTTTTACTAACCTTTCCATATGTTTTTATAGCTTTCATCCAAAAAAACTCTGTGTTATTCTGATATAGCTGACTCTTTGTTTATCCCTGTTTGTTTTCCCATTAACTACAATATCTCATCTCTTTAGCCATTGTGTATATGTTTTACAATTATCTCAAAATGTGTTGTTTGATTTCTGTTGGCATTGTTTCCTTTATTGCCATGTTATTTTTGGCGCTTTGCACAGCCCCTTGTGAAAATATCAACAACAATTTGGGAAACAGCTGAATTTAAAATAAAAATTATAGGTTAATTGTGTTTAGATAAAGTTGTCACTTATCCAAATTCAAAACCTTAATGATAAACTTTAAGCCAATCAGGAGCCAAGTGATAAAGTGATTGTTGTGATATAAAGGGTCATTCAATAATTCTTTGGTGCATGTGCGCTAATTAATATGATTGTCTGGGTGTTTTGCCATTGTGTGCCATTGCCACTGTGGCAAGTTGTTGATGGACTAGTGTTAACCCAGCAGCTGATTGGGCACTAGTCCATCAACAACTTGCCACAGCCCCAATGGCGTACAATGGCAAAACATCCAGCCAATCATATTAATTAGCGCACATGCATCAAAGAATTATTGAATGACCCTTTATGTCACACAATCACTTTATCACTTGGCTCCTGATTGGCTTAAAGTTTATCATTAAGGTTTTGAATTTGGATAAGTGACAACTTTATCTAAACACAATTAACCTATAATTTTTATTTTAAATTCAGCTGTTTCCCAAATTGTTGTTGATATTTTCACAAGGGGCTGTGTTTGGGTGCTAAAAATAACTGTGTTCTGGATCTAGATACATGGCATACTAAATATACAATTTTTTAGAAATAAGCTGAACATAAAGAATTAAACCAACTATAAACAAAGAGAAAGAAAACAAACAAAATTAAGGATAAATATAATATGAAAGAAAAAGTTTGGCAACAAGGAGTTTATTAGGGGACAGGATTAGTGATGCCTAGTAGGCAGAATAGCGCAGGAAGGAAGGAAGGCGTAGAGACAGTGATGGCCTGGGGGGTCTGGGATTAGATGTGTGGGGCTAGAAGGTGGGGGGTAGTGGTGACGGGGGTAGGGGTAGGAGGATTGTGTGTGATGGCCGCCATATAATGCTTGTTATATTCCTTGTAGGTCATTGGCTGGATTGGCTGATAGGCAGTAGTGGCACAGGGTGGGAAGCGCTTGTCTTTCTGTGATTGGTTGCCCATATTCACATGAAAGACAACTTGGGCAAACAAGTCAGCCACTATTTGGCAACCAAAGAGAGAATCATGGTCTAGGACCCCAAGATAAAGATGATTAAATGCCTGTAGATGGCGCTTCCAAACTTTATCTCCAATATTGAAGAACACAGCATCAGCCAGATAGATGTCAGAGTGACCAGCTGGGTACACAAAGGCCTGGTGCCTGCGTCCTTGTATGGCCTTGAGGGCAGTGGAGCTACTCTCCATCTGGTGGCTCAAGAAACCCCAGTACTTAGAATTTGAGCCATCCCAGGAGTCAAGTAATCCACCAAGGATGTGGCTGTACTTGTAGCCATTGGTGAAATCTGGGTTTGTCCAATAGCAGACAAAACCCTTGGCTGAAACAGCCAGAAATGCACCAATGAATGTCCCCTTCTTGACCTTCTTCCTTCCTTTTTGGGTGGTGGCTCTTCCTTGCTTGCCAAAATTGTTGAAAGCTATCAATAGCTTGTAGTAGGCAATGAACATGATGTCATTGGATAAACTTGTTAGGCATTGAACCAGGGTGGACTCAATGGCAGGATCATATGGGAAATCCTCAGCGCCATCCCATTGGTTGCTAGCAACATTGGTCAACACACAGACTGACACTACTTTACCATACATCCAGAGCTTCACCATGCACCCAGAAACCCAAATGTCATGGCAAGCTAGCTGTTTCTGGACCTGGATCAGGGGAAGCTTGGGGTCCTGCTGCAGGTTTTTGAGCATGTTTGGGTATGCATCATTGATCTGGGACTCTGGGGCTTTCTTGGGCTTCTTGGCTGTCCCAATAAGGTTCTTCTTGTTCATCAGGTTATTGAATTCCCACATGATAGTGGCTTGGGTAAATTGCAATTGGGTTGCAATCTGTTCCCAGGACAGAACCTGCAGGTTCAGTGCCACAATTTCCTGAAGAATTTGGGCAGTAATCATTCTGCGCTTGGGGTACTGGGCTGCAGAAGCTGAAGCCTGATTGGTTAAGGGGGGGCAGGTTGGCTGATGGCAGGAAGTTGTTCCAAATCAGGGTTGTCATTCTGATTGGTTGGTTGGTGAGCAGCTTGTGAGGGAGCAAGGGAAGAGCTAGACACTACGTGACAATTGAACAAGTCAAACTCATAGGGGTCAGGGGTCAGGTATAGGTTTGCTTCCTTGTTACCAGCCTCAAAGGCTTGGGTATAAACAGGTGCCTCCACTCCCTGAGCCTTGCCTCCATTGAAGCTGGCTTGTCTGCTGGCGCCGGCAAAGATATTGCTGTTAAAAAAGCATTGAAAAAACCTAGAATAAAATCACTAAAAGTAGAAATTTAAAATTTATTTTATTGTGATCACCATTCCATATTTGGAAGGTTCTCAAAACCATTATATAAAAATAAGGATTCATGAAAATGAATAAAATGCCTCTGTTCCTAAATTGAATAGCTGTTGATTAGCTGTTAAACTGTTATATTTCTATTTTAGGCTGCTCATACTACACATCTTGTGTGACTTTATTTTATTTTGTGCTTGTGGAATCTCACTTATAGATTGCTCAAATTCTGTTTCATTTTAGTCCTTCTGTTAGTGCCTCATATGAATCCTGATTGGATTATAATATACTCTAGAACATCATCCATCCATCCATCTCACTTGCTGTGCCAGTTCATTTTGTTTGTGGTTTAAACAACACCACTTGATATTTACTAGGATTTTATAATAGGCTAGTGACATTTTGTTTTTTGTTTGACAGTTTATTTGTTACCCAAAATATTTAAATTATTTGAATCCTGAATCTTGCACAACTTGGATTTCATTCAAATCTGAAATCATTTTGTTTAAATCTGAGGTATTTTTGGTTGTTGCCATAGCTTTTAAAACTACTGTAATCAGCAAAGTGTACTGCCTGTAAAGTGAACCAGGAGGACTAGAATAGTTGGGCCAAGGGTCTTCAGGATGGAAAGCTGGAGCATCTAGAGGGGGGGGGCTGGACTTGATGAAGTGGTACATTAATTTTCAAAGTCATGATACTAAGCAAAAATAACTCAGATTTAAACAAAATTGACTCATATTTAAGCAAACTCCAAGACAGGCAAGTTTCAGATAGCAGTAGTTTAAATATTTTTGGTGAACTAGAAAATTGAAAAACAAGAGACATAATATCACTAACACAAAATATGAAACTATATCAAAAATTAAATGACATAATCTAAACTAAAAATGAAATGAATTTTTAAAACAAAATAGATTTGGGTTGTTATGGATATATTATAATCCTATCAGGATTCAGATGAGGCACCAACAGAAGGGCTAAATAGAAAAAATTAGAGAAACCAAGAAGCAAAATTTTACAACCACAAAACAAAATGAAGTAATTCAAGATGTGTAGTACTTGTACCCTAAAATATAAAAAGAACATTTTAGCAGCCAATCAATAGCTATCTAACTTGGGAACATAGGTATTTGAACAATTTTTTTTGTGGGTCTTTATTTGTGTGCATAAGTTCTAAGAACTATCCAAATATGGATTTGTAATTAAAATAAAAACCAGGGCATAAAATTTAAACTTCTTTTAGTGATTTTTAATTACTTTATTTTAAAATGGTTTTTGATGACAACAATAATTTTGATGGACTCATAAAACAAGGTAGCAGATAAGATACTGTCAGCAGATGTGTGTCTCAGTATGCAAGGGCTCATGTTTACACACAGATCTTTGATGTGGGTAGCTAGGGATTCAATCTATACCTGACTCCCAATCTATATGGGGTTGACTTGGTTGACAGTCACCAAGAGTCTAGCTCTGCTTGTTTCCCCTTTCCTGACCCCACACATAGTATCATTTAACAGGCCAATAATATTGGTGGATTTTTTTCAGAACAGCTGCCCACCAACAGCCAACTGGCTCTCACTCCAAACAATCAGGCTTTGGCGCCTGTGATCCAGCGTCCTATGCCAGGGTTTGTCTTTTTACTCTGCTATTATAAAGGATAATTATTTTCAAAGCATATTGGTTATTAAAAAACTTTCTAAAGAAAATAAAAATATTCTACAATTATTATTCTGTCTTTTAATCACTCCCTTCATTCTTGTCACTTAAAACTTAAATCTTAAGTTAGTACTCTTTTTGAAACTCACCTCAAACTCCAACAGGGTTCAAACCCAGAACCTATATCTAAGAATTAGTTGGTTTATGTCAGGATTCACTTAGCTGCTACAATGAAGTTAATTTGCTTCTTTGCTTGCTTCCCCTCTTGCAACCCCTTCTCATGCACTGGAACAACTTATTTTACTTTGGTCATCAACTTTATTCTTTAAAAAACCTGGAATTAATCTAAATCATTTAATTTGGTTAATAATTCACTTCCAAATTTACCTTTACTTCTGCACAAGTTTTGAACCCAAGATATATTTTCTCCCATTAGTGTAGTCTTAATACAAACTCTTACCTTTGCTTTTCCAAACCCAACCACACATTCAATCTTAGACGGGGTTTTCCTTGCTTTCTGATGCCTTTTTGTTATATTGCAGTATGTCACCCACTCTTGCTCTTTTTGTTTGCTTGTTTCTCTATTTATTTAACTTTTTTAATTAAGGATACTCAACTGATGTTTTGTGCCTTGTTTTTGGCTCTATATCACTTCTTATTAATATATTATTTTCCTATCTGCCTCTCAAATCTTCCAAGCAACAATAAAAAGGCTTGGGTTACTCACTCTCAACTCTAAGTTGAAATTGTTTGACTTGCACCCCAAAAAGATACTTATTAGGTTTTGTGGCTTGTGTTTTATTCCTTTGAATCTTTCCTTTTTTGCATTTTCATTTTTGAATCTTAGTTTTTATTTATGATACCCTTTGACTACTTTTACCATCAGTTAGGTAACCTTTTTAGTGATACTCAAACCTTGATAGTAAATAGTTTTAACCCAACAGTTAGTGGTGAACAATACCCTGATCTAGAAATAGAGTTTTTAAACAAGTCTTCTGTCATTAAGACTGGAATTTATTTTATCTTCTCAGGTTTAATCAATTTCCTTAGTACTTACTTTATTTCTTATAAGTTATTAGGACTTTTATTTAGTTACTGTTACAAACTTTACTTACCTTCCAATATTTGACCAATATAGATATCCTGGTATCAAAGGCTTTATTTTATAATAATTTTCCCTGTAGCCTCAGAACTTACAGTTTAATCCAAAATTTTACCTTTTTTTCTTTTACTTCAGGCCACACAATCAAGCTTTGGACTGAGGTTTTCTGCTTTTTGGTTGTTCTTGCTTAAATTATAAGCAACAACATTAACTGTGATTGCTTCTTCAGGTCTCTTGGTTTCTATTTAACTTTTTAAAGTTAAAACAATCTTTTGCAGTTTCCATTAATTTCCCCTTCACCCCAATCATTCCTAATCAAACATGGTTTTATTTCACTGCTTTTGTCACCTCAAAAAGCTCAAGCTAAGAATAAATAGCTTGAGTTTCCCAGTCTCAACTTCAAGTTGCAACTGTTTGACTTGAACCTTCAAAAGGTACAGTAGTTTTAAAAGCTATGGCGACAAGCAAAATAACTTCAGATTTAAACGGATTGATTTCAGATTTAAACAAAATCCAAGTTGCGCGAGATTCATGATTCAATTAATTTAAATATTTTTGGTTAATAAATGAACTGTCAAACCAAAAATGAAATTTCACTAACCCATTATACAAAATTAAAGCAAACATCAAGTGGTGTAGTTCAAACCACAAACAAAATGAACTGACACAACTAGTGAAATGGATGGATGCTATTCCAGAGTATAATATAATCCAAGAAGGATTCATATGAGGCACCAACAGAAGGACCAAAATGAAACAAAATTTGAGCAATCTAGAAGTGAGATTCCACAAGCACAAAAAAATGAACTCACACAAGATGTGTAGTATGAGCATCCTAAAATAGAAAAATAACAGTATGATAGCCAATAAACAGCTATCCAATTTAGTAATATAGGCATTTTATCCATTTTCAATGCTCCAGATTTGTATGAAAAGGTTTTGAGAACCTTCCAAATATGGACTTGAGATTAAAATAAAAATAAATCATTAAATTTTAAAATTTCTACTTTTAGTGATTTTATCCTAGGTTTTTTTAAAATATGGTTTTTACTAGCAATATATTCAATGTCACAAGCAGCCAAGCCAAGCCAAGCCAGCAGCAGCCAGACCATCTTCAATGGAGGCAAGGATCAGAACATGGAGGCACCTGTTTACACCCAAGCCTTTGAGGCGGGTAACAAGGAAGCTGACCTGTTACTGTCCCCCAACCCATATGGCTTTGACTTGTTTGAGAGTCACTTAGCGTCTAGCTCTGCCCTTGCTCCCACACCCACCCCTGCACAAGCTGCCTGTCAAACAAACCAATCAGGATGGCAACCTTGATTTGGAACAACTTCCTGCCACCGCCCAACCTGCCCCCCCTCAGCCAATCAGGCTTTAGCTCCTGCCACCCAGCGCCCCAAACACAGAATAATCACTGCCCGAATTCTTCAGGAAATTGTGGCACTCAACCTTCAGGGTCTGTCCTGGGATCAGATAACTGCCCAGTTGCAATTTACCCAAGCTACTGTCATGCGGGAATTCAACAACCTGATGAATAAGGGGAATCTTATTGGGACAGCCAAGAAGCCCAAGAAGGCCCCCAAGTCACAAATATCTGTGGCATACCCAATCATGCTTGACCTCCTCTAGCAGGATCCCAAGCTTCCATTGACCCAGGTCCAGAAGCAACTTGCGCACCATAACATATGGGTGTCTGAGCGCATGGTGCAGCTCTGGATGCACGGAAAGGTGGCTTTAATTAGGGTTCTTACAAATTTTGCAGGCAACCAATGTGATGGCGCTGAGGATTCCCCATATGACACCACCATTGAATCAACCCTGGTCCAATGCCTGACTAGTCTAACTGATGATGTCATGTTCATCTCCTACTACAAGCTATCAATAGCTTTTGATGATTTTGGCAAGCAAGGAAAAGCCACTGCCAATAATAGAAGGAAGCAGGTCAAGAAGGGGACGTTCATTAGTGTATTTATGGCTGTTTCAGCCAAGGGTTTTGTCTACAATTGGACAAACCCTGATTTCATCAATGGGTACTCATACAGCCACATCCTTGGTGGATTGCTCAACTCCTGGGATGGCTCAAATTCCAAATACTGGGTTTTCTTGAGCCACCAGATGGAGGGAAGCTCCACCACCCTCAAGGCCATCCAGCAACGCGGGCACCACGCCTCCGTGTACCCAGCTGGTCACGCCAACGTCCATCTGGCAGATATTGTGTTCTTTAATATTGGAGATACACTCCAGGAGCGCCGCCCTCAGGCTTTCAACAACCTCTATCTTGGGGTTCTTGTTCACAATTTTCTCTTTGGTCACCAAATGGTGGCTGACTTGTTTGCGCAAATGGTTTTCCATGTGAATATGGGCAACCAATCACACAAGGATAAGCACCTCTCACCCCATTCCACAGCCATCTACCAGCCCATCCAGCCAATGACTGATGAGGAGTAGAATGAGAAGTATATGGTGGCCATTACGCGCAATCCTCCTGCCTCCACCCCTGCCACCAACACCCCTCACTCGCAAACCCAACCCATCCAATCCCAGACCCCATAGGCCAGCACTGCCTCTACGTCTTCCTTTCTGCGCCATTCTGCCTACTAGGCATCACTCTTCCCCGCCTCAATAAACCCCCTGGTTCCAAAAAATTCTATTTATATTATCTTTTTTTGAATTTCAATTGTTCATGTTCTCTTTGTTTATAGTTGGCTATATTCTTTATATTCAGCTTATTTCTATAAATTCATATATTTACATTGTCGTGTATCTAGATCCTGAACACAGTTATTTTTAGCACTTAAACACATCCCCTTGTGAAAATATTAACAACAATTTGGTGATCAACTGAGTTTAAATTAGAAAATTATAGGTTAATTGTATTTAGATAAAGTTGTTACTGATCCAAATTCAAAACCTTAATGATAAACTTTAAGCCAATCAGGAGCCAAGTGATAAAGTGATTGTGTGACATAAAGGGTCATTCAATAATTCTTTGATGCATGTGCGCTAATTAATATGATTGGCTGGATGTTTTGCCATTGTACGCCATTGGGGCTGTGGCAAGTTGTTGATGGACTAGTGCCCAATCAGCTGCTGGGTTAACACTAGTCCATCAACAACTTGCCACAGTGGCAATGGCACACAATGGCAAAACACCCAGACAATCATATTAATTAGCGCACATGCACCAAAGAATTATTGAATGACCCTTTATATCACAACAATCACTTTATCACTTGGCTCCTGATTGGCTTTAAGTTTATTATTAAGGTTTTGAATTTGGATCAGTAACAACTTTATCTAAAAGCAGTTAACACTATAGTTTTCTAATTCAAATTTAGATGATCACCAAATTATTGTTAATATTTTCACAAGGGGCTATGTCAAGCGCCAAAAATAATAAGGTAATCAAGGAAACAATGCCAACACAAAGCAAACAACACATATTGAGATGAGTGTAAAAACATATACACAATGGGTAAAAAGATGGGATAATGTAAAAAGTGGGAAAACAAAAAGGGGATAAGCAAAGAGGCAACAGTATCAAAATTATAAAGAATTTATTGGGGCAAAAGCTATAAAAACATATGGAAAGGTTAGTAAAAAATCAATGAGAGAATTGGAAAAGCTTCTGAAGAACCTTGAATTGGCAATTACCAAAATAAAGGACATTGACCGCAAGGTCAAAGCCAAAGTGAAGTCTGCTGTCCTCATTGGGGACAAAATTGACAAGGTGTCTGCAAAGGCACTAATGTCAAAAATGCCAGAAACCCCAGAGAAGACAAGCAAGCGCTTACTAAATATTCAAAAAAAACTGTGGTCAAGGGCCTCCAGTTCAAGGCATACAATCTTTCTGCGCTGTCTGTCTGGGTTAATGACCCAGAGATGTATGCCCACCTCAAACCCGCCAAGCGTGCCAGGGCAGAGGATACCAAATTTCCTGCACAATTGATTGCGCCAAGAATGGCAAAGCTGGCTGAAGCCGCCAGTAAAGAAGAAACCCAAGAAGTTAACCTAAAAAATTATAATTAATAAAATTTCTTAAATACTTACCTTTTTTTTAGAAGATGTTGATGGTGAACTCCGCCAGGTTCTGGTCCCTTTTGTCCCCTCCACCTTCTATGCCAATTATGCTAATCATGTGGCAAGGCAGCTTTTCCTGTCTCCCCCTGTCTTGCAGGAGCTTGAAGACAGGATCCATGGTAAATTCCCAATGTCCAGGGAGGCATTGGCTGGGCTTTTGCATGGTGAGGGGGCATCTGAGTGGGCAGTTACTGCCTACAAGGATGCCCAACTGGTCTGCCTGGACCTAGTTAACCTCAGTGGAGTTTACTGTGTAAAATCTATTGAGCTTGTTTGGGACGTCCTGGCAACGCTCCCATTCAAGAATATACCAGAGATGGGCCAGGCTCATGCGGCTGCTTGCTTCTGCTTCCTGGTGGAGCATACCATCTCTTACCTGTTGGAGAACTTTGGGTGCGCGGTGTCAAAATTGGCTGTTGCAGATGCAACAGCCGTAAAGAAGACAAAAATCCTCCTGGCAGAATTTGGGCTGGCCTGGAGTGCCAACAAGACAGGGGTCCCTGCAGCTATGGAGCTGACCTTTGCCTAAACCAAGCACAAGAAGAAGATTAGCACTGTATACAACAAATTATGTGAGTTTATGGAACCCTTTGCTGGGCAAAGGCTTCACTTGGTGATTTACCTGAGGTTCCTATTCCACTTTGGGATGGGCACGTCTGTGGAGGACCTAGACGGGGTCCTTCTTGGGGTCAACAAGGCCAGGCTTTCACTGGACGGGAAGAAGGTCCTCCCTGGGTATGACTCAGTGGATCACGTCATACAGGACACCCTGGTCCTGGCTGTCATCTTTGGGTTTGCAGCCCCGCCAGATAAGCTGCTCCTCCATTCCCACCTCACCATTCTTCCTTTTACCAACAGGCACAAATACTTTAATATGGGTGTATCCACCGTCCACAGTGTGGCGGTGGAGGTTGTGCGCCACCTCCATTGCAGGGTGGATACATCCTGCTGAACCCATTATAGGCGCACTTAATTTTGTCTCTATATCAATAAATATATTTATACTCTACTATATTTTTATATTATAAATAATTTTTCAAATAATATTTTAGCAAACAAGATTTGCAAAATATATTGCAGATATGGGCTTCATAAAAGTATTAAATAATTTGGTAATAAAATAAATTTCAACTTTACAATTTACGTTTAATTTTTATAAGACTATTTTATATTTATTTGACAAAAGTGATATAAATATATTTGCGTAATCCAGTATCAAGTGTTTGGGACAGCCTCAGATGACATATTAAATAATATATAATAAAAAATAAATTACTTACATCTATTGGTGGATCTTCTGAATGTGATTGCAGGCGTGGAACCATCTAAATATAAAATGATAATCAATAAATCTTGAATAGTAAATTAGAGAATATAAAAAAGTTGGACACACTAAGCCTTTAATTAGTTGGCTGTTTGGCTAGGAACGCGGGGATGAATGAATCAGTGTGGCCATAGAATTTGGCCACAGTCTCAGCTGAGAGGATGTGGATCCCAGCCTGCAGAAAATTAAAGAGGTCCTTGGTCCCAGTTGGGGTTCCTTGCTTGACAACTTGCTTGAGCCCCCTAAAGACTTCCATGATGGGATTTAGGAAGGGCAAATAAGCTGGGAGGAAGAGAAGGCGTAAATTTGCCGTGGCCAAGTGCTGGGGGCCCACTGCAATGCTTGTGTTGATCATTGGGAATTCCTCAAGAATGTCAGCCACCTTGTGGAGACCAATGTTATCCAGCACAATTACATTTTTGAAGCCTGGGCTTGTGCGCCTCAGGTGCTCCTGGACCAATCAGATGAATGATAGAAAGGTCTGGCTATTGTGTGATCCTAAAATCATTTGGTACAGCTCAACCCCCTTTGGACCAAGGAGAGCCACCATCAAATAGGCTGTGGCGCGGACTGCAGCACACTAAGCCATTACATCATTGGAGCCTTTGGGGACATACCCATACTCATTGTGCATCAACAAGGCAAATGCTGATTTGTTGATGTAATAGAATTTCACCGTCCCCTTGGCTTTGAGGGCAGTGTAGGTCTCAGCGTATTTTTTCCAGGTCTCAATATTGGCTGGGCTGTTTCAATTGTAGGGGGATACCCCAAGCTAATTCCATGAAAAGCGCATTCCCTTGACCAAATGATAATAGAAGGAAATTGAGGCCTCAACCCCAAAAGCAAACTTGACCATGGCCTGTATATTTGCCAGTTCAAGATGGCAATCTTGGGTTATCCACTGGCAGATTGCCCATTTGTGCTCCTTGGTGAGCATGGAAAAAACACGCAAGGATTTCTCTGCAGCAAGGACTTGGCCAGTATCAATGAACTTGAAGAAGGTCTTTGAGGCGTACTTGGGATCCACCCCAACAAGAGCCGCAGCCGCCTTGTAATCACTAGATTACCGCATGAGCTGGAGAAGGATGATGCACTTAATGTCAGGAATGCACTTGTGAGCGGGATTTTTAGCAGTGGGGATTGGATTGTTGGCGTTGGGAACAACACAGGGCATGAGCACCTTGGTGTAAAATGCAGCAACCTTTTTAGCACCAGCTGTCCCTCATCAGTTTGATAGAACTGGGGCTCCTTGTCATCCTCCTGATTGCCATCACTGACGTAGGGCTTATAGCTAGTATCAAGTACAGGCTTTACCTTCTCCAGCATGGCTGACGGGACCGACTCTTGCCAGTACACAACATCAAACACATACAAAGTAAGTTCTACCTCCTTGTCTCTAACTTTCTTGGTGAAGGTAACCTTGTTGGGCTTCCAGGTCAGCTTTGGGACTCAAGGGTTTATGCTCTACACCCTAGCAGCTTGTGCTCCTTGAACCAGCTGTGTCAGTGCAGCATCACTATGGCACTCTCCTCCCCTGCCTCCCTCCTGAGTAGGCACTTGTGTTGCACTAAGTCTATTCTTTGAGCCGCGGGGGCAACACAACTGCGGCACACAACGGGTGTATTGGTACTCTGTTGTTGTGTTCCTTTCATTTTGAGAATTTAATAAAATATTGAATAAAACTTAATTAAGTTACTCCTTATTTTTTATTTTGCTTTTATCTGTTTATGGATATTCAATTAATATTTTTTCCCACCCAATATCCCAATTATAGATTTTTATTCTTAGTTAGATGTTTTTGGTTTTACCACACCCATTTTAGAATACCCAAAATAATTTCCACCATTTTTTCATATTTTACACCAAATTAAGCACCCAACACAATATTTTTAAAATTTTTGTTTCAGATCTTGTGTCTTATTTTAGATACCTTGGTATCATTCTTGATTATAGCCCATTGCACAAACCAATTGAGTGATTTTGTTTACATAGTGAGTTGCTATTGTTTCTTGTTTTTGGATTGAGTTTTGACACACCACGCTTGGGTGTATTTTGTCACCAATTCACATAGTAAACATATGTATACTGAAAGTCAACTCACACCATTTTGTTTGTGAATCAATGTATTTTGGATTGTATTTTGAATGGTTTTGCTTTGCATGTGAGCCCTTTGTTGCTGTGTTGACCCATTTTGCCCATTAACCCCAACAACCCTGTTAACAGAGTGTATATTTTAACCTGAGAGCTGGATTTTGTTTAAATCTGAAATCATTTTGTTTAAATCTGAAGTATTTTTGCTTGTTGCCATAGATTTTAAAACTACTGTACTTGTTAGGTTATGTTACTTGCTTTTCCTTCATTATTTTAAATTTAAAATATTTTCCTAACCAAACTTAGTCCCTTAGTATTATGATAACTTTTAATTATTATCATCAATTGATTAGTTTATATAATAATGCTTAAACTCTAGCTGTTAACAGTTTTAAACCTTCTTTGAATTATGAGCAATTTCCTGACCTAGAGGTTGAACTTTTGAATCAATCTTCCATTGTTAAAACATGATTTTATTTTATATTCTTAGGTTTGATAAATTGACTAAGTCCATATTTCACTTCTTATAAGTTATTAGGTGTATTAATTCAGTTAATTCTTCAAAACTTGCCTACATTTTTATATCTAACCAATATCAGCATTTTGGGTTTAAAGGCCCTAGTATACAATCATCTATCACAGAGCTTACAGCCTTACACCAGCTCTGGATAGTCCATGCCCAGATAGACTTACAAGTGATCTCACTTGCACTTTTCCTCCTGTCTGGGGCCATTTATACCCATGCTTTCTTATCCTCTGCTGCAAGCTTGCCCTCCTGCCCTCTGATGACAACACACAGAAGACCCCTTGTGAAATCCCTGGCTTTTTGACTTGACTTTCAGTCATCAATCTATTGATTGGAATTTGGAAAGATATTCAGAATAAATTGATGTTTGGCCCAAACGTTGATGTATCAGCCAAATTAGTGGCACTAAAGCCAAACCACCCCAAGAATTAAGAATGATTCTTCCCAACCCAAAATCAATGGACTGGTCTGCCTAAATCCAATCCAAATCAATTACCCACCTTTGATCAATATAGCAGTGCGGCAGCACAACCCCAAAATATCCAAGTGCTCCATAGGAGCCAAACACTTGGCTGTTAATGCACTTTATGGTGCTTATCCCAATCATCATAACCACAATAGTGGTTAGTCTATGCTTTAACCCAGTTCTGCCTATATTGGCTGGGGTTGAACCCCAAAAAACTCTTTGATATATTTTTCATGTGTTATTTTATTATACTCTGCAATGGAGTAGATCCTACCCATAGGACATGGGATGGATGGGCTGGTTTTCAGGAAGAAAGCCACAATAGCAGCTTGACATTACAGCTGGCATCACACTTGCCTTAGGATGAGGTCAGGAGCAGAAATGATGTAATAACAATAACTCCACAATGGAGCATTGGGCAAGATGCCTTTTGGGATAACACTATTCAGTAAAGCCCCAATACATAGGTCAGTCCAGCCCTAGGATTCTTGGGTCAACTGCCCATGAGATAACAATCCTATAAAAGGATATTTTTCTAACAATAATAAAAGATTCAACTCTTTCTCTCTTCAACTTTACTTTTTATTAAGGTTTTAACTGCGTTTAAAGATAGTAAGACTGTGTTTTGGTCTGCCTAGATAGGTAAAAGGTATTTTTGAAGTTAGTAACTGTGTATTGACATCCTTAGTCCTCATATAAGGTATTGATACTCTCTTCTCATACAGTGAACCTATCAACTCTCCTCTTCTCAAAGTTGAGACCCCTCCTCATACCTGAGAAAACCCCTCTGATGCTAAAAAAGACCAGGCCACCCTGGATGTCAAGGAAAATGTAAAGCTTTGAGCTCTTGTCCCACAGATATACATTATAGACTTCAAGCCTGCTAAGTTCAATGCATGCAAACAGCTGTTTGACAGTGAAGTGCAGGAATGTCACTTCAATTTCTGTCAAGCAGTTTCTTTCAATATGCAAGACAATCTGAGCTAAGTAGGTTGAGCTGAAGGGATACCTTGGACACCTGCAAATTTTTACTGACACAATTTAGTGCCTTGGGTTTTTTAAAGCTAGAGCACACTATGAAGGGGTTTGAGGTTCTCTCAAAGGATTCCTACATAGTTAAGCATACAGAGTTCAGGTCTTTCTTGGAGTACTTTAAGCCCCAGTGGATTAAGAAAGTTATCACTCAGAGTCAATTCAAGGCCAGAGCCAAGGCCAGCTGGAACATATGCTGGGCTGCCATCAATGGGGAGCTGAAGATGGCTTTAGCAATTGAGGCCTATCATAGGCACCTCAAGTCAAACTTTGGGCTCCACCCAAAGTTCAGTAAGTTCTTTTCCCTCCACCAGCACAATCAGGAGAAAACAATCAAAAGCTCATATATATTGAAAATAATGTTCCCCCACCAAGCTGTCCACCAAGGCCATTTAGGGTGCAACCAAGGTCAAGTATAAGACCTCTGAGCTTAAGCAGAAGCTTGAGCTAATAAAATTGCTCTGCTTGAAGGTGCCAAAATGAAGAAGGGGGAAAAGGCTGAAGAATTAAACTTTCTTTCTTTCTTTGCTTTTATATTTTTTACTTATAAATTTTAATTTTTAGTTTTATTAATATTTTTTAATTGTTTTCATGTAAATTCAGAACCTGAATTTAAAAATGCAGGATTATCAAATCCTTAGTCCAAATTTCAAATTACATTTGCAGGCAACTCAGATGAGTGAAAAATAAAATATTTAATAAAAACAAACCTTTAATTTAACTTTTTTGATTTATTGAAATTGGCAAAGTTTGAATCCTTTGGCAGATAACTCAACTAACAAAAGACAAAACTCAGCAAACAAATGTGGGATACATAAATCAGAAATGTGGGATTCTAATGTACAATTTGAGATTTCCTGTATTTCAAACAAATCATAGACATCATGGAATTAGTAAAAAAATCTGATATTTCAAGATTGTCAAATCCAAGAACAAATTTCAAATCATATTTGAGGTGAATTTGAAATCAATTTAATTTATGGGTATCTTAAAAAGAATGTCAAAGGATCTAGAGTGGATTTGTGCTAATTCTTTTAGAAATTATAGTCATTATCAAAAATTGCCCTATTCCATTTTAGGATAGCTAAAACTTAGAGCCTACTATTCACCAAGTTAACAGACTTAACAATAAAATTGACTAAAATATACACTCCTCTTTTTGAGTTTATTTTTTTAATAAAAATTTATTAGTCTTCTTTCAATAAAAATCAAGTAAACAAGCTGTTCCCTGGCCTTGAAAAAATCATGCAGGGCTATGCTGGGTCTTCTAACAGCAAAGCCTCTGTCTATGGTCACTCCCAATCTGCAGGCCTCTCCCCAAGCACTACCCAGGAGTGTGTTCTTTCTCCTTCAGTCTCCAGCATGGTTCTGTTTGCACACCACTCACAGGCAGCTGCTAATCCAGATTGTGTGTCAACACTAGCATCTGAAATCATCTAATTTAGCCAAGGAGTTACCCAGGGAATCCAGAATCCAGAAACAGCCAATCAGATTGTTTCATCTGCTTCCCAAGACAAACACATCCCACCCTCAGACAATCAGCCTGCAAGACGTAATAGAAAATTGATCACCATGGAAATTTTTCTCAAAAAATGGTTGAAAAGCAAGGGATGCTTATGTTCCTTGGGAAAATAGCGGCTATGATGGGTTTTGCAAAGTCCACTTTGGCCCCCTCCCAAGAAGACCCCAACTGGTGACTGTAAATCAACCAAAGGTGAAAAATACCACCCCCCTTATGATGGCCATCATGGATCATGACCCACAGATGCCCCTGGTCCAGGTGCATCTCCAATTGGGACTCCATGACACTTTCACAAATAAGAGAACAGTGATTTTGTGGATGCACAAAGTTGTGATTGCCTCAAGAGTCTTGTCCAATCAAGTTCTTAGTGGTCCCAGTTTGGCAGATAGCAACTCCTATGATTCTGCCATCATTAATTTCATCAAAGAGAGGGCAATGCAAACCCATTATGACATCATATTCTTGTCTTATGTCAAAATTTCCTCAAGTATCCAAGAATTTTGGGGGAAAAGCATCCAATCTGACATTTACAAGCACAGCCCAATTCTGTACAGATTTATTTAGATTTTGTTGGCAGTTTCCCCCGTGAGCGTCAATTATTACTCTGAAAAATCAAACACTGCAGATGGGTATACCTACCAGACAGAGCTCAAGGCCATGTTGGAGGAGTGGGCCTCACAACAAGCTGTGAATACTGTTGTACTGAGTGCGGAGATGGAGAAGTGTTAATGGGCATCTAGGGAAATCATGGCTGTAGGACATACCTGATGGACCTTCCCCACCAACAAAGCTGACTTGAATCTTGCATATGTATGTCTTTACAATTTTGATTGGATCTCAGGCACTCAAAGCCTCTCATCTACAATGAAATGTACACCCAGATTAAGAAGGGGTTTGAGATTTTCCCATCCATCTTTGTACAAGTCTTATCTGATCTCACCTATCTTCTTTTCAAGTGATAGTGGTAAGTCCAGAAAGAATTCCTGTCTCCCCCCACACCCATCTATTTGGTTTGTTAAGCCTGCATATGTGAAAAATGACAAATTTGAGCAATTGAAGCAATCAGCTCTTTCCGCCTCTTCCCAGTCAATAAACCCTGCCTCCCCAACCCCTATCAAGATCAAGCCACCCGCCTTCCAAACCTGAATCCCAAATCACCATTCATTTCTCTTCACTATCTCTGATGCTGTCCTTTTTCAGGCACAGATGATGGTGACATATATTCTGCCCATTCCCTCCCACACTTGTCCCCTGATGGATAAAATAAAACCTTTCTTTTTGGCAACTTAATAAAATTGACATTTTTTCTTTCAATTCATAATTAATAGTATATCATTTTTACACATTGAAATTCCCCATAATTAAAAAAATGTTGTACATTTGATATAGTAACATATGATTAGTTGTATGAATAGTTTTTATGATTGTCAAGGATCTGGATGTACAAGTATTCTGGCTACCGCCAACCCACTTAACATCCAGTCATTGCCCAATTTGGTGCCCTCCCAATATACAGTTTGAAAACCAGAAATGGCAACCAAGCAATATCACATGAATTTAAAGTATTCAGTGACTCAAACCCATCCCGTACATGACCAACCCCTAGATTTGATCCAACTATATCTCAGCCACAGCTAAAGCTATATAAGTCTAAAGTATTATCCAATAAAATATACTTCTCTTCTTTATCAAATCCATATAAAAAGCTTCCCTGAAAGGCGCTTCTCATCACTGGTAGCAGGCACAGGTTTTTGACCACAACCATGAAAGAGAAAATGACTGACAAAAACCCGCCCACCTTCGCTCATGTACTCAATCAGGCCACATCCCAGGAGACCTGGAAGACGTACTTCTACACCCACAACATTGACAAAGATATACCTAGTGGATACACTGTATTCAAAGGTCTGGTCATGCTCAAAACATATGCCAAGATAATCCAATACAGTTGCACTCTTAAACCACAAACAAACACACAACCACCTATCAAAGGTGAAGTTACCAACACTAAATACATTGTTATCAACAAGTTCTTTGGTAAAAACAAAGAAAACTTCATCAACTGGCTAGACCAATCAGCTGCTAAACTCTGCGCCAGCTGCATCCCCCACAAAAAATGGGTCCAGGAAGCCAGCAAACGCCTGTAAGAGGCTGCAGCTAACTGGTTTGCCACCTGGGTCAGCTCACAGACTGATGACTAGCTTGACAACTGGGAAGAGTTCAAAGCAGACATCACGCATAACTTCTGCATCACCAAATCTCTCTAAAACATTGCAATACAGCTCAGCAATCTTCCTCAGAAGACCACTATCACAGCTCATGCCAATGAATTTGAGGAAATACACCGCAAAATCAAAAATCCAGCGCAAGCTGACAATGTACATACCAGAGAATCATTCATCAACAGAATGAAACTCTCTGTTGCTTCCCTCATCTGTCCAGAGGCCATCACCTCCATGCCCACGCTCATTGCAGAAGCCAGACACACAGAAAAACGAGCAAACATGAAATATTCTGCATGCAACAGTAGTTGCTCCTCAAACAGCAATGGCAGAGAAAACTCCAATGGCAATAAACGCCAAAACATCAATCATAGTAGCAGCAAATCCATTTGCAACAATGGTGTGGGGTTCCTGTCCACCAGTCCCCAAGTGTGTCCTGGATTGTAGCCAGGGACTGGCTGGAAGGGGTTGTCATTCTCTAGTAAGGGAAAATTTATCTCAGAAATATGTATAGGGGTCAAAATGGGCTTTTATTCAATCTCAGAAGGAAGATCCCCTTAGAAACTTCTGGTATATGGTCCAGGAGGTCAAGGAAACAATATGGGTTTGCCAATACTTGGAGGCCTTCAACAATATCTTGGACTCCTTGTACTTGGTCCTCTGCTTCTGCTCCTTGGTCTTGGGCTCCTGCACTTTGGTCATGTATTCCTGTACCTTGGTCTTGGGGTCCTGTGTTCCCATCTTAGCTTCCTGCAGTATGTTCCTAGCTCTGAATTCCTATTCTTGGTCTTTGGCTTCTTCTGCAGCTTCTGTGGCCTTTGTAATCCATTTGATCCAGTCCTTGAAGAGTCTCAGATAGCTCTCCCTTTTATAGCCCCTTGTTTCAGATCAAAAACCTCTCTTAGAACTCTGGTTCTTCAAAGCTTAAACTATCCGGTTTTTCTTCTTCTATAATATATTAAACTTTTAAACTTACTTCAGCCAATGAAAGCCCTGAATTTTTTGCTTCTGCTCCTCATTTTTTAGGCTTTAACTCTTAAGTTAAAGCCCTCAAAACACTGATCAAATAGACTTTGCCTTGCAGCCGATCATATGCCTTGATTCAACGGTTTCAAGAAAAAGGTTTCCCTGGATGACCTGTCTTTGACCCTGGTTCAAACCTGAGGCTTTCTTGCTCCAGGTAAACAACTGCTCTGCGTTTTGAACGGTTTTGCTATAATTCCTGTCACATTTCCTGGCAAATCTCAAGCGCTTCCACATATGTTTTACTTAGGCAAATTTCAACCCTTTGATTTTTCAACGTTTCTCTGTGTTTCTCTATGTTTCTCTCAACGTTTTGCAACTTTGAACCTTCCTGCTGCTTGTCCTTTTGCCTTTCTTAGTTGTTCTTAGCAAAATTTGCTCTTTTTTCCTTACAGTTTCTCTGTTCTTCTTCCAGCTTCTTTCTGGCTTATTTGCTCTTCAATCCTTCTTTTTAAAATAACATATAGTTCTAACAAACTATAGGTTATTTTTCCTTCTCTTTCTTTTTATTTATATAATTTTTAAATATTTTTTAATCATAATCAGGCAGTATTTAATTATTCTTTAACTGCTTCTTTTTATCTAAATTTCCTCTCAAAAGTCACTAAAGCCAGCTCTTCCAGCCTCTGCATCCAGTCCAGCTAGTTCATCCTCTCAGCTCTTCAGTTTTTCAGCACCAACTTCTGGTCCTTTGGCCATTCTGATCTATGATCAGCTAATCCTGCATCATAATCTTCTTGTCCTTCAACTTATCCTCAGCCAGTTCCCCAACCAATCTTCACTAGGAACCTTCTTTGTTCCTTCTACACACTGAACCATATTGGTTCATTCAATTCAATATGAATTAACAGTCCATCAACTAGCCTTCACTGTGACCAAACAGTCCCTCTTGCTAGTTTTCTCTGCTAATTCTATGAACCACCTCAGTTCTTTATCTCAGCCCCCATTACCAGAACTTGTAGACCCAGGCATAATCTACATTGAACTGGCGTTTGACTGGGCCTTGCAAGTGGCAGTCCACTTAGGCCATTCAACCATATATCAATGTCTATGTGTTGTCTTTACTCACCCAGGTGATTAAGTCTGGGCTTTGAGTTGCAGAGTAATCAGATCTATTTCCCAGAGGCCTGATCACACCAAGTTCTGCAGCTTGCTTCCCCAAGCAAGCTGCCTTGATGACACCTCTGAGCAAGTCTAAACCCTCCAATGCTCACCTTGGGTTTCCCCAAAGCTCTCATAGGGGCATAAACAAGGACACCCTACCAGTCCGTTAGGTAGGGTGCTTGCTCACAGACCTCCTGTAAGTGTATTAGGGTACATAGAGCCCTCAGAGCTCTTCCCCTCCCTGGAAGCCCGTGTTACCTGCCAGGGGTCCAAAACCTACTCCCCCAGACAGACAAAGTTCCCTGCTTGCTATTTCAGTCTTTACCCTTCCGTGGCCACAGTTTCCTGCGGGGTGAAGCACTATAGCCCTGAAGCAGCCAATATCTTCTGCTGGGTGGAGGCAACATCTGCCCCTGGTAGTCCTAAGTTACCTACCAGGAAGGCCTTACTTACACTAGTAGATCATGTTACCTACTAGGCTCACCTCACTTACCCCTAGTAGTCCTATGTTACCTACTAGGCTCACCTCACTTACCCCTAGTAGTCCTATGTTACCTACTAGGCTCACCTTTAACAAACAACCAAAATTTTTCTTGGCCAACATTAGCCCCGTCTGCTAACCAACAAACATGTGGATCATCACAAATGGCAATCACAACCAAAGCACAAACTGCTCCCATCCCAAGAAAGAGGATACTGCTAAAGTAAATAATGCTGAAACAGCAACCCACTATGAATCTGACCCCACATTCTATGACCTCAAAGGTCTTAAAACAGAGTAACAGGGAAAAGAAGAGGGGGAAAAGGCTTAAGTGCTCCTGTCTCCCCCCAGCTTGACAAGAAACTGTAGCAAAGCACAAACTTTTCTGCTTGCATCCCAAGTGTCCTGCAATCCTCCATTTTTATGAGCTTAAAAATTAAAGTTTGCTCACAACTTCTTGTTTAGCCATGCACTTACAAATCTCATACAAATAAAATTTTATTTGACTCTGGTGAACAACACTCATGGTTAGCAAACCATTTGTAACCAAGTACAAAATACCAGTTGTCAAATCCAACTTCAAATACGCCAGAATGGCAGACAAATCAAAGGTTCTACTCAAAGGCAAAATAACTCTCTTCAGAATTGACCTCCAAGGCATACAAACGTCCATCAAAGGACTTGTCATGAACAACATAAACTATGACATTGTAGCTGGCATGGACTGGTTCACCTGAGTAAACCCCAGCGTATGGTGATAAACAAAGACCATGACCATCAAGCACAACAGAGTCAATTTTAACATCCTCAAAGAACCAAATGACCTCATTCTAAGAGACACAGTATTTGTCCAGGTCATAAACCAAGACAACTAAGAACATCTAACCAAAGACAGTAACCTCCACATAATGAGGTACACTGAATTTAATAATATACAAACAACAGAAATCCAATGCCCAGAACTTGCAGCACTCCTAAACAAATACATTCATGTATTCAAGGAAGAGCACATAGAGTTACCACCCAAACAGGAGGTCAAACATGGAATCAACCTATTTAAAGCCATGCCTAAAATGGCAACTGTAGTAAGTTTGGCTCCCTGATGATCAACTCCTTGGCTCTTGACACTTTGTCAAGTACCAGGGAGTTGAGCGCCGCATATGTGAATCTATTAGTATTTTCAGCTTAACTGATTTTAAGCTAATTTTACTAGTAAGTAAGGGGGTTGAAACAAAAACCAAGGTTAAATTTACTTGAACTCAACTCTGTATAATAATTTAGTTAGCCAAATTTTAATTTTATTAATAAAATACATATGCGCTTATATAAAAAGTTGTTATTTACTATTGCATTTTTATTATTATTGTCTGTAGTTGTTAATTAGGCTCCCAAGCACCACTATACTGGATTCAGTGGTATAGACATTAATCAAATATGCCACTTGTTTTACATTATGTCATTCCTGGGGTTGTGGATTAAGTGGTGCCAAATAAATCAAGCCCAATTTCTTAAGAGATTTCATATGTTCTTTATAAAAACAAAAACTCAACTCCCTCTCTGTTTGACTCTATCCACTTGCCACCCAATTGGTTTTGGATTTAACTAATCAAAGGCTTGGAATTAAGGCTAAATTAATATGTGACTCACTATGAGTGCCACTCAACACTCACCCACTCAACACTTTAACTTGGGGATTAGTACAGAGAGCTTCTTAACGTTTTAACTAACACTATAGTAAATAAGTCACTCTCAGCTCCTCACAGCATACCCTAATCACTAATAAACACCTTCCTACTCACTTTATTTTTAACTTATGTCATATTTTTATTTTATTTTTGAGCATATGAAACTGCCTTGCTTTTGGGTTAGCTATTACCTGTTTTAAATTTAAGCAAGTTTTATATGTAAAAAACATAGTAAATTTGATTTTTCTGCTTGACTCTGGCATACTCAACAGTGAGAATTCAGCTTTTCCCAGCTGATTGACAGTGCCAAACTTGACACTTTACTATATTTTGAATTTTAAACTCCCAATAAAAAATTCCACATAATAATTTTTTTCTTTACAATTATAATCTACTACTTTTCCTGCTACTCTCTATATAATTTATATATATTTTTGATTTTTAATTATACTTTTACATTGATTTAGCACTAAGATGTTATGCTGAACCTAACATCTTTGATGCTTCATCATAAATTCACTTATTTTCTATGTTTTAACCTTTATATCTATACTTTGAGTTTCTATTTTACTTCTATTTACTTTTTTGTGTTTTTTTGATAAATAAAACTTTATTTGCATACTTTTCATTTAACTTTTAATTTGCTTTACCTCTGTGTTTTATATCTTTCACACTGTTTTATTTACAAAAAAAACTTTTTTTAGACAATATCAAACAAGAACAGCAAACAGCCCAAGCGCCAAGCCTCCAAGGGCTTCAAAGAAACTGCCTCCACTCTCAAGCGTGCCAATAAGCCTGCAAAGGCAAAGTCTCCAACCCCATCTCCTCCCACTACATCTCCTCCTACCCCACCTTCCCTCTACCCTCATCTTCCACATCCCCTTCACCTTTCCCAAAAAATTCCTCCCCCAATAAATCTGATGGTGATCTTACCAACCACTCCTTTTACCACTTAGAGGCCAACTCAGAGCCCACCAAGGAGCAATGTACTAAGAAGTCAAAGGCTGCCAAGAATCCCACCTCTTCTTCTGATAAGAAAAAGGAGGCTTCTAAGAAGGCCTCAAAGAACCTTTCCCCTCCCCCCTGATGGCTCTTCCCCCTCCCTCATCTGACCCCCAGGATGAGCCGGAGGAGTACTCCAAGAAGTTCAAAGCTTCTGGTCACATGTATTGAGATCCACTGGCCATACACAATATCTGCAATGTGGACAGAGAGTTCAAATTCCCCAAGTGCTTCCCCCTGTTTCCCCCCATCATGTCAGTAAAGGGCGCCCTGGTTACGTTGCTGACAATTACATATTTAACTGTAATAATCAAAAGCGTGCTACCAAGAGCAAACACTTTGTATGTGAGAATAAGACTTGCGGGGCCCAGTTAAACACTGAGGTTTGGGAGCAAGTAACTGCCAAGAAGGGGGAGCACTCTTGTGAGCCCCCCAATCATCTTATAACCCGGATGTTAAAATGGTACCTTGTCCAGGTGATCCCAACATCCTCTCCCCTCTGAGCATCTGATCTGGCTATAAAGGCCCTGCAACATCTCAAACCCAATAATCTTAAGTTTGTACCAACCCAGGAACAGTAGGTTAAGTTCATAAGCAATAAGTGTATTGCCGCCAATCTCCCTCCCCCAAGGCCCTGGACGTCCTCTTGTAGCTTACACTCACTCACTCACAAGCTCAAGCAGCTTCCAAGTGGGGAGCACTTCCTCCTCCATGACAACAGGACCAGCAGCAATGACCGCATAATCTGCTATGCCACCCAGTAGAACCTGCTGGAGTTAAAAAGGGCTTCAACTGGGCTAGTTGATGGTACCTTTGCCACTTGCCCCAGGATGTTCAAGAAGCTCTGGATGATCCATGCCCAGATTGACATCTGGGTGATTCCACTTGTATTCTTTCTTCTTCCTGGGGCCACCAAGGCCATCTACACCCGTGATTTTACCATCCTCTGCCAAGCACTTTCCCTCCTTCCTGAAAACAAAAAATGCCAAGAAGACCCCCTACACCCTCACCAACCCTCCTGCCGCTGACAAGGACCAGGCCTCCCTGGACTTGGAGGAAAAGGTAAGGCTGAGAGCTCTGGGGCCTCACATTTGCATCATGGACTTTGAGATTCTCAGTTCAACGCATTTGAGCAGCTGTTCAGCAGGGAGATGTAGGGTGCCACTTCCACTACTGCCAAGCAGTTGCTCAGAATGTGCAGGCCCATGCCAAGGTAAGTAGGTTGAGCTGGAGGGACAATTTGAACACCTGCAAATTTGTGCTTGCACAATTTAGTGCCTTGGCTTTTTTAAAGCCAGAGCACACTGCACAGGGGTTTGAGGTTCTCTCAAAGGATCCTTATGTAGTAAAACACTTGGAGTTCAAGCCTTTCCTTGAGTACTTTGAGCCCTAGTGGATTGGGAAGGTTGTCACGCAGAGGCAAGGCAAGGCCCGCGCCAAGGCCAGTGGGAATGTTTACTGGGCAGCCATCAACGGGGAGAACAAGACCACCTTGGCGCTAGAGGCTTATCATAAACACCTCAAGGACAACTTTGGGCTCCACCCAAAATTCAATAAGTTCTTTTCCCTCCTGGAGCACAAGCAGGAGAAAACCATCTCCAAGCTGCATGACTTGGCAAACTGCGTCCCCCACCAAGCCTACAACCCGCTCCACCCTCTTCACCAAGGCCATCTAGGGTGTAGCCAAGCACAAGTATAAGTTCTCTGAGCTTAAGCAGCAGATTGAGCTTAGTGCCACTGCCCTCCTGGAAGGGGCTAAAATAAAAAGGGGAAAGAAGGATGAAGAGTGAAGTTGTTTGCTTGCTCAGTTATATGATTTTTAATTTTAACTTTTTAGCCTTAATTTTTGCTTTTTAGTTTTAATTTTAAGTTTTTGATTTAATTAGAACGCACTGATTTTTTATGTAATTATGGTAAGATGAAATGAATAGTTATAGTTGAAAGTGAATGAAATATCTTAATTTTTTATTAATTTCCTAATAAAACAAAAGATATTCACATTTATACTTATATGAACTATATCAAATAAATATCAATATTTTTAATATTTTGCATAAATTCTATTTTTGTGTTTGTGTTTATTTTTGTCTCATTGGAATTTTAATTTTTATGGTAATCACAAATTTTTTTAAATTTGAAAGTGTAAATTACATAGTAAAATGAGAAATAGTTACTTATTTCTACTTATTCTCATTATTTAAAGTAGACTTTTTATTGCATTTTTGAGTTTTCTGGGTTTTTTTAGTATACCATAGCTGTATAGCTTAATTTTTTATATTGAAAGATTTCAGTACATTAAGATCTGTTAATTAAAAAAGTATCAATTTCCAGTTGTTGATCAGGGAAAAAGCTGAATTCTCACTTTACTATAGTGTCAACTACCAGGGAGTCAAGCAACAGGGAGTTGTACTTAACAAAGTTGCCCCTGTACCTTTACCCCTCTACAGACTCTCCCCCATGGAGACCCAAACCCTCAAAACCCATATTCAGTACAACCTAGCCAAAGGACTCATTCACCCATTAGAATTCCCGTGGGGGCAGCAGTGTTCTTTGTAAAGAAAAAGGAAGGCACTCTTTGCCTAGTACTGACTACAGAGCACTAAATGTAAGAAAAGTAAAGAATAAATATCCCTTTCCACTCATAGAGGATCTGTTTGCAAGACTCTCTGGAGCCAAATTTTTCTCTAAAATTGACCTCACCTCAGGTTACAACCAAGTTGAAGTAAAAGAAAAGGCATACCAAAAACTGTGTTCTGTACACAATTTGGATCCTGTGAATATAAAGTAATGAACTTTGGTATGACACCTTTCTTGATCAGTTCAATCCCACTTTTTGGAATTGAGAATTTAAAAGCAAGTGATAAGCGCATAAGAGTCTGAGTTTAAACAAGGCTTTTATTAAAAGAAAGGTATGGACAATAACAACACCAGATCCTGGGCCAAGGTGGTCCAGGGTCAGAAGCGCCCTGTCAAGGACCAACTGGTATACTTTGCCAGAACCACCAAGAAGGGACTCTTTGTGCCATCTGAAGGTTGGCTCAAGTTTATCACTTCTGAACAATGGTTTCAGGACATCACCAGAGCCCTTCCCAAGTCCTCTGTCCCCCATGGGATCAGAGTCAACTTTGGAGGCAACCCCACTAAGTTCCAAGAGGAAGACAAGGCAATAGCCACAGCTTATTCAAAGGCGGTTTCCCTCCACCAGAGCCCTCTTAAGGACTTCTTTGATTTGGGCTTCCTCCGCAAGGAAGATGCAGATCAAGCAGCAGAGGAGATCTTCACCCTTGATTTTACCAGTCCCAAGGGGAAGAAGACCCAGACGGTCCTGCCCACCACACACACCAGATTCAACCAGGACACCACACTCTTCATGTCCTTTGAGGCCCTGTCTTTGGACATGCCTAGAGAGGAGGTGAAGTCTCAGCTTAAAGAAGGACTTTCCAAGTATGGGGAAATTGTGCAGTTTGAGCTGCTAAAAAACCCATACATGGGGCACCTGACCACAGCAAAGGCAATGGCTATGATCAAGTCATATGAGAATAGCAAAATTTTGTCTATCCCACATTGTGCAATCATTCTGAAAAACAATGGTACGCTGAGTGGCAATTTTAAGGTGTTCTCAGAGCAGACTCCGCCCATTTGCGTGCTATGCTCTGCGCTTGGCCACAGAGAGGCTCTATGTCCTACAACCATAGCAGAAGTCCAGGCCGCAGAACAAGACACCCCCAAGGAGCCCCAGAATACTGAGCCAACTAGTACCCAGGCCAATGCTCTTGTAGCCCTAGCCTGGGGCACCATGGCTGAGTATGAGGTGATAAAGTCAATTACATCTTGCCGGAAAAAGGCTCATGCAAAAGCCCAAACCCAGCCCCAACCACAAACAATAGTGGTACCTTAATCTTTCCAGGCAGAGGCACCTCAAACCACCCAAATGCATGTGCAAGAGACCCAGTCTATTGATGACACTGAAAAGGATAGGCCAACAGGAAACCCAGCCCAGATGGAACAGGAACCCCTGGAAGACCCAGCCTGAGTTTTATTAGATGATTCCCCTTCTGTGGTGGCACAAGAGAACATGCAAAATTCATAAGCCCAAACTCCACCCACTCACACCCAGGTAGCTCCTACACAAGAGGGTGGTAGACCAAGACGCAAGGCCAAGACCAAACTTGCCACAATAACCAAGCCAGCCCCATACACAGTAGGGGAGCCTATCAAGTCAAAGGTGAATAAGAAACCAAGAGACTCTATGGGCAATGATAATAGTGGTCCCACTGGCGGTGGGACCACATTAGCATAGTAGCTACTGGAACCACAATCAAAATAGGGATGCTCAACATTGCAGGATTTTCATGCTCCCAGTCCCAGGAAAAAAAAGAAACATCCTGCTCTCCCTCAAAGCTGATTTGGTTGGCTTGACTAAAGTCAACTGCAGCTCTGAGGCCGGGCCAAGTTTTCAGCGGCTCATGCTACCACACACTACCCTTTGGTCCAAGAAATGTTGCATATAGATCAGACAGGGATCTCCAATCAAAGCAACAAACAAGCATACACATCTTGACGGCAGACTTCTAATGGCAGATATTGACATCTAAGATGAAAATTTCACCTTTGCAGTTATTTACGGCCCAATGCCCACAAGAAAAAAGTGACCTTTTATCACAACTCAGGCAGATTAAGTTTCCTCCAAATACCATCTGTGTTAGGGACTTTAACTCATGGCTGCTCCCAGCAGACAAGGCTCCACCTGTCCCCCTTCCAGACCATGCAGGACTGTTTGGGGACTGGCAACAGGGCTTGGGACTCATCAACAAAGCAGATTTTGAAGCAGGATACCCCGCAATTATGCATTGGATCAACCCCATGGAAACAATAGAATTCTCTGCTTCTTGTATTGACTATATATTCATTTTCCTGGGCTTGACGGCTGTAATTTTCCCACACCTACCAGTTGATATCCTCAGGTTTGATCACAGACTCTTATGCGCAATCATTAAGTTTAGGAACCAAAGGGATTGCGTAATGTGCAGATCATACATGCTCCCCAACAACTCAAACAGTAAATGAATTGGCCGCTCAATCATCTCAACAATGAGATCAACAAAAAACATGGGTGGACAGACCAATGGGCCGCCATTAAAGCCAATGTTAAAGGGCAGATTTTCAGGGAATAATCCTGACTCATGATTACCAAGAAGGCCTATGAACAAAGAATAAATAATACCATCTGAAACTTGGAGAAAAACATGCCAAAACAAAATAATGCAGGCTGGACAGTAGCCTGGCAAGAAGCCTGCGTAAAATTGGCTAGAATTGAACAGAACCAATCCAACCTGGCTCACCTTCAGGCAGCAACCTCTTTGGCCATTAAGGGCAAACAGCCTACCAAGGCCTTTATTGTCATGTACAAGACAAGGAGTGTGTAGAAAACTCTATCTGAAGTTGTTGATAAAGGCATATCCCATACCTCAAAGGAAGGGGTCTTTTCTGCAACACACACTTTCTACAGCAGCCTGTACACCTCAGAAAGGGAATCAAATCTGGTGGCCCTTAGGAAATGGCTAGAAGTGGTTCTGGCAACTCCCAAAATGAAAGATCTTGACCGCCCTATTGAAATGGAAGAGCTGGAAGAAGCCATTCATATGGCACCCAAACAGAAGACCCCTGGGCCCAATGGGCTGCCATATGAATTCTACTGGTACCATTTCACCCTCTTCAGTACAGTTCTCTTGGATATGTTTAACATGGCCCTAAGAAATGAGTCCACCATCCCAGGTGGTGGCAATGGACTGACAGTTCTGCTTCACAAGAAGGAATCAAGTGCAGAATTGAAGAACTGGCAGCCTATAACACTCCTTAACACAGACTAGAAGATACTTTGCAAAATTCTGGTTGCCAGGATGTGTAAAATAATCCCTCTGGCCACACACTTCCTAATCAACACAGATTTACTCCAGGCCGCAATATTGCTGACAATGTGAACACAGTCACAAATATACTGCAGGACAAGTCACATAATGGTATCACTATCTTCCTGGACCAAGAAAAGGCATATGATATGGTATCATGGCCATACCTTGATGTGAGCCAATCAACCCACTTGGTCCCTGAAACCTTTAGGACCTGGCTGAGATCTCTTCTACAAGAATCATCCATCCAAGTAGCAATGGCTCATGGGGAGACAGAAGAGGTCTTCCTATCCCAAGGCTTCTGTCAAGGAGACCCTCTTAATTGACTCCTATACAACCTGGCCATTAACTAATGGATATGCCGCCTCAGCAACAAGCTGTTGGGCCTGCAGACCTATGGACATGATCCATTCACAATCAAGGCCTTTGCCAATGATTGAGTTATAGGACTGGCATCCAAAAGCAATGTGCCCGTTTTTTTAAAAAAACCAAAAATTGCTTTATTGGGGGTATCTATCTGGGAGCGCCCATCAAAAGTGATGTGCCCATATTTACAAAGGCACTCAAGAACTACTCTGAGCTCTCACAGGCTAAAGGGAACATCAACAAGTCCCAGGCCATCATCATAGGGAGCCCTGGCTTTGGCCCCCTCTTGCCATCAAGCCAACCAGAGACCTGGTGGGCCATCTAGGCACATGGGTCAAGATGGGAGGTTTTGACACACAGGTAATGAAATTGGGCATCATGAGTGTTGTCTCCTGGTCTATGTCCTCCTGGAAATGCAACCTGGTGACCCAGATCAGCAGGGTCCAACTTGTAAATATGCTAAGGTACATAAAAGTCTGGTACACTGCCCAGTTTTTCCCTCTATCTCAACAGTTCTTCAGGAGCCTCAACAAGATGGTTCAATACACAATTTGGAGACCAGGCATACAGCCAGTTGCCACCACAAAGATGATTGGCAACAAGCTTAGGGGTGGACTGGGTTTATGTGATGTCCGCCAGGCCTCAGCCAAGATCTTTGGACGCAAAACGTCCATGGTACTCTCCACCCATGTGACAGAACCCCACTGGACAAACACCTTTAGGACACAATGAGCCAAAGATCTGGGCCTAAACCTGGCTCATAAGCAACACACCCTCAACAACTGGTTATCAAGAGTAACAACCAAAAGAGGCCCCCAAGGGATGGAAGCCTTCTGGAAAGTGATGCTATCAACATATAAATAGTACTGGAGCATCAGCTTATTCAGACCTGCAGCTGCCTATAGAGGAAGGGCTGGACTGGTATGGCGCCCAATGTTCATGGATCTTCCTGCCCATCCTGGGGCACTCATTTCAGAACCTTCAAGGCCAGTGGCAGACAAGAGATTTTGGAGGTACTTTTGCACAACAACACAAGCCTCAAGGCGACCTTGTTCTGGTGGTACTGCCACAAGGACATGGTCAATTTCAAATGCAGACAAACACATGGAAGGTTCTCCACAGGGTATACTGTACAGCTGACTGCGGAAAATGCCCAAACTCTACCTGCAACAGATGCAGGGCAACTAACACAGTAACACACAGGTTCTTTGAATGTCCCCAAAGCATAAGAATATGGCAGACAGCCTGTGCAATTCTCCGGCCGGCACGCCCATACAACACACCCATGGAGGGGCTAGAAGTAGACTGGTTTTTCATTGACGCCCCCTCCTGCATTCCTATGTATTTCCGGGCAGCAGTATTTCACACTGCATTGTGGGTTATTCACTCTGCTGTCATCAATTTCTTTGTCCCCACTCCACATCCAACACATGCCCCAAACTCCATCATATTGCACAAACTTGGATGGATTATAAGCCAGGTCTTCTTTGGCAATGCATCCAGTACATTGTGCAGGGAGTTGCAAGAGGAGTGGTCATCAATCACTGGCTTTATTCTCTTTCCAGAGCAAAAAAGGCCACCTTTGTCCTTCCAGAAGTGGTCCAGACACCCCACGCCCCTCCCCCTCCTTCCACTCAAGGGTTTTCTCCGGGAACTCTGATTTCTTTGTCTCCTCCCCCCTAGACTGTCACTTTTCTTTTGCTTGATCATTTTTATGGCCCTATGGGCTTGTTGTACCAGTCAGAGATGTCTGGGCAACTTGAATAAATGAACTTTGCTATGACCAACGCTCCCACAACGTTTGTCACTATGATAACCAAGCGCTAAACAGCCTCTCAAATACATTATGCTACCTCAACAATATCATTATATTCTCAAAAACAAAAGAGGAATACCTCACACATGTCTTTGAGACACTTAATCAACTTGCAAAGCACAAACTCTATGCTAAGCCTAGTAAGTGCCAATTTATGGAAAAGGAACTCCTGTTCTTGGGCCACATTGTCTCTGAAGATGGCATCAAAGCAGATCCAGAAAAAATAAAAGCCATAAATAACATGCATTGCCCCACCTCTGTTAAACAAGTTAGATGCTTTCTCAGAATGGTAGTTTACCTAAGGAAATACATCAAAGACTGCGGGAAACTCACCACACCAATCAATGACTTAACCAAGGGTAATGCCAAAAAGAAATTCATCTGGACATCAGAATATGACAATAATTTCCAACTAATAAAACAAGCTTTGATTGAAGCATCAATCTTGCAATACCCTAATAACAACAGGTGCTAAAAACTCAAATCAAATGCCAGTGACACCGCTATTGGCGCAGTCCTACGCATCTGCCAGCCAGGGCAGCAAGACTTCCTGCCACTATGTTACAAAAGTAGAAAACTAACCAACACTGAGCAGAGGTATCCAATACACAATAAGGAATTGATAGCAATATATCATTCATGAAAGAAATGGAGATGTTATCTAGAAGGACATTTAAACGTTTGAGTTCTAACTGACCATACATCTTTAATCTACTTCAAAACTCAGAATGCACTTTCATGGCAACAAGTCAAATGGATGTCCCTTCTAAACAACTAAATTTTTACATCTAATACAAAAAGAGGGCAGAGATGATCACAGCTGATGCTCTCTCTAGGCTATATCAGCCAAGAGAGGATCATCCTGACCACCTGGACCCTGACTGGCCAAACCTATGTAATACTGAGTATAAAACCAAAGGAAAAGACTCCTTAATACATCAACTAAGCCACAATACATTAATAAGGAATGAAAAATATTTCCATGTATCAAATAGCACTGTATACCAAATCATTAAATACAAATATGTGCACTACATCCCACTTGCACAAAGAGTTGACACCATATTAAGACATCACTGTCTACTAGGACATACAAAGGCTAACAGCCTATACCTCACGTTATAAGAGATGGTATGGTGGTCCAATCTTAAGAAAGATATAATTGATGTTCTGAAAAAGTGCACAGTGTGTGAGAAATACACCAGCACAAAGGCTCCCAGCCAACAGTTAACCCAATACCTGACCCTGAACCATTCAAGGTTTGGGACTGGACATGGTGGGTCCTTTCCCAGAAACAAAGACAAAACAACATTCTCTAATTGTAGCCATTGACTTTACTACACACTGGCCTATCTGCTGGGCAACAAAGGGCCACAAAGCAGAAACAATAAACCAATTAATTAACAAAGAAATCATAGCTGACTACGGCACTCCAGACTACATCATAACTGATGGAGTAACAGAGTTATCAGGTCACTTAGTAAACAACAATTTTAAAAACAAAAACATAAAACATTCTACAATTTTGCCCTACAGGCCACAGGCCAACAGCAGAGTTGAACACCTAAACAGCAGCCTTATCAGAACCATTGAGAAAATAATGGATGGCAAAGCCAAGGACACATGGCCACTATACGTAAAACATGCATTATTAGTATCCTGGGTCCATACCAATCAAAGGACAGACTAATCACTGTTTAAAATAACATACAGATACAAACCAGAGATAGTTACCTGCAACAATCAACCATATATAAAGATCCCCCCAGGGAAACCCCCCACAGTAGAACAAGTACCAAATCTACAACATATACACCTCAAAGCTAAAAAAGCAGAAATAAAAAGGCTCAAAACAGAAAAAGGTAACCTCTACAGAGGAACCACTCCCCATCAAATTCCCCGTCTGGGTCCTAGCTGGTAACAGAAAGAAACTAGACTCAGTATACAGGAGACAAGGAAGAATCATCAATTACAGACCAGACAGAAACACCTATCTAGTGAAATTCTAAGGTGCCAAAGACCCTGTTGTCAAGAAATACCACAGAGCCCGCCTCTGCCTTAGTAAAGGAGAACACTCAACCTGACTGGTACCAACTAACAAACAACTCCAGGAACATCAGGAAGCAGCCGTCAAGACATAGCCCCCTCCTTATGTACCAAAGTAATCCCTTAAGGGGGGTGTCAAGGATCTGGATGTACAAGTATTCTGGCTACTGCTAATCCACTTAATATCCAGTCATTTCCCAATTTGGTGCCCTCCCAATATACAGTTTTACATACCAGAAATGCAACCAAGCAATATCACATGACTTTCCAAGTATCCAATGACTTGAACCCATCACGCACATGACTGACCCCAGGTTGGATCCAACTATATCTACGCCACAGCTAAAGCTATATAAATCAAAAGTATTATCCAATAAAATATACTTCTCTTCTTTCTCAATTTCATATTTGAAGCTTCACCAAAAGGCGCTCCTCATCATTATCCATAATAAATTAAGTACCAATAAATGAATATATTACATTGGAATATTGCAGCTAGACATTAACTCTTGGTATGTAGCATTATGTGCATAACTCAATGCATTTTGTTAAACAAATTCATTGTTAACTTGACATTTTTTATTGTGATTCTTAATTGAACTATGTATATATTGTTGTGTTCTGAGGTGCAGCACAGACACACAACAGGAAATCCTAACCTTAGAATTGGATTCATATTAAGTGTTGGTTAATGAGCAATGAAGGTGATGCAATTAGCTTGTAGCCCTGGATAATAAGGCTCTACTAGTAGTGATTAGAGAGAGGCGCCAAAGTACTTGAAAAAAAATACAGAAATTCAAATAGAACTTAATTTTGTTGGTGACAAAGAATTGGAATATATATTCTTTTTGTGTTACTACAATTCAATACTAGGACGGTAAGATCACTTGCCACAAGCACAAGTGGGTTGAGTGAGAATTTCAGGATCAGGAAACCAAACATGTGAATTTCCCAGTTTGGATACATACCCATTTCAAGGAGCAAAGTCAAAGCAAGGAATTCATCCTCAAAATAACCCAACAAAGGAGAAATAAAAATAGCGTAAACATTGGCATTCACAACATTACCTCCTTAGATTGGCCTTAGGGGATGGTACTTGTGTAGGAACTTAGCATGCACTTGGGCAAACAGAAGACCACTATAGAGGAGTTTCACGTTGTATTCAGAGCCACGTTTTAAAATCACTTCTAAAGGTCCAACTCATACATTATCCAACTTATGACCAAGTCTTTCCACTCTGTGTTGATAGTATAGGACATGGTCTTTAACTTTAAACTTGTGTGAGGCAGCCCAGGGATGATGTAGCTGACAGTTGTGGCAACTAGCAATGACATCAGGGATCAGTAGACGGAGGTTTTCCAAATAATAGTTCTTCTGGAGCCAGTGATAGATCTTGGCAATACCTCCATGTCCAGTCTCTTTGTGGGCCTGGAGCACTATTGAGAGGCAAAGACTAAGGTGTACATAGGGTAGATAATGGACATATACCTTTTTGAAGAGCTGTTTGTCACAAATGAGAGTGTTCTCAGATAGCTTATTCAGAGCAGATTGAATTTCCTCAGACTTTTTCTCCCAGGAAGAAGGATACCCAATAAGCTCATATAATTGATCAGCTTCTGCAGGGTGCAGAGCAATTATAGGCATTTTGATAACCCATCAGTGTTTTGGTATTAGATTCTGGGGCAATGTAGCACAGGGCAATCATAGACCTGAAGGCAAAGAGACCATCTAAATAATTGTACTTCAGGCTCCTTGAGCTGTTGTAGCCACTTAATCAAAGCATGTTTGGTGACTACAGTTAAATGAGTGCCATAAACGTAATGACAGAATCATTTAACAGCACATAGTCAGAAATGCGCTCTTTCTCAGTGACACTATAGTTTTTCTCATGATTATTGAGAACACAGGAAGTATATGCTACAGGGTGGTTCACTCCTTTATTTTCTAGTCAATCCAGGATGGCTCCAATAGCTAGGTTGCTAGCATCTGTGTAAAGGATGAAATCTTTATTGTAGTTGGGATATACCAGGATAGGAGCCTCTTTGAGCTTTTTTTAAGAGTTTCAAAGGCCTTCTGTTGGCTAGCAGTCCACTCAAAAAGGAAATTGTGTAACAAGTGAACCAGAAGCTCACTAATATCAATAAAGTTGAGGATAAACTGCCTATAATAGCCCATCATATCCAAGAATACTTGTACTTTGCAGAGTTTAGTAGGTGGAAGCATTTTATCAATGGCCTCAACTTTATTGGTCATAGGTTGTATGTCATTTTGAGTTACTTTATAACCCAAGAACTCAAGGCACTCCTTAAGAAAAGAACATCTAGATGGCTTTAACTTGAGGCTAGCCTCTCAAATATTAAGGGAAACCTCTTTTAGGTGGGACAGATGATCAGAAAAGGTTGTACTAAAGGTTTTTATGTAATCCATATAGACCAATACACACAAACGTTTTAGATCACATAATATGGAATCCATAGCCCTCTGGAACTTAGCAGGGGCATTAAAAAGCCCTTGAGGCATGCAGGCAGGTTCAAACAATCCTTTGGGGTTGATAAGCACAGCTTTTTGTCTGTCTTCAGGAGAGAGGTCAACTTGCCAGTATCCAGATGCTAGATCCATAGCAGAGAAGAACTTAGACCCCCAAAGAAGGCAGAGGGCATCATCTATATGTGGCAAGGGGTAAGAATCCTTCTTGGTTAAGGAATTTAACTGTCAATAGTCCATGCCAATGCAGTGACCTCCATCATTCTTCTTTAAAACAAGCAAAAGGGAGGCCCAAGGACTCTGGGAAGTGCAAGTAGCCCAGTGTCTAACAGCTTTTTGAGTTCCTTGAACACCTGAGCATCCTCTACTCTACTTTGTTAATAGGGTTTGACTTGGAAGGGGGAGAATTGCTGGTATCTATTTGATGGATGCCACCTTTAGCCAGGCCATAATATGCACTGTCTTTGGCAAAGATATCCGCAAACTGATCAAGCAATTAAATAGCTTCTTCCTGTTGTATAAGAGACAGCTTTGTGAAGTCTTGGGCGGTAAACAAGGACAACACTTGAGGTTCTTCCTCTGGTAGGTTAAAATCACAGAAGGTACAAAAGGATGTAGTGAGAGAACATCATGCACATTTAGAAGTCAACCATAGCCAACCAATTGTCCCCTAGAGACAGTGATATGTACAGGGGTTAACTTAGTCATAAGTAACTGTACAGTATCTTTGTGAGAGGAGTCTAAAATTCCTGGACAGAGGTGAGGTTCATTACGCCCCAACAAGGAAGGGAAGTACAGTCCTAAGAGGGTACACTCAGGCAATTCATACAAGATTTGGGAGTCAAGGATAAATTAAGACCCAGGAGGAATAATCATAGCCAAAGTAGCCAAGAAGGGAACTACTTCTAGTGCAAGATAGACAGGAGGACACTCATGTTGGAGGAGTGTGTGTGGTACTTCAGGGTGAAAATTCCATAAGGGTATTCCAGAACACATGTCTTAAGGCATTTGCCAGGAACTTTGATGGGTTCTTCAAATATGAGAGGAACTTCATAACCAAGAATTAACAGGTATCTATCTTTCATTTTGATGATCACATTATATTCTCAGAGAAATTGAATGCCTACCAATAGGTTGTAACTCTCATTTTCCAGGACTACAGCAGGGGCAGCAAGAAGTAGATTGCCAATTTGCATAAGAGAGCTAAGTATGCATCAATAGCTTGTGTCATAGATAGACCAGCTGTACCATAGATCTGATGATAGTTGAGATCCAAAGCTAGATTGAGTTTCTTCATTAACTTGGAGAACACAACATTGACTGGGGAATCAGTATCAAGAACGGCCTTGATCTTCACATTTTGGATGAATATTTCTTAGAAAGAAGTTGTACGTCCAAATAGATGGAGGATAGCCAAAATGTTTCATCTGAACCAATAAGAGTTCAGTATTTGATTAAGGAAGACAACAGTCCAATAGAAAGGATAGAAATAATAAGAATAAGGTAATGTTTATTATAGAATATTATGCTTAATATACTATATGGGGAATGCCACAGGCCACAAGGGGGTGGTATGGTGGCATGCTCCATGTAAGGGTTGGCACCAAGAAATAACTCATGCAGGATCAGCAGGTCAAATTGGTAGCACTCCTAATTAGGAGAAAGTGCCTGCAGTTTGATACTGCCTTTGTATTGGTCCATGTTGTTAGATATGTCAAGGGGCAACTCTTCAAGCGCTCCCTGTGTATTTTAAGATACATTAGCAGGCAAGGAGGGAGACTCAGATGCAACAAAGACATCTTGTGCTTTAGCTGATTCCTTATCTCATTTTTACAGCATGCACCTGATACCAGGAGACTCCTTATAAACATTCTGCAGGGGGGAAAATGGAGATGTTTTAGAAACTGCATCAGCCACTTTAGCAGCTTCTTCAGAAGTTTCCACCAAGACAGGTGACCTCTTATCTTGGGTGAGGTAGGGTCTTGAAACAATATGTTTGGCTTCAGAAAAGGTTTAGCTATGGCTGTAGTCTTTCCGGAATGCAGCTTAAAGAATCAGGGATGATTTCAGGTACAGCAAAGACAGAGTAGCCATATGCAATAAAATCATCAGTATCAGATTCTCCCATGTTGGAGCCATCTGAAATGTTGTGGAAGAGGATAAGGATGGAAGGAGCTTGGGAATTAAATTCCTCATCAGCGGAATTAGAGAGAAGATAAGGGGGAGACTGCAAAAAGTTGTCAACCAAGAGCGTCTCTGCCTCTAGTTTGACCTCTCTTTTACCTCCTGGTCTTTAGGGTCAGCTCCTTCAACACAGGGATTGGTGAAAACTTTTGAGTTATGTCTCACCTGACCACAGTTATGACAACCCTGTTATTTGGGCTTGTTTTGGGCATTCACAGCTAAGATTTGTGGAGAGCAGGAATTTGTGCCTGATGTAGAAGCCCAATCTCTTGCACTACTGAACCTGAGTGAGTGAGGTAAATATCTTGGAGGAGTTTTGATACTCTTCATAGATGTGAAGGATACCTGATGCATTTTAGAGTGTAAACATAAGAGCTGGTTGACCTTGAGGGCCTGAGCGCAAGCAGTATAGGCCTCATGGGTAGTCAGCTGTCTACTTGTTATTAGTTACTGTTCTTCCACATAAAACCTATTGGAAAACTCAGTCAAGGCTTCCTTGGGCTTAAAGACAATATGAATGAATGCATCTTTTTTTCACCTCTAAGCTAATGTCTCCTCCAAACTCCTCAATCAGTAATTGCTTTATCTCTTCCCATGTGGTAATGGAAGAAAGCTCATGTACCACAACCTCTTGACAGGTGGGGTAGAGGCAGGTAAAGATGTGTATTTCTTGATCTCAACAGAAGCCCTATACATGGCAGTTTTGTATATGGTAAGGAAGGCAGCAATTTTTGACGTTTTTGGATCAAAGGCTTGTTTGAAGGTAGGTTTGAAATGAGTCTCAGGAGTTGATTCATCATTATTACTGTCTATCATATTGATGAGAGGGGAGAACTCAGCCTCATATTCTGTGGGAGGCTGTCGGTCTCACAGATGTCAAACACTTTCCTCCAAAGTGACTATATAGTTGGAGTTGAAGGTACCAGCATCAGCAGCATAGCCTGTTTGCTGCTCAGCAGTATCCAATTAATGTCCTTGGTTAGTCACCGCAGTTGAAGTTCAGCTAGGCAAAAAGTCAAGTAAGGACCTATCAACAGACAAGGAGAAAATTGCTCATTGACAGAATCAATCAATTCAGGCATTTCCTGAAAGTCTGTATCTAGAGTATGGTAATATTGCTTCATATGGTCAAGTCTATTGACTAGGGCAATCAACTCTCTAGCACAATTGATACACAGTTGTCTAAGCATTCCAAGGTTTTGTAACTGTGCTATTTTAGCAGAGTTACAAGGGGGGAAATATTTAGAAACTAGATAATATTCTTTATTGGTAGATAGGTATTATATAGTCAGTGTAAATTGTAGATAACAGGAACATGATAGTGTTGATCACACGGTGGGATAGTAAAGGGGGTGGCTTGATCCTGGTATTGATTCAAGCGCCAAAACAAGGTATCCACTGTGAGGGATCATCCTTTATTCATGTTGTTGGATTTGGAAATTTGAGAGAACTTCCTAGTCTGGCTTTGAGTGACTGGGTAATCAGATTGAGGGTCACAAACCTGCTTACTTGGAACCTTGTTGGTGGGTTGAGCCTGCTGTTTTGACACCCCCCAACTAGGGGTTGGCCTCCTCTGGGGGTAGGTTGTCAGGGAGGTTGTCAGGAGCCCCAGCGCCATAATGGACTAGCTGTTGTGCTGTGGCGGGTAGGGCAGTCTCATGCTGATTCTGTCTTGCCTTACAGGGTCTCAGGCAATCATGGTGCAGGACCTTGTCCTGTTTATGTTTCCCAAGTACTTGCACAAGGTAAGTGTTGTTTTTGTTTACCTCTAAGATGATTCCTGGGCTTACTTTCTTGGATTGGAGTTTACTTTTGTTGACGTTCATGGCCCAAACTTTTTCACCAACCTCATGTCTGTTTTGGATGGTGACAAATGTAATTTCTAGACACTTTTTCTCTCTCTCTGTTTGATCACTGTTGGCCGCTAAGACCTTGGGGTCTGAGCAAGGGGGAACCTGGATTGGAATTTATAGCATGGGTCCTGATAATGCTTGAATAATATTGGGCTGTGTGCTGTATACCAACTCAAAAGGGCTTTTCCCGGTGGATCTGTTCACACAAGTTTGGCATGCAAGTAGCGTAGTTGGTAATTGCTTATACCAGTCATCAGGTCTCCTGTCATTGAGTTTAGCTAAGGCTTGTACAAGGCTGCCATTTAGTTGTTCCAGCCCTCCATTGGCCTGAGGGTGATAAGGTGTTGTTACCGTGTGCTTGACCCTGTTCTTGGTGAGGTATACATTGGTATCTTCAGAAGTCAGTTACTTGCCTCCATTAGTTATCAGGAGCTCTGGCTTTCTGAACTTTCTGATGATTTCTTTTCCTATGAACTGCTGTATATCATTGCCGGTATGTAATTTTTACTGCTTGAGCCACTGACCATCATGTGGCAAAGTCTATTGGTGTAATGATATATTTCTTTTTATGTGCTTTCCTGGCATGGGGCTTAAAATGTTGAGAGCCCACACCTTGAAGGGCAATTGCCTGCAAATAGGTAGTACTGACTTAGGTGGTGTATCACTCCTTACAATTTTTTGCATCCTTCACATTGTTCTAAGACTTCTTGAACATCCTGATACAGGGTTGGTCACCATGCCTTATGTTTGAGGAATTTGTAGAGATTGCAACTTTTTTTGTGCCATAGGTCCCTATGATAACGTAGGATAGTGTCAACTTGCTGGTGTATGGGGACATACAGGATGGTGGTTCTGTTGGACATTTTTTGATTTAAGGTCCCATACACGTCTGCAAATAGGTATTTGTACTTAATAACTGTTTCCTTTGTTACATCTGTGGTTCCAGGGGAAAACCTTTGTCCTTTGTTTGAAGTACTAGGAGGGGCCAGTCTGGGTCAAGCCCATTTTCTCCCCTTGTATCTTGGACGTACAGGCGCAAGAGTGCGTCTGTCATGGCAAGTTCAGGACCAGGCTTGTACTATATGAGCATATTAAATCTCTCCAAGAGTTCCATCCAGCAGGCCTGACAGCAGGACAGATTTGCTTGGGTTTTGAAATATATGAGCAACTTGTGGTTGATCAATGCTGTGAATTCCTCCTGTTGCTCTAGATAACAACGCCATTTGACTAGGCAGTGTACAATGGCCAACAAATCTTTGTTGTGGATAGGATATTGGATCTTGCTGTCTGTCAATTTTTGCAACTTGTAGGCTACAGGTAGGAAGTCATCATTATTGTTTTTGATTTGTAGTACCCCCCAATGGATGCATCCAGGGCGTCTATTTCCATTTGGTATTTCCCATCTTGTTTGGGGTACTGTAGGATAGGCGCTGTTGTGAATTTATCCTTGAGACATCTGAAGCAGAGGTCTTGTTGGGAGTACATACAATCTTGGATTTGACGCCAGTTATGGCAGACAGGGGTGCAGTCAGAACACTGTAGTCAGGTATGAAACAGTGTACATAGGCCACCATTCCTAGGAACGTGCAGTATTCTGACTTGTCTTAGGGCAGTGGCATTTTGCAGATGGCCTGGATCTTATTACTGTTGGGCTTGATGTCGTCTTTTGAGACTGTGTCCAAGGAAGGGTAGTTGTTTGCAGAAGAACTGGCATTTAGAGGGTTTGGCTAGCAGCTTGTGTTGTGCCAGGGTAGCAAAGACTGCCTTCAGGTCCTTGTGGTGCTGTTCCACCAAGGGGCTATAGAAAATAATGTTGTCCAGATAAACCAAGGCGTGCTTGTCTATGTGGGGGGCAAACACCTTGTTCATGAAAGTCACAAAGGTTGAGGGAGCTTTGACCATGCCAAAATTGAGTACCACACATTTGTATGAGCCGTACTCAGTACAGAAGGCCATCTTGAGGATATATTTCTCTTTGATACAGATTGAATTGTAGCCTGCAATTAGGTCAATCTTGGAGAAGACTGTGGCGCCGCCCAGGGCATCAAAGAGGTTGTCAATAAATTGTAGCGGGTAACAATTTTTGATGGCAACTTCATTTAGGGCTCAGTAATCTGTTATCAGGTGCAGGGTGCCATCCTTCTTGGCCACAAAGAAAACGGCGGCTCCAAAGGGGGATTGTGAGGGACAGATAAGTCCTTTCTCCAAGACTTCCTTGAGGTAGGCACGTAGGGTGTTGTCTTCATTTGGGGTCAGGAAATATATGGGCCACTCTTTGGGTACAGTTCCCTTGAGTTGGAAAGGAATATTGGATATTTTTTCTGGAGGCAGCCCAGGTAAAACCTCCTCAAAGATTTTTGGATGGCAGGCTACAATTTTGCAATCCTGGGATGTAGTGGTGTCCTGGTGATCTTTAAAGTGTATGATCTTATACTGGTAGGAGTCCCAGTCAATTTTCTTGAGGCTCTCTATTTTGTTGAGAGTCTCTGTAATGTGCAAAAAGGCATGGTTGCACAAGAATTGGTCCACTGAGTCAGGGTATATCTGGTTGTTGACACTTTTGCATTTGATGGTCAATACCAAGGTTGTCTAGTCCACATGTGGGTTATTTTTTCTTAGCCAGTCCAAACACAGTACAATGTCAAACTTGAAAAAGTCAATGACGGGACCTTGGATGGTGGAGTGCAGGTTCTTGAGCATGAAAAGAAGTGAGCAGTCTCCCTTATCACAACAATGTAAGTTCATCAGCTAAAACCACATTTTTAATCTGCAAAGGATTAGTGGCTAGCTTGAACTTGTTCACAAAGCTACTGTTGACTAAGGTTTGATCCGCGCCCAAGTCCAGGAGTGCCAAGCTGTGTAACTGTGAAAGTTGAAAGGGTAAGACATCAGTTTATTGGTGTCTCTGGCAATGGTGTAGAGAACTGGGTCTTCCAAGGGCACTTAGATCATTGGACAAAGGTCCACATCATTGGGGCGGTACTCATTATTAGGCAAGTCAGGAGTTGCGCAGGGAGAGTTTAGCTTGCTTAATGCTCTCCCCAGGCTTTTTCCTTGTCTTGGTTGCCCTGTGTTGCAGTGATGCAGAAATGGGTATGGTTTGACTGACCATTGTTCCTGTTCCTATGTCCATTTGAGCCTGTGGGGTTGTGGTTTGTACTATTGCTGTTATTTCCAGGGGGTAGTCAACTGGAGCAGCTGGCTGGGTGAGAGTCTTTGGGTCTCTCTTGTTTCCTGGTTTGTGCTTTGGTGAGAGTGTTAGACGTTTTCTCTGCTTTCTCTGCTTTGCAATACAGACTCTGTAAATTATTCACTTGTTCCAGGTTCATGTGTCTCATTACCTGCAACTTGAGGGTGTTGTATACATGAGGTGTGTGGCTGGGGTTTCAAAAGCCATATCAGAGGATGCACTTAGTCAGAGTTCCTTGTAGGTGTGGGTGAGTTCCTTCACAGTGCCTGTCTGGGTTAAGTTCTTTACTTGACGTATGATCATGAGCGTGGTGTCCTTAAGCACAAACCTTGCCAAGAAGTCTTGTTTGAATGTATCCCAGTCTTTCTTGGTGTGTTCCTCATGCCACTTGTTGCACCAGGTGCCAGCGTTGTGAGTCAGTCAAATAGAAATCTCTGAAATCCAGAATTGTTGCGGAAATTTTATCTGGGCCAGCTTGCTTTGGGCCAACCAGATCCATGCAGCAACATTGTTGTTGTTGGCCCCGGCAAAGGATTCCAGGGTAGTGCTTCAAAGTCTTTGGGCTATGTATGCTGGCATGGTATTTTCATCAGTTGCACAGGGCATGGCAGAGGGTGCCTGGAAGAACTCTTGGGCAGACAGGGCATTGAATGCAGGAAGTGGGATCACCATGTTCTGGTGGAGGACAAACCTATCAGGTATCTTGGTGCCAGGTGTGTATGGTTTCTAGTCTACTCAGAGGCCAGACATGATTCTATCAAGGATTTGTTGGTCGCAGCAAGTACAGGTAACAGGTGGAATTTCACAAGATAAGGTAAGATGAAGAGCCTACTTCTGCTACCAACGTTGTAACTGTGCTGTTTTAGCAGAGTTAAAAGGGGGGAAATATTTAGAAACTAGATAATATTCTTTATTGGTAGATAGGTATTATATAGTCATTGTGAACTGTGGATAACAGGAACATGATAGTGTTGATCACACAGTGGGATGGTGAAGGAGTGGCTTGATTCTGGTAATGAGTCAAGCGCCAAAATGAGGTATCCACCTTGAGGCATCATCATTTGTTCATGTTGTTGGATTTGGAAATTTGAGTTGACTTCCTAGTCTGGCTTCAAGCAACTGGGTAATTGGATTGCAGGTCACAAATCTGATTTCTCAGAACCTTGTTAGTGGGTCAAGCCTGCTGTTTTGACAAGGGCAACAGCCTTTATTTTTGGAGGGCCTTGGCAAACTGGTGGACTCAGTGACAGCTTCTTGAAGTGTCAAATTTTTTTGTTGGAGTGCAGCCACCTGGGTGGCCAGTATGGCTACCTGAGGACCAGTTTTAGGTGCAACCTCCAGAGGAGCTTGGCTTCTTGTGGCAGCACAAAGTTTATGAATAGCATCCCACAATTTTTATTCTTATCTCACCAGATCTTAAGAAGGGTGACCACTAGCAGGAGATTGACTCAACATATCCACACAGGCCTGCAATCCTTGAATAATAGTAATTGAAGTGGCTTTTTCCTGTACTAACTCATCTTGCATTTTCTGCATACTTCTTGAGGCAACTACAGCCAAGTGCTGCAGTTGCTCAGCAGTATAGACACAGAATTCATTGAGTTGTACCACTAAATACTTGAAATCAATGAGGTTGGTGTTAAGGGTGCAGTCAACCTGGGCTTGTCAGGGTTGTTTAGCTGGTGGAACTCCTGAAGGAGTTCAAAATTGTAGTCAGGGACAGAGGAGCTCAGGTTTTTGCTAGATTTGGTCAATTGAGCTTGGGAATTGATGGAATCTCTGTGGTTATCAGATAATAGTGAGAAAAGAGAGTACACCCACTGTTGGTAGGCATAGAACTTTTCCCATTGGTTAGAAACAGCAGCACAAATGGAGGAAATTTCATGGACGTGAAGCCCCAGTGTCATCTGATGATGGACTAGCGCAGGTTAAACAAAAGACAAGATCAAGTGATTAGCAGAGTCAGCTGCTGAAAGAAATTAGTGTGGAATACAAGGAGCAACTATCATCTCACAATATTCTATAGACTTGAACTGGGCTTGTAGATTAGGAACGGCTCTCTTTGTGGGCTAGCCCAAGGGCCACTGACGAGATTTGATCTGGGTCAGGGAAACCCAATAGGTAGGCAACAAGACAGGGTCCATTAGCCAGGTTTAGAACAGTAGGAGTGATAGGCAGATCAGCCATGTATTCCTCCATTAGAGGGCTGGAGACTTCAGGCAAAGACAGGCCCTGAATTGATGGAGATGAAGGACCATATAAATTTGTTTGAAGGGGAGTAACCAAGGGGATTGCAGCCCCTGTAGTAGACACCATTTTTTGTTGTGTTCTGAGGCATGGCACAGACAAGCAACAGTAAATTCTAACCTTATAATTGGATTCATACTAAGTCTTGGTTAGTTGGCAGAGAAGGTGATGCAATTACCTTGTTGCCCTGAATAATATATATCTACTAGTTATGGCTAGAGAGAGGCGCCAAAGTACTAGAAAACACAAGAACAAAAAATGTGAATAGAACTTAAATTTTATTAGCAACAAAGAATTGGAATATATATTGCTTTGGTGATACCACAAAACAATACTATGACGGTAGGATCACTTGCCACAAGCACAAGTGGGTTGAGTGAGAATTTCAGGATCAAGAGACCAAAAATATGAATTTCCCACTTTGGAAATAAACCCATTTTGATGAGCAAAGTAAAAACAAGGGATTCATCCTTGAAATAACCCAACAAAGGCAAAATCAAAATAGCATGAACATTGGTATTCACAACATATATCAGGGAGCCATTAACATATATTAAAAAAATTGATACATATTGCATTTACAGCTTGTTATTTACCTATTGATAATGATTCTGTAAAATTTTAGTCGGATTTTGTGAGTTAGTGATAATACAATGGATCAATCAATGACTATCTATGACCATTAATTGGCCAATTTTCTTTTCTGTGGCAATTGTGAATTTTCTGATATTTACGCCCTGGCATCCAATTGGTTGGTTTCACATCACATTGCACAGGAAATAGGAAAAATGTTTGCCACCCCAACCACATCCAGTCTTGGGGTGGCAACCTTGTTTCCTATTACATTTGTGATAAGATAAAAAATCAAACAATTGGATTCCAGGGCGTAAATATCAGAAAATTCACAATTGCCACAGTAAAGAAAATTGACCAATCAATGGTCATAAATAGTCATTGATTGATCCATTGTATTATCACTAACTCACAAAATCCGACTAAAATTTTACAGAATCATTATCAATAGGTAAATAACAAGCTGCAAATACAAATGTATCAATATTTGTAATAAGTGTTAATGGCTCCCTGATAAAGACATTGTTCAATTAAAAATTGCAATAAAAAATGCCAAGTTTACAATGAATTTTATTATACATAATGTATTGAGTTATGCACATAATGTAGAAATGATATGGCTAGCAATACAATCTAGTATAGTTAACATTCAATAAAACATTCATAATTCAATGTGAGATATCAATAAAATAATAGTTTTTCAAATAAAAATGTTATAAAATGGAAAAATGTAGTCTACATGTACAGTAGTTATCAATCCTGTTGAGATAAACAAAAAATCATAGTCTAAAAACAAAAACAACTCAGTCTAAAAGAAAAATCAAATTGGATCCAAACCTTTTGTAATTTAATATAAATTCTTTAATTTTTGATTTTATTTTTATACTGATTTGTATTTGTTTTTAGACTGAGATTTTTTATTTATCTCAACAGGTTTGAAAACTACTGTACTAATTCAGAAGACTAATTTAGTGCATTTTTTGAGTATTCATTGCTATGTTATGCTATTTTTTGTATAATTTCAAGTTATTTGTATTATTTGCAATAATTTTCAATAAAATGTATTTATTTACTATAATTTAATAATTATGTGTTGATGGTAGTGATATAAAAACCTCTATTTGGGATATAATTCAAACAACATGATAAATATCTATTCACATGTACACAATTAGAAGAACACCTTTAGAAGGTTATTGAAATCAAACAAAATATTAGGGAAATAGTAACAGGGACAATAAGAAATGGGGACATTCAATAATCCAATAAAATGATGTTGCCCTAACTAATAGGGAACTATAATAGATGTTTAGAATAAAGAAAAATTACTTAATCTACAGGGAAATATATTAGAAAAATTGAATTTTCAAGATGCAGCATAAAATTCTTTCAAATTCTGGCAAAGTGCCAGAGGAAAAAATCAAAAAATCAAAATGATAGAGGGAATCAAAGAAGCAAATGAAATGAACAAGAATGAAGATGAAGATGAAATAATTCAATGTGAAGGAAATTCAAATATTGAGATGGAAACAGAAATGAAGAAGAAATATCAAGAGGCAGAAGCGCTTCAAGAATAGAAGAAATTTTATCAAATTAAGGAATTCAAAGGGAAGAGGGAATTGAAAAAAAGCAAAAAAAGATGAAACCAAGAAAGATGATTGAAGAGCACCCAACACTCATGAAGTTTGCCAATGGGGCGCCTAGGGCTGAAATGAACACAGGGAAAAGAATTAGCAAGTTATTTTGTCTTTTAATAACCTTCTCTTTAGTTATGATAAGGAGCGCCTTTGGGGGAAACTTTTAATATAGAATTAGGAAGAGAAGAAGTATATTTTATTGGATAATACTTTAAACTTATATAGCTTTAGCTGTGGCGGGGATTTTAGTTGGATCAAACCCAGGGGCTGGTCATGTGCTGGATGGGTTTGAGTTGCTGGATACCTGGACAGTCATGTGATATTGGTTTGTTGACATTTCCAGTATGTCAAATTGTATATTAGAAAGGCATTAAATCAAGCAATGACTGGATGTTAGGTGTGATGGCAATAGCCAGAATACTTGTACATCCAGACCCTCAACACACCCCTCCCTTAAGGGGTTACTCAGGTACATAAGTAGGGGGCTTTGTCTTAGCGGCTGCCACCTGATGTTCCTGGAGTTGTTTACTAATGGGCACCAACTGGGTCAAGTGTTCTCCTTTGCTAGGGCGGAGACAAGATCTGTGATACTTTTTGGTGATGGGCTTTTTGGCACCCTGGAACTTAACCAGGTAGGTGTTCCTGTCTGGTTGGTATCTGAATATTCTTCCTGGTCCTCTGTGTACTGAGTCTAGCTTCTTTCTGTTCCCAGCTAGGACCCAGACAGGGGAGTTGATGGGGAGTGGGTCTTTGGTTGAGGTTACCTTTTGGGTTTTGAGTCTTTTTTGTTTCTGCCAGTTTGGCTTTGAGGCATATATGTTGTAGAGCTAGTTTCTGTTCTACTGTGGGAGGTTTCCCGGGGGATCTTTATATATGGTTGATTGTTGTGGGTGACTATTTCTGGCTTGTACCTGTATGTTAGTTCAAACAGTGAGTAGCCTGTTCCTTGTTTGGTACAAACCCAGGATACTAGATATGCATGTTTCACGTATAGCGGCCATGTGTCTTTGGCTTTGCCATCCATTATTTTCTCCAGAGTTCTGATTGGGCTGCTGTTCAGGTGTTCAACTCTGCCGTTGGCCTATGGCCTATAGGGTGAGGTTGTGGAGTGTTTGATGTTCTTTATTTTTAGATTGTTGTTTACTATGTGGCCTGTTAGCTCTTTTTCTCCATCTGTTATGATGTAGTCTGGAGTGCCGTAGTCCGCTATGATTTATTTATTGATGAATCAATTTATTGTTTCCACCTTGTGATCTTTTGTTGCCCAGCAGATGGGCCAACATGTGGCAAAGTTGATGGCTACAATTAGGAAACATTGATTTGTTTTGGTTTCTGGGAAGGGTCCCACTACACCCAGTCCCCAAACCTTGAATGGTTCAGGGTCTGGTACTAGGTTGTCTGTTGGGTGAGGAGCCTTTGTACTGGTGTATTTCTTGCACACTGTGCACTTTTTCAGAGCATCAATTATATCCTGTTTGAGGTTGGGCCACCATACTATCTCTTTTAATGTGAGGCATAGGTTGTTAGCCTTTGTGTGTCCTAGCAGATGGTGGTGTCTTAGTATAGTGTTGACTCTTTGTGTGAGTGGAATGTATGGGATGTGTTTATCCTTGATAAATTGGTATACCGTGCCATTTGGTTTGTGGAAATGTTTTTCATTCTTTACTAGTGTATTGTGGGTTATTTGGTGTGTGGAGGGATCATTTCCTTTTTCTTGTACTCAGTGTTATATAGGTTGGGCCAGTCAGGGTCCAGGTGGTCAGGGTGATCCTCTGTTGGCTGGCATAGCCTAGAGAGAGCATCGGCTGTGACCAGCTCTGCCCCTTTTTTGTATTGGATGTCCAGGTTAAGCTGTTCCATCAAGGACATTCATTTGGCTTGGCGCCGCGCAAGTGTGTTCTGAGTTTTGAAATAGATTAAGGATTTGTGGTCAGTTAGCACTCAGACGTTTAAGTGTCTTTTGAGATAACATCTCCATTTCTTGCCTGTGTGATATATTGCTAGCAATTATTTATTGTGTATTGGGTACCTTTGCTCAGTGTTTGTTAGTTTTCTGCTTTTTAACATAGTGGCAGGAAGTCTTGCTGCCCTGGCTGGCGGATGCAGAGGACTGCGCCAATGGCGGTGTCACTAGCGTCTGACTCAAGCTTGTAGCACCCATTGTTATTAGGGTATTTCAAGATTGGTGCTTCAATCAAAGCTTGTTTTAATAGCTGGAAATTCTTGTTGCATTCTGGAGTTGAGATGAATTTATTTTTGGCATTACCTTTGGTTAGGTCATTGATTGGTGCAGTGAGCTTTCCGCAGTCTTTGATGTATTTCCTTAGGTAAGCTACAATACCGAGAAAGCATCTAACTTGTTTCACAGAGGTGGGGCGTTGCATGTTATTTATGGCTTTTATTTTATCTGGGTCTGCTTTGATGCCATTGTCAGAGACAATGTGGCCCAAGAACAGTAGTTCCTTTTCCATAAATTGGCACTTACTAGGCTTAGTGTATATTTTGTGCTTTGTGAGTCAATTGAGTGTCTTGCATACATGTGTGAGGTGTTCCTCTTTTGTTTCTGAAAATATGATGATGTTGTCAAGGTAACATAATGTGTTTGAGAGTTTTTTTAGTGCTTGGTTTATCATGATGACAAATTTTGTGGGGCGTTTGTCATCCCAAAATTCATTACTTTACATTCTAACAACCTGAATTGTGTATGGAACAGGGTTTTTGGTATGTCTTTCTCTTTTTCTATAACTTGGCTATAACCAGATGTGAGGTCAATTTTTGAGAAAATTTTGCTCTGGAGAGCCTTGCAAATTGGTCTTCTATGAGGGGAAGTGGGTATTTTTTTACTGTACTTGTGTTTAGTGCTCTGTAGTCAGTAATTAAGCAAAGAGATCCTTCTTTCTTCTTTACAAAGAAAACCGCTGCCCCCCACAGGGATCCAGGCAGACAAATGAATCCTTTGGCTAGATTGTCCTTGATGTGGGCTTTAAGTGTTTGAACTCCATGGGGGAGAGTCTGTAGAGGGGTGCAGGTTTGGGCATGGTTTTGCATAAGTTGATGCCATGTTTGACCTCTCATTTGGGGGGTAACTCTGTGAGTTCTTCCTTGAATACATGAGTGTATTCATTTAGGAGTGCTGCAAGTTCTGGGCATTGTTTTTTGGTGTTTGTATATTATTAAATTTGGAGTGCCTCATTATGTGGAGGGTACTGTTTTTGGTTAAATCTTCAGAGTCATCTTGATTTATGACTTGGACAAATACTGTGTCTCTTAGAATGGTGGTTGTTGGGTTCCTTGAGAATTTTGAAATTGACTCCATTGCGTTTTATTGTCATGGTTTTTGTTTTCCAACATATGCTGGGATTCACTCAGGTGAACCAGTCCATGCCTGTTACAATGTTGTAGTTTATGTTGTTCATGACAAGTCCTTTGATGGACGTTTGTATGCCTTGGAGGTCAATTCTGAAGGGAGTTGCTTTTCCTTTGAGTAGAACTTTTGATTTATCTGCCATTCTGGCATATTCAAAGTTGGATTTGACAACTGGTATTTTGTACTTGATACAAATGGTTTGCTAACCATAGTGTGTTGTGCACCAGAGTCAAATAAAATTTTATGTGTATGTAATTTGTAAGTGCATGAGTAGACAAGAAATTGTGATCAATCTTTAATTTTTATGTTCATAAAAATGGGAGATTGCGGGACACATGGGATGCAAGCAGCAAAGTTTGTGCCTTGGTACTTCTTCTTGTTGTGTTGGGGGAGACAGGGGCACTTAAGCCTGCTCCCCCTCTTCTTTTCCCTGTTCCTCTGTTTTAGACCTTTGAGGTCAGAGAATGTGGGGTCAGATTCATAGCAGGTTGCTACTTCAGCGTTGTTAGCTTTGGCAGTGTCCTCTTTCTTGGGACAGAAGCAGTTTGTGCTTTGGCTACAATTGCCATTGTTACAATTGGAGTTGCCGTTGCTATGATTGGTATTCTGGCGTTTATTGCCATTGGAGTTTTTCTCTGCCATTGCTGTTTGAGGAGCAATTGCCGTTGCGTGCAGCATATTCCATGTTTGCGCGTTTTTTGCATGCTTGGCTTCTGCAATGAGTGCAGGAATGGAGGTGTTAGCCTCTGGGAGGATGAGGGCAGCAACAGGGGGTTTCATTCTGTTGATGAATGATGCTCTGGTGTGTACGTTGTTAGCTTGTGCTGGGTTTTGATTTTACAGTGTATTTCCTCAAATTTGTTGGCGTAAGCTGCAATAGTGGTCTTCTGAGGAAGATCACTGAGCTGTATTGCAATGTCTTGGAGAGATTCAATGATTCAGAAATTGTGGGTGATGTTGGCTTTGAACTCTTCCCAGCTGTCAAGCTGGTTTTTAGTTTGTGAGCCAACCCAGCTGGCAAACCAGTTAGCTGTGGCCTCGTATAGGCGCTTGCTGGCTTTCTGGACCCATTTTTTGTGGGGGATGCGGCTGGCACAGAGTTTGGTGGCTGTGTGGTCTAGCCAGTTGATGATGTTTTCTTTGTTTTTACCAAAGAACTTGTTGATACCAATGTACATGGTGTTGGTAACTTTGCCTGCATTAGGCGGTTGTGTGTTTGTTTTTGGTTGTAGAGAGCAACTGTATTGAATTATCTTGGTGCATGCTCTGGGCATGACCAGACCTTCAAATATGGTGCATCCACTAGGAATATCTTCATTGATGTTGTGGGCGTGGAATTATGTTTTCTAGGTATCTTGGGATGTGGCCTGGTTGAGTACGTGGGCAAAGGTGGGTGGGTTCTGTTCAGTCATTTTCTCTTTCATCAGCGTGGTCAAAAACCATAGTGCTACCAGTGATAATAAGCGCCTTTTGGGTAAGCTTCAAACATAGAATTAGGAAGAGAAGAAGTATATTTTATTGGATAATACTTTAGACTTATATAGCTTTAGCTGTGGCAGGGATTTTATTTGGATCAAACCTAGGGGCTGGTCATGTGCTGGATGGGTTTGAGTTGCTGGATACCTGAACAGTCATGTGATATTGGTTTGTTGCCATTTCTGGTATATCAAATAGTATATTAGAAAGGCACCAAATCAGGCACTGACTGGATGTTAGGTGTGATGTTGATAGCTAGAATACTGGTAAATCCAGACCTTCAACAGTTACATCAAGAAATGGGGATGAAGTCATTGAAGTGATGACATATACACCAAGTGGTGTAATTTAAATTAAGAGCCTAAATGTAAAAATACAGATTGTCAAATCCTTGGTCCAAATTTCCAATCACATTTGCGGGATGACCTTTTTTAATTAAATTGAATTCTTTGTATTTTTATTCTAATATTTAAAAATTCAATAAAATTCATAGACACTTTGAAAACTTAAGTCAACCTGCACATTTTAAGTGGGCAAAATGAATTAACTGGAATTATATTTGAAGTGTTTAAATCCATCAACCATTTTCATTAAGTTTACTATGTTTTTAAAATTGTAGGATTGTCAAATCCAAGAACCAAATTTTAAATTGTAAATGAATGCCACTAGTGAGCTCAGATATTAATTACAGGAACTGGAATCCAAATTTAATGTACAGTAAGCACACTAGGGAACACCAACCCAAATAAAGAAGCTCCACCACAACTAAAATCAAACTAAAGATTCAATCTCAAAAACCATATTTAGACATAAAAAGTGACTAAACTTTAAAACAATCCAGATCTGGAAAGTATACAATATTGTACACTTCAAATCACAGATATAGAAACTCTTCTGCCATTCAAGGCTAAATCAAGAGAAAACAACTACCCACAACTAAACCAAAAACTAAATAAGTAATATTTAATCAAAAATAATTTTTTATTTTTATTTTCATGGACAGAATTTCCCATTACCAACCAGCTCCTGCACCAGCCCTTGGGGCAGCATGTCCACAAGGGTGCCCCAGAGGGTCCAAGAATAGACCCAGAACACAACTTGAGGGGATTATTACCAGCACACAGGCCCCCAAGGTGTCAGCGCCAGTTAACCACCTCCTGCATCACAAGTCAGAACTAGCAGCTTGAATCCCAGACAGAAGCCACTATCAAAACCTGCCACCAAAGTCCCCCATACCAAGGTCATTTGGAACAATGAGGTTACATACACTTTCACTGTATGTCCAGTTGTAACACAGTCCTGTACACTAAATCCCAGAGTTACCAGTTCATGCCCTGCGTTTTTGACACCTCCTATGAGCCATTAGCCACAACTGAGGAGCAATCTGTGCCTGTTGTATATCAACAATCAATGGCCCCACCACAGGCAAGAATGATTCCACCTTCTAAATAAAGATCCTCATCCCATGTGTTGAGCCTGATAGCCTGGACACTGCAGCACCCACCAAGGGTTGGTGTCATTTGACTGATAGTGAGTGGGAAGCTTTCCTAAACTGTTTAAACAGAGGACTGGCAGTCCAGGATATTGTGTCCAATTTGGTGACACAACCAGATACATTGGAAACCTCAACACCAAATACAGAAAAACTGGTCAAACTGCAAAATCTGCCAAGGTAAAAAGACAGCCAAAACTCTTGCAGCCTGTGCACATTGACACAATAAAACAATAGGTAGCCAAGAATTACCACCTGGGCTCACTTGCTGTTCAATCAATTCTTGCCACCAAGTTCAGGCTTTCTGTCTCCAAAACCCTTGTCTACAAAAACTATGGTCAATATTGGCTTCTTGTGAAAATTACTGAGGATTTCTCTTTACAACAGAAACAGAAACAGCAATAAGAAAATTGAGGATTGTTGTATTTATGCTGAGACCTATCTGGCTCTAAATGAGACTGGGAATCTCCTGTTCTTCTATATTAACAAAGTGTTGTTTTTCTCCTCACTCAGGTCTAGGCATGGGTGAGCCAAGAAGAGGTCCAAGGATGGTGTAGCACATTGTGCAGCTTTCTGTTCCCAGAACTTATTCATTTTAGCTCTTCTTGGTTGCTGAAGGTTGGATCAGTATCAAATTATCAAGGGCTCCCATAACAGTGGGTCATTTCTTGATTTTATCCAAACCGTTAAAGATTATCTTCAGATTAATTACTGAGGCACAGCCTGTTAAAGTAAAAAGGTAAGCTAGATTATTTAAAGAGATCCAATGAGGATATAGTAAAAAAATTGCCAATTGTTTAAGAAGCTATAGACTAAATTGGGAGGATGCTTTGAGGATCTTGGCACCAATGGTAATATAACAGAAGATGGTGACAAAAAGTGTCAAAAAGAAAATGAGTTGCAGAAGGAGTTTTGAAGAAGGATCCACAGGCATGAAATGCAAAGGGAAGCTAGGGGGCAAGAAAGGAGTTGGTGGAAGCCTTGACCAGGGCAGAGGCCAAACACTCAAAGTCAGGGGCAAATAGCCCCAAATGAGCTATCATTTTTGGGATAACTTTCTTTTATTCAAGGGTAAATACGCTATCTAGAAACAAGTTTCTAGAGGGGAATGGGGAAAGTTTCAAGGTAGCTTAGGATAGGGGAGAGGAGTTTTGGTAGCATCTAATTGGCTGTTGATAATATTTTCAGCAGTTTGGGGTCCTGTTATTGTTTTTTACACAATGATGTCATAATTTGAAAACTTTTGGCAACCAGTGGATTGGGTGCCATACTCTTTTGGCAAAAAATAATGTGTGATGAATTTGTCATAGTTAATTAGCAATAGCTTGGGCAAATCCAGAATTTTGAGAGGTAATTGGAAGACTCCAGATTTAATCCATTTTTTGTCTATGACAACATTTAAATCTTCTAGCGCTTTCAAATTTCTAGAGCTTTTTGACGCCAGTTTCAAGTGTGGCAAGGACATGTTGTTGCAACTAAGTTTTCAGACTCAGCTGTCAATGTATCTTACAATACACAGGGGGAGCTCAATGAGCCGCCCCTTGACGTATCTAACAACATGGACTAATCTGATGGCAACATCAAGCTATGGGTACTTTCTCCTAATTAGGAGCATTACCAATTTGATCTGCTGATCCCACATTAGTTATTCCTTGGCGCCAATACTTACATGGAACATGCCACCATGCCACCCCCTTGTGGCCTGGTGGCTTTCCCCATATAGTATATTAATCATAGTATTCTATAATAAACATTACCTTATTCTTATTATTTCTGTCCTTTCTATTGGACTGTTGTCTTCCCCAATCCAAACACTGAATCCTCATTGGTTCAGTTGCAACAGTGTAATTCCCTCCATATGTCTTTCTACTGTGACACAACCAAAATTATGGTGTTGGATAATGTTGGGCTCCACCAGGTGGATTTGCATGTTTCCAAGTCCCCCAATGACAAAAACAACCACATCTTAAGCCACTGCCTTGCTGATTGTCCAATGAGACTCTTCTTCCTCCCGCCCTATTCCCCATTTCTGTATTCAATTGAGGAGGTGTTTGGTTGGATCAATAATAAGGTGAAGAAAGGCCTCCCACAGGACACTAAAGATCTCTTTATTGTTTTTGAGGACAGCCAATTCTCAATGCCACCTGATGTGATGGTGGCTTTTTACAAACACTCCTAATCCTTTCTCTCCAAAGCTCTTGCTCCCAAGTCAATCAGATAAATAGGATATCCCCAGCTGTGGGGTTCCTGGTCACCAGTCCCCAAAGTGTGTCCTGGGTTGTAGCCAGGGACCAGCTTGGAGGAGTTGTCATTCTTCAACAGTGGTGAATGGTTGGTGAGGAGCTTATACTTGGCTTGCATAAGGGCAAACTCCTCCAGTAACTTCCCAATTACTAAGCAAGCTTCTCCACTATACACTTGTACCTCAGCAGGCACCAGCCCTTCTGTAGGCCAATACCAATCCTGTAATAGTCTTGCAAACTCTCCCCCAATGAACTCTCTTCCTCTATTTGTCATTTCCAAATGCCTTTTCACCTTTTCCCACTCCTCCTAGGCAGATTTACTGGAGGCAAACTTCCTGCACCCTAGGCAATAGGACTCCTCATCCCCTGGGCTAGGATAGAAAATATATGGTAATTGACTCATGGAACTAATTTTCTCTCTTTACACAGGAAATTTGAATAGGGGTTGTAATAGGCGCTTTATTCACAGTCAGAAGGAAGATCCCCTTAGAAACCTTCTGATATATGGCCTTGGGATAGGGAGTAATAAAGGGTTTGTGCCAATACTTGGAGTCTTTCAACAATCTCTTGGACTTCTTGTACTTGGTCTTTGGCTCCTGCTCCTTGGTCTTGGGCTCCTGCACCTTAGTCATGGGCTTCTGTGTTCTAATCTTATGCTCCTTCAGTCTGTCCTGTCTCTGACTTCCTATCCTTGGTCTTCTGCTTCCTCTGTAGCTTTTGTGGCCTTTGTAATCTACTTGATCCAGTCCCTGAAGAGTCTCAGATAGCTCTCCCTTTTATAGCCCCTTGTTTCATACCAAAATCCTCTCTTAGAACTCTGGTACTTCAAAGCTTAAACTATCCTGTTTTTCTTCTTCTCTAAAATATTAAACCTTTAAACTTACTTCAGCCAATAAAAGCCCTGAATTTTCTGCTTCTGCTCCTCATTTTTTAGGCTTTAACTCTTAAGTTAAAGCCCTTAAAACACTGATTAAATAAACTTTGGCTTGCAGCCAATCATATGCCTTGATTCAACGGTTTTGCCAAAAGATTTCCCCAGATGACTTTCTCTTGACCCTGGTTCAAACCCAAGGTGGTCTTGCTCCAGGTAAACAACTGATCTGTGTTTCAAACGGTTTTGCTGTAATTCCTGTCACGTTTCCCCAGCAAATCTTGAGCGCTTCCACATATGTTTTACTTAGGCGAATTTTGACCCATTGATTCTTCAACGTTTCTCTGTGTTTCTCTGAGTTTCCCTCAACGTTTTGCACCTTTGAACCTGCCTGCTGCTTGTCCTTTTGCCTTTCCTAGTTATTCTTGGCAAAATTTGCTCTTTTGCCTTTACAATTTCCCCCATTCTTCTTCCAGCTTTTTTCTGGCTGTTTCCTCTTTATCCCTCTTTTAAAAATAACATATAGTTCTAACAAACTATAGGTTATTTTTCCTTCTCTTTCCTTTTATTTATATGATTTTCAATCCTTTTTTAATCATAATCAGGCATTATTTATTTATTCTTTAACTGCTTCTTTTTTATCTAAATTTCCTCTCAAAAGTCACTAAAGCCAGCTCTTCCAGCCTCTGCATCCAGTCCAGCTAGTTCATCCTCTCAGCTCTTCAGTTCTTCAGCACCAACTTCTGGTCCTCCTTAACCAGTTCCTCACCAAATCCTCACTAGGAACCTCCTTTGTTCCTTCTAAACACTGAACCATATTGGTTCATTTCATTCAATATGAATTAACAGTCCATCAACTAGCCTTCACTGTGACCAAACAGTCCCTCTTGCTAGTTTTCTCTGTTAATTCTGTGAACCACCTCAGTTCTTTATCTCAGCCCCCATTACCAGAACTTGTAGACCCAGGGATGAGTTTACATTGAACTGGCATTTGAATGGGCCCTCACAAGTGGCAATCCACTTAGGTCATTCAACCATAGATCAATGTCTATGTGTTGTCTTTACTCACCCAGGTGATTAAGTCCGGGCTTTTAGTTGCAGAGTAATCAGCTCTACTTCCCAGAGGCCTGATCACACCAAGTTCTGCAGCTTGCTTTCCCAAGCAAGCCGCCTTGGTGACACCTCTGAGCAAATCTACACCCTCCAATGCTCACCTTGGGTTTCCTAAAGCTCCCATAGGGGCATAAACAAGGACACCCTACCAGTCTGTTAGGTAGGATGCTTGCTCACAGACCTCCTGTAAGTGTATTAGGGTATGTAGAGCCCTCAAAGCTCTTCCCCTCCCTGGCAGCCCATGTTACCTGCCAGGGGTCCAAAACCTACTCCCCCCCAGACATAAAAAGTTCCCTGCTTGCTATTTCAGTCTTCACCCTCCCACAGCCACTGTTCCCTGCTAGGTGAAGCACTATAGCCCAAAGCAGCCAATATCTTCTGCTGGATGGAGGCAACATCTGCCCCTGGTAGTCCTTTGTTACCTACCAGCCAGGCCTTACTTACCCCAGTAGACCATGTTACCTACTAGGCTCACCTTACTTCCCCTAGTAGACCATGCTACCTACTAGGCTCCCCCTACTTACCCCTAGCAGCCCTATGTTACCTACTAGTTTACAGCGTCACCAGCTAACCACACATTGTCACGCTTCAGCATATTGTCTTTTTTTGAAGCCTAATCAACCCTTGCCTGCAAACCAGCACACATGTGGATCACCACACCAGCTTTATTTATTTTCTTTTATTTATTTTATTTTGTATTTAATGGTACTTAAAAAGTAGTATTTTATGTTTTAATGACTTGATTTTAGTTTGCTTTCAGACAGCAACAGCTTCAGATGTTAGTTAAATATAACTAATTATATTAGATTCAGAGATAATTATTAATATAATACATTAAATATTTTATTGACTGTACAGCTAAAACTAACTAAATTAAATAAGATACAAATAGATTAATTTTTAAATGAATCTGAACCCTTTTAAGCACAATGCCTGTTATTTTTTGAGGCCACAGATTGGACCTTGGAGTCATCACCTGATCCTTATCAATTCAGTGCCATTGGAGCTATCCAGCATGAAACCAATGATTTTCATGTATCTAGTACTAATTATTACTTATGATGCAAGTCAAGAATATAAAATCTATTTAGCAAATCATACTCAAAGGGAAAAATCAAGTTCTAAACAACCCATTGATTAAAGCATAAATTTAATGGACAGTCTGTATTTGTTAAATTAAATTCATTGTCAGCTTTAATTTAGTACTTAAACCCAGAATTTCTAATCAACTAAACAAACAATTTTTAAATTATACTTTAATATTTAATGTTTCAATTTATTGTAGATAATTCTTTATTGTTATTAACCTAAGTTGATATTGCATACTAATTTAAAAATAAAGTTAAAAATTGTTTTCAAGAGAAGAAATTTTTATTAGGGAAAGCAAATTGCAAGAAGGATGTGATTATTCTGGGGAATTATACCCCAAAATTAGGTTTTCAGCTATTGCATCTAATTGAGACAACACACTCTTCTGTATGTGGTGGATGACTCTTACACCAATTGCTAATGGGGTGGCGCTTAGCACCCCAGTGGTGGCAGAGCACTTGATAAAAGGCAAGGGGGAGAGAGAATTGATTAATAGATTCTTTTCAGAAGGTAAGTAGTAGCCATATAGTGAAGCTAATATGAAACAATTGTATAGGACATGCTCCACGGACTTGTTACCCCATGGAGTCTTTTGCTTCTCTAGTGCAAGTCTGCAGACGTCCATCTGGACTGAGACTGTGACATAAATGGTTGAATAGTAGGAAGCAGTCTCCATGTGATGGGGAATCACCCCCCATATCCACATATAGTTGATTATTAACCACAATGAAGCTTTAAATACTGTTTTGTAAAAATTTTAAATGATACACTAGGGTTAAGCAACATGATTAACCCTAACCAAAAAAGTCCAAAATAAATTTCCTGGGAGAGAATTAAGGTGTCTTTAGCCTAGAATTTGGGACATTGAGATGGAACAAGTGTCTTGGCTTCAGAAACAACAGGGAAAATTCCAAGATTTGAGGGAATTGGATTAACATTGGGAGGAGACAATATAGTACCCAAGGCAGGGCCCCATCTTCCAGTGATAATTTGACTCAATATCAAGTTATATGGGATATAGAAGAGTAGACTGACTACTAGATAAATTGTTAAAATAAAGTTAGACTAGTATAATAATTATTTTATTGAGTCATTCAGGGAAGACTCAACTCTTAAGAGTTGAACAGTGGAAATTTTTTAATATGTACCAAATTTTTACTAAGCAATACCACCTGGATCAACAGCTCCTATTCTGTCTACATCATCTAAAGAGTACCTTGTCCAATACACAAAAAAACCTTGATTGATTAATTTCTGTCAACCATTCTGATAAATGAGTTTGTATCAAGTTACTCTCATATTATGTTGATTTATCAGCGTCAGTTTACAAGGGGAAATCAAATCTAGATGGCAAACTAGAGCAGCAGTAATCCATTTCCAACCAGCAGTTTAATTCAAATCTGGAAAATTGGTTAGCCTGGTTAACAGTTTTCCCAACTTTTGAGCCTTGAAACTAGGTAGGATAATCCCAGGCACTATAGAACCTACTGTGAAATTACCCTCTTTTTTATCACAGGGCACAATACTGCCATCCTGGAGATAGGTCAAGGAGAAGTTCTTATGGGCAAGAGGAAGTTTCATTGTTGCTAAGGTAAGCTTGGGGTGACCAATGGCAGTGGGATTGCAATTATAGAACTCTTGGATAAGATCTTTAGAATTGGAACAATCATATTGAGGAACCCATGAATTTTTGGAATTGGGATAACCTTTCCAAGACACCAAATATTCCAGTTGATGTTGGTTCTGTTAGGAAGACAGGATACAAAAAACTCATACTTGGGCTCACCTTTCACAAGAATATATTGGGAAGAAGGAACCTCAGCACCCCAAAGGAGAGTGAGTAAAAAATCATGATAGATATGGAAAATCTTAAATGATGGTGGTGTTGTGTGTATACTTCTGGTGAGTGTAATAAACAAGATAAAGGGGGAAATTAAGAAGAGAAATGATGCTTTATTGGATATGAATATAGGATAATATATAGTATCACAGAAAGCCACATACTGTCCATGTATGTCATGGAGGTCATAGGGCTTATCTTAGTAATGTTCCTCTTAGGTCACAATGCTTATTCAAGTTGTGGTTTGTTTAGGATCTGGATTATTTTATCCCCATAATAGATGGTTGACTGATAGTAGTGCCACTGATTTACTTGCTGGTTGGTGAGCCATTTGGTAACTCATTTAGTGATCTACTTGGGGCAATAATTCCCTGAGAGGGATTAGTTGAAGATGTTGCAACATCTCCCCCTGGGGTGCTGAAAGGCGGAGCCTTGGGAATTTTCCTTAGAGTGTTGGGGATATGAGCTTGGTATTGATCCAGTTTGGCATTGGGGACAGGGAGTCTGGAACTTTGTTGGGCTGCTCTTGCTTTACACAGGCAGAGACTGTAATGGTGCATACATTTTAGTTCAGTTTGAGCTCCAATTCCTTTGAAAAGGTAGGTATTGTTGGGCTTGACTTCCATGACAATGCCTGGTCCATATAACCCTGGTTCAAACTTATTTTGATTGTGGTTGACAACCCAGATTTTTTCCTAAATTGGAATCTTTCCTTCTGTAGTGGGATTATTTCTCTCTCAACTCTTTTTATGTCTTCCTGGTCTCTTCAAGCATGTTATATGTTGGGATCACTGCTGTCTGGCACCTTTTTGGGCAGAGGTAATTGTGGTCTTATGGTTGTACTAAAAAGAGCGGGCTTTTGTCCATAGATGATTTCTTATGAACTTTTGCCTGTGTTATGGTTGACTTGTGATTTAAAGACCAAGAGTGCTGTTAGCAGCATGAAAAACCAGGCCTTTGTATTGGTAGAAGATAACTTACTGAGGGCTTCTACAAGAAAGCTGTTTAGCTGTTCTATTTGTCCATTTGCTTGAGGGTGATATGGTGTGACTGTACAACAGTAACTGTTAAGTATTTAGCCAAATAAATACTCCAAAATATAAAGTTGCTTTGTTTTTGCTGATTATTGCATGTAGATAGGTTGGATTGGAAGTCTTAAGGTAAAGATTCCTGAAAACTGGATATCCATGTCTAATAAAAGAGCAGAAGGCCAGATTGACCAAGTCAATCTGGGAGACTGTGCGTCTCAAAAAAAATTAATTAATTGGGAAGATTAATTAATAAATACATGAGAATATAATTAATGAGGATTTAATTATATTGGTTACATTGCCTTGACTGTGTCAAGAAGTTTGGTTAAGGTTAACCATAAGTAAACCCCCAAATTGTGGTTTAAAAGCGCTGCTTTGGCAAATTCATTGGGTTAGAAGCGCCGCCGCACCACTTAATTGATTTCAGAAGCGCTGAGGCGCCACCCAGTGAATGTTTCAGGTGCTGGGGCGCCGCCTAGAAAAGTTTCTGGGCACCACAGTAGCGCATGGTTTGAGTTTCAAAGCATTTTAATGGGTTTTAAGGCAAAAAGCCATTAAATGGAAAGATAACTAAATAAAGGCAAGCATGCCTAGGAATTCAGGTTTGATAAGCTGGTTCCCAGTTGTAAAATTGATGGCTGAGTTTTAGTATGTTTAATCTACAGGGTTTTGGCGCCGGGAGCTGAGGAAGCTCTATGCTGAGTTGGTACATTGAGATGAATGGAGTCAAGTGACTTCTTCCCATTGTAGGTTGATTCTCATAGGTTGAGAAATATTAGTGATCTTTTAGGTAAAGATCTAGGTCTGGATGACTTAAATGTCATAGACCACGTGAGATGAATCATAGGTTGATTCAGGAACCGGAGGAGTTTTCAGCCAAATATGCCCCAAATGGTATATAAGCAAAAGCAGCTAAACTTTAATAAACATGTATTGTCAATTTTGACTCTTTCCCCTCAACTACACTTTCAATTATTATGTCTTCTTTGTTATTGTTTAAAAGAGCAAAATTTGGATTACTTTGTGTGGAAATTGCTGCTTCCAGGAAAGAAGTTCCTACAAGTTTGTTAGAGGAAGCTTGGGCAAGCTTGGAGGTCACCAAGACTGTGCCAGAGGAGTCCTTGGTGGAAGTAAAGGCTGTGTTTTAAGAGTTATACTCCAATTACTTTGCAAAAGAAGGGACTCCTGCCCAAGGAAACCAAATCTATGCATGGGATTCCTGGAACCTGTTAGTAGGATGGGACAAAATCTTACAACAAGAGAAAGGCAAGGCAAATTGTGAAATTGAGGCTTTAAGGGCAAGGGAGGAAAAGAGTGTTGAGATCATGGCCCATTGGCGGGATGATAACAAAGTGTTGTCCCATAAAATTGCCTCCCTGGAGATAAAGCTCCTCAAAGCTTTGTCACAGGAAGGTAATGGCAATAAGAGTCAAGGGCAGGATGGACTGGTTGGACCTGGATCTGCCACATATGGGCTAGCTATAATGTGTTTTATTCCATTTTTGATGAGGCAGATGTTGATTTCAATGGCCTTAAGTTTGTTGCCTTCATCTGTGATAAGAAGGTCAGGGTTCCCAAACTTGTTTATGATTTCTTCCCAATAAATTGCTTCACAACATTGCATTTGTGTTCTTTTGTGGCTTGTGCCACAGGCCATCTGGTTGCATAGTCAATAGCTGTTATGATGTACTTTTCCCCTTTTTTTTGCCAGGCATTGATCCCACAATATCCAATTGTCATACCTTGAAGGGTTGTGTGATTGATACAGGTACTACTGACTTGGGTGATACTTTGGTGTAGGCGTACTTCTCACAGACTTTGCATTGTTCCAGTATCTTGCTGATATCATCTAGCATGTTGGGCCACCAGTAGCGTGTCTTGAGATTTTTGTGCAAGTTTCTGCTACAGATGTGTCCCAGGTCTCTGTGATATTGGAGGATTGTGTCAATCTTTTGCGTTGACAAGATGTAAGGTAGTGTCACCATTTGGAAGTATTTGGTGCAGAGTGCCATATATTTTTTTGAACAGATGTTTGTTCTTAATGACCTTCTCTTGGAAGTCCATTGGGTTGACAGGTGGGAACCCTTCTTGAAGATTCCCTATGATGAGCATGGGCCAGTCAGGGTCCCCATCAGTGCATAGGACGTGTTTACTGTATAGCCTTGAAAGGGCATCTGCGGTAAACATTTCCTTGCCTGACTTGTATTTGATCTGTATGGGGTATCTCTGTATGAGACTCATCCACTTGGCTTGCCTTCTTGACAACTGCTGTTTTGTCTTAAAGAATATTAATGACTTGTGCTTGGTGAGGTTTTTAAATGTTTGGGCTCCTTCTAGATAACATTGCCATTTCATGAGGCAGTGCACAATATCTACTAGTTCTTTATTGCATATGGGGAATCTTTGTTCACTGTCAGACATCTTCCTTGATTCATACTCTAGAGGGAGGAAGTCCTTTTCTGCCATCTGGATATGGAGTACTCCTCCTATGGCATAGTCATAGGTGTCAGTTTCTAACTTGCATATCCCTTCATGGTTCAGGTATTGAAGGATAGGGGTGGTAACCCTTTGTTCTTTTAGCTGAAAGAAATGTTGATCTTGGAGAGGTGTCCATACTAACTTGGTTGTTTTCCCTGTAATTACTGACAGGGGGCTGTCAGGGCACCCCAGTCAGGGATGAATCTTCTTACATAGGCCACCATTCCTAGGAAAGTGCAGAGTTTGCTCTTATTCCTTGGAGGTGGAATTTTGGTTATGGCACATATCTTGTCTGGGTCTGGTTTGATTCTGTCTTTGCTGATAATGTGGCCAAGGAATGGAAGTTCAGTTGAGAAGAAGTCACACCTTGATGGCTTGGCAATGAGTTGGTTTTCCTTGAGGGTGCAGAGGACCAGGTGGACAACTTCCCAGTGTTATTTTAGGGTTTGGCTGTAGATAATTATGTTGTCCATGTAGATGATCCCTGCTTCCCAATGTGTTCCTTGAAAACTTTTTTCATGAAGTCCACAAAGATACTGGGAGAATTTGTCATTCCAAAATAAATACAACACCTTTGAAGGATTCATACTTGGTTCTAAATGTGGTCTTTGGGATGTCTTTAGGCTTTATGCAGATTTGGTGGCAACCCTCTGTCAAGTCAATTTTTTTGAAGACTTGGGACCCTCCCAGGGTATCAAAAAAGTTGTCAATCAGGGGCAGGGGATACCTGTTCTTAATTGTGACCTTGTTGAGCGCTCTGTAGTTGGTGACCAGGCGGTGTCCTCCATCTTTCTTTGCCACAAAGAAGACAGCAGCACCAAAATGTGACTTTGATGGTTGTATGAGTCCTTTCTCAAGCGCTTCATCAAGGTAAGCTTTTAGGGTGTCAGCTTTTTGTGGCGGTAGACAGTACATGGGGCTTGCCTTTGGTATGCTTTCCTTGAGTTTAATTTCATGTTGTATGCCTTGTTCAGGTGCTAACCCTGGTAGGGGTTCTTGGAAGACTGAAGGGAACTCACTGACAAGCTGATCTTGGATAAATTCCTTTTCACGTCTGGCCTCTGTATTCTTAAGATGAATAATCTCATACATGCAGGTGTCCCAATTAATCTTGCTGGGGTGTGACAGATCCAGGAAATTCATGCTTGCTTCTTCATTATCCCGGTCTGACTCTTTTACGGTTTGACGGGGAATCCTTTATGTAAGCTTTAATGAGCTTGGATTCCAGGCAAGCAATCTTGGCGTTAAGCTTGTTGCCATCTGGTGATTGCTTTCACGTTTTTTGCTTCCCATAGTCTTAGCTGCAGACCATCTCTTTCATTCCATGACAGACTTATTTCAGTTAAAATCCAAAAACACAAAGCATAAAAAGATTGAATGGAAAGCAACCATTGTCACACATAAGTATCATCTTTTATTAATTATTATCATGTTTCCATTATATACCAATTGGGGTACATTTGGCTGAAAACCCCTCCGGTTCCAGAATCTCACCTGGATTCCTATCACATGGTTTATGACATAACGGCATCATCCAATCCAGATCTTTACCAAAAATATCTTCACACTCTTAACCTATAAGAATGTGCTCTAATATATTCCAGAATCACCTGATTCTTTCTGTGGAAATGTATTGCTTTGGCTTGAAGCATTCCAGACTTCTGGCACCAAAACCCTGTGGAATATATGTATTTCTGATCAAAGATATCCTTGTTCCAACTGGGAACCAGCTGATCAATCCTGAATGCATAGACACCATTATCTACATTTAGTTTTTTTTCACATTTAATGGTTTTTTGCATTAAAAACCCATTAAAATGCTTTGAAACTCAAACCAGGCACCACTGTGGCTCCCAGGAACTTTCTCAGGCGGTGCCTGAAAAAATTTGATAGCGGCGCCTTGGCACTTTGCAAATCCATTAGGCGGCGCAGTGGCGCTTTTAACCCAATGAATTTTTCAACACAGCGCTTTTAAACCACCATTTGGGGGTTTACTTTTGGCTAACCTTAACCAAACTTCTTGACACAGTCAAGGCAATTAAACAATATAATTAAATCCTCATTAGTTATATTCCAAGCATATATTAATTAACCTTCCCAGTTAATAAATTATGTTTGAGACACCTAGCCTCATAATCTGAATCATTCAGATTATTCATTACATCCCTCAATTAGTACAGCCTAATTGATTCCTGGGTATCAATTAACCTCCATGGTTAATTAGATGGTTTGAGACACCTAGTCTCATAATCTGAACCATTCAGATCTTCATTTTGGCCCTCAATTAGTACAGCCTAATTAATTCCTGGGTATCAATTAACCTTCATGGTTAATCAGACAGTTTGAGACACCTAGTCTCATAATCTGAATTATTCAGATTATTCATTATGTCCCTCAATTAGTACAGCCTAATTGATTCCTGGGTATCAATTAACCTCCATGGTTAATCATACGGTTTGAGACATCTAGTCTCATAATCTGAATCATTCAAATTATTCATTTTGGCCCTCAATTAGTACAGCCTAATTGATTCCTGGGTATCAATTAACCTCTGTGGTTAATCATACGGTTTGAGACATCTAGTCTCATAATCTGAATCATTCAGATTATTCATCACGGCCCTCAATTAGTACAGCCTAATTGATTCCAGGATATCAATTAACCTCCATGGTTAATCATACAGTTTGAGACATCTAGTCTCATAATCTGAATCATTCAGATTATTCATTACAGCCCTCAATTAGTACAGCCTAATTGATTCCTGGGTAATCCATTACTATGCTGGAAAGTCTCTCCAAGTCCAATCCTATTGTTTTGAATTTCAACCTATTAAATTCATCACAATTCAACCTCTTTGTGAAACCACAGCCCAATGTGACTGTAGTACGGTCACATGGGGTTAGTTTTCTCTTCTGTTTCCATGATTTTAAAAACACATTGTCTCTCATAAGCGTATCAAGGTGGGTTGGGTAGACATGGTGGTGTACATTGCCCCGTTGTATGGTGAGGGTTTTGCTGTCCCAGCCAATGTGAAGTTGGTCTTTCTCATCTAATCCAGGCCAAGTATAACATCCTATTTGGGGATTGGTATGATAGGACTGCTAAGTTTTGTTTGTATTTCTTTGATTTGGGCGCAAAAAGGTTTTGCTTCTCTGTTGACTAGTGTGCTACTGTTGTCTGCCATGATAACTCTCTTGATGTTGCTTTGAACTGTTGTTAGTTTCATGAGGTTGGTGAATTTTTTGTCAACTAGAGATTGATCTGCTCCAGTGTAAAATAGTTCAATGCCCTGATATCTGCAAAAACAGAAAGGATAAGTGAGGAGTTTATTTCCAGTTTGGGCGGCAAACAGTAGAGGATTTCTGGAGGGTACTTGTATCATGGTGATTGAATCCATGTCCTGGCCCCTGTATGAGTCTTGAAAAGTGGAGGAGGGCAGCTTTCCTAAGCACTCCCCTGAGCTTTTCCCTCCTTGTTGGTTTCTTCAGTACTTGCTTGTTTAGCCTGCGCTGTACAGTTCAGGTTGCAAAGATGGGGGTTACTGCTTTGGTTATTTTGCTTATTGGGGCAAGGGTCCTTCTTTGCCGCAGGGCTCTCCTTTTGCTTATTTGTTGCGTGTAGATTGACATATTTATGAGCTGCATATTTTTCTTCCAAGAATAAATCTTCAAGGTTCTTGCAGAAAGTCATGTCAAACTGATGTCTGATATGTGTGGGGGGACCGTTGTAGAAGTCTAACCAAGCCCTGGCTTATCAAAGTTGATGGTACTGGGGGCTTGGTTGTGTAAGCCTTCATACACTACAATATAGTCCTCAATTGTTCCTGTCATTTTGAAGGTTCAAAGTTCTGTCATGATCACCACATCATAATCCTTCATGGCAAACTTTTCAAGGAAGGCAGCTTTGGACATGTCCCAATTTTCATTTTGGTCAGGGTGTTGGTCAAGTCATTCATTTACAAAACAAGAGGTGGCTCCCTTGACACTGAGAAAGACTTTGCTGGCCCAGAGTCTGTGGGGGTAGCCTACTTGTGTGAACTTGCTTTGTGCGCTGTTGATCCAGAGGTTGGGGTTTCCCCAGTTTTAACCTTCAAAGGTCCCAATTTCTGCAGAATGTAGGCATTGGAATACAATTTTTAGGTTTTAAGCTGTTGTGGCTCTGTTGTGGTTAGAACTAAGGGCAACAGTCTGCAGACTTTAAGAGCATTGTATTGTTTGATGAGCACAAGGACGTTGTTGTAGATGACAGGGCCTGCAGGGACGTCTTTTCCTTATTTGTAGTCTCTCCATCTGGTAGGGAGCGCCTTTGTTTGGGTCTTTTTCTTAAGAGATATTTTTCCTTTGAGTTGGGTAGGTATGGATAACCTGCCTGTGCTATCATTGTTGCGTGTATACTTCTGGGAAGTATAATAAACAAGATAAAGGGGAAAATTAAGAAGAGAATGATACTTTATTGGGTATGAATATAGAATAATATATGGTATCATAGAAATCCACATAATGTCATGATAGTCATGGGGCTTATCTGAGCAATGTTCCTATTAAGTCACAAGGCTTGCTCAAGTTGTGTTCCGCTTAGGACCTGGATTGTTTGGTCCCTGTAATAGATGGTGAAATGATAGTAGTGCCACCAACTTAATGATTGGTTGGTGTGCTATTTAGTGATTTATTTGGTGAACTATTTGGGGTGTTAATTCCCCAAGAGGGAGTAATCAAAGATGTTGCAACAATATTGATCATAGGTTTCAATGTGTCTCCAGGCGCAAATGCTTGGCAGCAGAACACTCTGCAATATTTTTCAGGAATCATCAATCTTATTGGCAGTGGCACATTCTGTATTTATAGTCAGGATTCATCAAGCTTAATTGTTTAGATTCAACCCAATGAGAAGTCCAATAGTGAAACATGATCAATCTTTGGGGTAATTATTAGTGTACTGATTACCTGAAGCTATGAACAAGATCAGCTGATACTTTCTGAAGCTTGACAGCTCCGTGGCAATTGGTTGTCTGTAGCCAATCAGTCAGGAGAATGATGGTCAAGTCTCCCATATTATTCCAAAAACCTAACATTGGCCAAATAATATTGGGGAATAGGTGTCTCAAAAAATAATTTAATTAACTCTGAAGGTTAAATAATATATACCTTGGAATACAATTAATGAAACTTGATTATATTGGTTACATTGCCTTGACTGTGTCAAGAATTTTGGTTAAGGATAACCAAAAGTAAATCCCCAAATTATGGTTTGAAAGCGCTATTTTGGTAAATTTATTAGGTTAAAAGTGCTGGTGCACTGCCTAATTGATTTTCAAAGCGCCAAGGCTCTGTCCAGTGAATGTTTCAGGCGCTGGGGCACCGCCTAGAAAAGTTCCTGGGCGCTGTGGTGGCGCCTGGTTTGGGTTTCAGAGTGCTTTAATGGGTTTTAATGTGAAAACCCATTAAATGCAAACATAAATAAATGTAGACAGTGGTGTCTAGGGTTTCAGGTTTGATCAGCAGGTTCCCAGCTGGAAAACTGATAGCTGAGTTTTGGGATGTATATATTTCACAGGGTTTTGGTTCAAGGAGCTGAAGAAGCACCATGCTGAATTGATACATTGAGATGAATGGTGTCAGGAGACTTGTTCTCATTGTAGGTTAATTCTCATAGGCTGAGAATTACAGGGAATCTTTTAGGTAAATATCTAGGTTTATATGACTTGAATGTCATAGACTATGTGACATGAATCATAGGTTGATTCAGGAACTAGAGGAGTTTTCAGCCAATTATGCCCCAAATGGTATATAAGCAAAAACAGCTAAATTTTAATAAAGATATATTTTCAATTTTTACACTTTCCCCTCAATTACTTTTTCAATTATTATGTCTTCTTTGTTATTATTTAAAAGAGCAAAATTTGGATTACTTTTTGTGGAAATTGCTGCTTCCAGAAAAGAAGTTCCTACAAGTTCTCTGGAGGAAGCTTAGGCAAATCTGGAGGTGACAAAAACTGTTCCCCAGGAATTTTTGGTGGAAGTTAAAGCTGTGTCTGAAGAATTTTACTCCAATTGCTTTGAAAAAGAAGGGACTCCTGCTCAAGGAAATTGAATATATGTGTGGGATTTGTGGAGCCTGTCAATGATATTTGACAAAGTTTTACAAGTGAAAGCCTGGGCAAATTATGGGATTGAGGCTTTAAGAGCAAGAGAAGAAAAGAGTTTCAAGATCATGGCTTGTTAGAAGGATGATAATAAGTGTTGTCCCATAAAATTGCCTCCCTGGAGGCAAAGCTCCTCAAAGCTTTGTCACAAGAATATTACAGCAATAACAGTCAGCAAGAGCAGGATAATGGTAGGTTGGACTGGTTGGACCTGGATCCTTCACACTTGGGAAGAACTTTGACCTTAGTGACATCAAAAGCTGTGGACCAGGGTTGGGGGCATGCTGGTAAATCTGAATTCCCAGGAATAGGAACAGGGATCAACTGGATAGACTGAGAAGACTGCTCTAACTCTGACATTCCCAGCAGTGGTATACAAACAGTGATAACCAAAAATGATCCACCTGCAACCTTTTTTCTTTTAGGAGAGTTGACACATTATAATCCTGCCACCATTCTATCCCTAAGATAATAGGATACATGAGGGTAGTGCATATGGAGAATATTGCAGTAAAGGATTAACCTGCAACCACAAATGCCACAGGATTCTTGAACTGGAACAAAGGAAACTTTTGTCAGTTTCCTCCTTTGACCAGCATCCCTGGATGGTACTTTAACTTCAATAAATCTGAAGTCTCCACACTCATGAAGTTTTCAGAAGCACCAGTATTCAACAGAATGGCAGGCCAGAAGATAGTTTGACAATTATGAATGCTACCATAAAACAAGAAGTAACCAGAAGTAGATTTATTTGTTGTGAATGAAGCAATCTCAGCAGAATCTTGCTTCTCTTTGTTGGCCTGGACTGCAGCTAAGCAGGCAGGATGCTCCTTAAAATAACTCCTAACCATTTCTTGAACTGCTGCAGGAAGAACAGGGTGATCACATTCAGTAGGGAATAAAGGCAACTCTTCAGATTTGACAGCCAACAGCTTAGTGGGAAGGATGTGCTAAAGTATAGCCAACAAGCTCTTGGGAGGTACCACAACTTCTGCTTCATCTACATTGGCAGGTTTGTTCATAATTAATAACTTTGGCTGGAAAGGTGCACAAGAAGAACACTATCTGACCAGAATAGAAAAATTTACCAAGATATGTGCACCTGAAACCCATAAACATGCAACAGGTTTGTCTTCAATAGCCAACACACCTTGTGTGATAGCAGAAAGATTTGAGACCAGAGAACTAATTTGGCTTACCAGGGCCTCAGTTGTGGTCAACAGGGAATCCCAAACTTCCAAGTCCTGGGCATTCTGGCCAACTGCTAACCAAAACTCTGAGAGCTTATTGACTTCAGGGACATTAATTGTGCGACAATAAGCAAGAAACTGAGGAAGGAAAATTGACAGTGGACTAGTACCCTGATAGAAGGCATACAATTTACAATATACTTTGAGCTCCTCAATAGATATACACACAGTATTTAACAGAGGGTAAAAGGATGCACTTTCAGTTAAAACACATGGATTGCGCTCCAATGCGGATAACAACCATTTGTGTGTGTTCACCAAAACCTTTGTTATCACATGGTAAACTTGTGACTTGTGATTGATAATGGAGCCATAATAAGATTATAAGGCCAACACAACTTCACACAAAATTTTCAATGGGTGGAGCATGATAATAATCTGGACACCAAAATAGCATGACGTGGCAGAACCAGGAAACAGATGAACCAGTCTTGACCACTGCCACCAGAGAGGGAAACCACAAATTAAAGAACAGCCCAAACTGAAAGCTCAAGAAGAAATTGATACATATGAACATGGTAAACACAGATATCTCAACAGAACAGAAGAAAAGAAGCATAATTTAGTGACAAACTGCTTTCAAAAACTCATATGTATAAGAGTTGAGTAATGTGACAGAAATGATTGTATAGTAGGAAACAGTCTCCATATGGTGGAGAATCACCCCCCATATCTACATAGAGTTGATTATTAACCACAATGAAGCTTTAAATACTGTTTTGTAAAATTTCCAAATGATACACTAATGTTAAGCAAAATGATTAACCCTAACCAAAAAAGCCCAAGATAAATTTCCTGGAAGAGAATCAAGGTGTATTCAGCATAAAATTTGGTACATTGAGATGGAGCAAGTGTCTTGGCTTCAGATACAACAGGAAAACTCCAAGATTTGAGGGTATTGGATTAATATTTGGAGGAGAAAACAAAGTGCCAGCAGCAGGACCCCACATCTGGAATAATTTGACTAAGAATCAAATTATAGGGATGTAGCGCAGCAGGCCAACTACAAGATTCATGATAAATAAAGTTAAACCGAGGGAATATTGATTTTATTTGAGTAAAATTTTTGGGAGGACTCAACTCTTAAGAGTTGAACAGTAAAAATTTCCCATATATATCAAAATTTGACTAAGCAATACTGTGAGAGAGGGGGGCTAAACTAACTAAATTTGGCTCCCATTCTGGTGAGATGAACCAACAGGATGTCATCCATTGAAATACTGGGACATCTGCTCTAATAAGGGACTAGAGGGTGAACACTAGAGACAGTTGTGGGAAGTAGGTATTCAATCCCATCAACATAAGGCTGGTGAGCAGCCAAGGAGCATGAGAGGGGACCAGGATTAGAACCCCAGGCGCCAGCAAGGGGACAGAGTTGCTGCTTTTCTGTTGAGAAGAAGGCAAAGGCAGTACCTCCCTGGTAGTGAACACAAGCAAGACTGGGTTGGTTGAGTATGGTTCAAGGTTGTCACAGGTCACTCTTAACCAACGCCTCCCCTGAGATAAGAAGGGTAGCTGGAAAGTGCAGAAAACTGGAGTGGTTGTTGTCCACAAGGCTTGCAAAAAAGAGCCAGCCCCAAAGGTCTGGGGAGGTCAACCAAAGGAGCAGCAAAAAAAGAGACAGGGAAAACACCACAAATTTAACAACTTGGAGCAGAATATTTGTAAACTCCAGAAAATTTGAAGTTTTAAATACAATTTATTGTGGCTTTTAGGTGATGAAAACTCTTTAGTTAGGGTAGCCAAAATACAAGAAACAAGGTGGGAGACTTTAAGTGGCCTTGGAAGCAGCCATGGACAACTTTAAGAGTGATTAAACCAAGAAAAAGTTTGAAAGCAAACAAAACAAGTAAATTACAAAATAAAAAGTAAGTAATTATAAGTCTTATTAACTTGATTTTTGATTTTAAATAGGTTTTTTGAAGAGTGTATAGATTTGAAGCTAATGCTATACACTAAAGCTTCTCTAAAGAGCTTCAAGGCAATTGGCGGGTTTGAGCGGGACCAAGACAAGGTAAGGATTGTAAAAGAAATGACTAACAATTTCCAAGATACAAGATGAACTCAAATACAGAGTTTGAACTTGTTAAAATTTAAAAGTGATGCAGAAAAAATCCAACCTTTTAATATGGTAAACAATCAACAAGCAGGGTACTGAAAGTCCCCTTGCCTTGTGAAAAGGAGGGAGTATTGAAAAGTGAGGTCACATTATCACCAGGCCTGAGTGCAATTGGCTAGAAGAGAAAATTTGCTTATCTAATCCAGGGGGGTTGGCAGGTTCCATGCTAATTTCTGAAGTATCATGTGATTGGCTGGAGTTTACTCTAAACAATTGTGAATCATTTAAATTTGTGACCATTGATGTGGTGTCCCTTGATTGGTTGCTTCTAATGTTCTTCAATAACAGTCACTATCAGACCATTAAATAGTTCAAATTCATCAGGGTTTCCTCCATGGGAGGAGCAGTGAAGGCTGGAGCATTCACAGTGTATGCCACTACAAATCTTTCATCACCAGTGTGGGCTAAATCTTTGAGTGAGTTGAGTGGTTCAGCTGGACTTTTAGTGGATTTCTTTGTACAATGGGAGAAAGCATTCCTATCCAAGGCCAAAGGGGTCAGTGAATTTACAAATACCATCTAGATCCTTGACACCTATTCCTTCTAAATTTTCTAGTGAGTACCTGGTCCATTTTTCAAAGAACCCTTGTGTGACCAACTTCATACAACCATTCTTGTAAATAAGGTTGTATTAAGTGACTCTCAGATTACATCAATTTATCAGCGTCAACTTACAAGGGGAAATCAAATCCAAATTGCAAACTGGCGCAGAATTAACCCATTTTTGATCAATTGTTTGATTTAAATCTGTCAAATCAGTTAATTTGGTTAACAGCTTCCTGAATTTCTGAGGTTTCCAACTTGGGAGAATAATTCCTGTCATTATGAAACCTACTGTGACAATAAGCATTGATGCTATTGGCACCCTCCCTTGTTCTTGCTCTGGATGTCAATTTATCCTGTTAGCAGTGGATCACTTTAGCAAATGGGTTGAAGCAAGAGCTACAAAAGATATAACTGCCAAGACAACTGCAAATTTCTTTTTGAAAGACATCTTCTACTGCCATGGATGTCCTCATATGCTGCTATCCAACAATGAGACCCCCTTTAACACCAGGCTTATCATGTCTATTGTCAAGGCAATGGGTACTCATCAATCCTTCTCTACCTCATACAATCCTTCAACTAATGGAACAGTTGAACATGCAAATTTTCTCCCTTGTGTCAATTATGAGGAAGCTTATGATATCAGATGCAGCTAATTGGGATATGTTACTGCCTGCTGCCCTTTTTTCTTACTGTCTGAGCAAACATTAGATAACTGGACAATCTCTCTTTGTTATGCTATATGGACGTGAGGATACTACCCCCTCAATCTTGGCCCCCCATTGATTGAATTTGATGCTTCAACTAATCCCAAATCCCATGTCAAAGAGTTGACTAACTGTATCATTGATATTCAAGCAACTAAATATTTGACTGCCTATAAGATCAAGAACTTGGATTTTTCACCCTCCAATGTGTCTAGGGGCCCCTTCCTGAATTCAAAGTGGGTGACTTGGTCCTCTACTACCAAAATTGTGTTGACAGCAGAGCTCACAAGCTGGATTCCCTCTGGGTCAGACCTTGTGAGGTCACTTACAAGAAAGGCATCAAGTACACTATCAAGCTGCTGCTATCTGGTTGTCTCTTTGCATGCGTCCATGCCAAGTTTCTTTGTAAATATCAACTCCCTGTGATCAATCTTGATGGGGGAGATGCCTGAAATTGTGCCATCAATGCTATTTCAATATGGCCTTCAAATATCAATATTTGCAAAGACTTGGTTGGATTTGCTTTCAATTTTGAAGTTCTTTCACCTTCCTCAAGCAGGCCAACATTAATGTGCACCCATTCTGGATTACCCTACTGCACCTGACTGATCCTGGTAAAGAGTTCAGTTTGTAATGACCAAATCATCCACACTGTCTACCTAGTGAATTATCAATACCATCTGTCTAATATTTAAGTAGAATCATTTTCCCTAATAAAGACATGTTTATCCATATTTGTTTTAGTTTTTATAATCTTCAAGCCTTTTCCTTCCTTTTTGCCAAAAAGGAACTCTTCTTTGACTATTCCAGGAAATTAAGGTATGTGTCCTTAATCTTGTTCTGAAGGCTAACCCAAGGCTAGCTTTGAACTCAAATATTTTGTTATAAAGATTTTCTGCTGTGTCTTCTTGGATGTTGCCCCCAAGAGACAAACACAACAATGATAAAAAATATTTTATATTTAAGAGTGTTTTTACATAGTAAAATGAGAAGTAATTGCTTATTTATTTTTATTCTTATTCTTATTAGGTAAGGTATGTTTTTATTGTATTTTTGACCTCTCTGAGGGAACTTTTAAGCACTATAGTTTTTCAGATTAAGTTTTTATATAAAAAAATTAGTACATTAAGTATTAATAAATTAAAAAACTGTCAACTTTGAGGAGTCAATCAGAAAAAAACCAAATTCTCAATTTAACTTAATAGTTAACTACCAGGGAGTTGACTTTACCACAGTTGCCAGGCAAAACAGCTAGGATCAGTGTGGGTGTTGATAGAAGGAGGAGGCATAAGAGTATTGTCAACCAAGGGAGACTCTATCCCTAGGTTGAACTGCCTTTTGAATCCTCTTTAGTCTGTTGTTTAAAACATGCTTATACTTTTTTGACAACCATTACAATAAATGCACTTGGTGATTGCCTTAGGATCTACAGTAACAATGAGAAGATTTTGGGCTGTTTCAGTAGTATTTTTGTGGCTAGAAAAGAAATTAAATGGGTATCAAGAATGGCCTCCTTAATATCTAGAATGGCAAAAAATTGTTTAACCCATTTCAGATAGAGCTGTACGCAAGGAAAAGTAGAGACAGCAGATATGGCAGCAGTGATAGCATCATTAATAGTAACACATCCACAAGCTAATAACACCTGAGCATCTTTGTAAAAAAAGTTATAAAAGTCAGTATTATATTACCCTCCTTTTATTTTAATAGCCATAAAGGCTTGTTTCTGGTTACTAAGAGTTTGAGCACTTCTGAATCCACTTATCAATGTGTCTTTAACAGCAACCCATGTGATTCAAGTCATCAAATGAGGAACCATAATTTCTTGAGCCAATTGACCAAGAAAAAGGGAGGTGATTTACCAACTGTTAATCTATAGCCCCTTTCATAGCACTTTCATAGATGTACAATAATAAAGCTTTAACTCCCTCCTCAGGGGTATATTTCTCTTTAAAATAGGGTTTAAAGGTGGTATTGGGACTAATCATATTAATTTGAGGCCCTTTTTGCTGTTCATTGTGAGACTCTATTGGAGAATAAGCATAAAAATGACCAGAAAATAAGAAGTCAAATTCTTTTCTTAACAATGCTAAATTTTCTTGTAAAGAAGAAATGAAGATAACATTGTAATTTGAAGTAGTATTAGAAGCATCAGGGGGATTATCAAGGTCTAAGAAACTGATTGATAGAGTTCCATATTTGAGTTACATCATTTTTTTGTGCTCTAATATGTTCCTTAATATTCTAGGCTTCAGTTGTACTACAAATAAGATGGGCATCACTGGAATAGCCAGTTCATTAAAGCAAGCAAGAAGAATTATGGGTTTTTTATGGTAAAATTTGGATTCAGGTGTAATAATGAGCAGATCATGGATAATATGAGTTCTACAGCAGCAACTTGAGCCTCCAGGGCAAATGGAGTAGATGAGTGTGATAATTCACAATGATAGTGTTGTAACTGTGCTTTTTTAGCAGAGCTACAAGGGGGAAAATATTTAGAAGCTAGAAAATAATCTTTATTGAGAGATAGCAATTATATAGTCATTGTGAATCAAGGGTAAGAGGAACATGATTGTGTTGATCACACAGCTAGATGGTGAAGGGGGTGGTTTGATCCTGGTAATGATTCAAGCGCCAAAATAAGGTATCCATCATAAAGGATCATCATCTGTTCATGTTGTTGGATTTGGCAATTTGAGTTGACTTCCTAGTCTGGCTTCAAGTGGCCGGGTAATCAGATTGCAGGTCATAAACCTGCTTGCTTGGAACCTTACTGGCGGGTCAAGCCTGCTGTTTCAACACCCCCCAACTGAAGGTTGGCCTCCTCTGGGGGTAGGCCATCAGGGAGGTTGTCAGGAGCCTGGACGCCATACTGGACTAATTGTTGTTCTGTGGCAGGCAGGGCAGTTCTGTGTTGTTTTTGTCTTGCTTTGCAGGGTCTCAGGCAATCATGGTGTAGGGTCTTGTCTTGTTTGCGCTTACCAAGTCCTTTCACAAGGTGAGTGTTATTGTTGTTTACCTTTAGAATGATTGCTGGGCTTACTTTCTTGGGTTTTAGTTTGCTTTTATCAACGTTCATGACCAAAACTTTATCCCTAACTTTATGTCTATCTTGGATGGAGACAAAGATTTTTGCAGACATTCATTTCCCTTTTCTGTTTGCTTGTTGTTGGCCTCTATGACTTGAGGGTCTGAGCGCGGGAGACTTTACTTGGGACTTCTAGTTTGAGTCCTGTTAATGCTTGAACAATATTTGGCTGTGTGCTGTATACCAAATCAAAAGGGCTTTTTCCGGTGGATCTGTTCACCTGGTTTTAGCACACAAGTAGTGCAGTCAATAGCTGCTTATACTAGTCTTCATGTCTCTTGGCAGTGAGCTTGGCTAAGGCTTGCATGAGGCTGCCATTAAGCCGCTCTATACGTCCATTGGCCTATGGATGGTATGGTGTTGTCATATTATGTTTGTACCCATTTGTAGCAAGATATATGTTAGTGTTTTCAGAGGTCAATTCTTTCCCTCCATCAGTTATCAGGAGTTCTGGCTTTCCAAACTTGCTGATTATCTCTTTTCCAATGAATTGATTTACAACATTACCAGTGTGTTCCTTTACTGCTTGGGCTACTGGCCATCTTGTAGCAAAGTCTATGGCAGTGATGATGTATTTCTTATCATTGTGTTTCCCTGGCATGGGGCCAACAACGTTGAGGGCCTACACCTTGAAGGGTAGTTGTATGCAGATGGGTAGTACTGACTTTTAAGGGGTTTCACTTTTGGAAAAAAAAATTGCATACCTCACATTGGTCTAGGACTTCCTGAACATCACAATATAGGATTGGCCACCAGGCCTTGTGCTTAAGGAACTCATATAGTTTTTGACTCTTGGTGTGTCTGAGGTCTCTGTGATATTGTAGGATGGTGTCTACTTGCTGGTGCGTGGGGATATAGGGAATGGTAGTACTGTCAGACATTTTTCTGTGCAGGGTCCTGTACACGTCAGCAAATAGGTGTTTATTTTTTATAACTGTTTCCTTTCTTATGTTGGTTGTACCAGGGGGGAAGCCATTGTCCTTTTTTGTAGTACCAAGAGAGTCCAGTCTGGGTTGAGCCCATTTTCCCCTCTTATGACACGGACATATAAGCGTGAGAGGGCGCCTACCATGGCAAGCTTGGGACCAGGTTTGTACTGTGTGAGCATATTAAATCTCTCCAAGAGCTCCATCCAGTGGTCTTGGCGGCAAGATAGATTTTCTTGGAGTTTTAAATATTAGCGGCTTATGGTCAGTTAATGCTGTGAATTCTTCCTGCTGTTCTAGATAACAACGCCATTTGACTAGACAGTGCACAATAGTCAACAGTTCCTTGTTGTGGATAGGGTATCAACACTTGCCATCTGTCAACTTTTGTTATTCATAAGCTACAGGAAGGAAGTCACCATCATTATTTTTGATTTGTAGTACCCACAATGAATGCATCTGAGGTGTTGGTTTCCATTTGGTATTCCCTGTCATGTTTGGGGTATTTCAGGATAGGAGCTGCTGTGAGTTTCTCCTTGAGGTGTCTAAAGCAGAGGTTACATTGGGGGGTCCACACAAACTTGGACTTAGTGCCTGTTATGGCGGATAAGGGGGCAGTCAGAATGCCACAGTCAGGTATGAAGCGTTGTACATAGGCCACCATTCCCAAGAATGTGCGGAGTTCCAACTTATCCTTGGGTGGTGGTATCTTGCAGATGGCCTGTATCTTTTGACTTTTGGGTTTGATGCCGTCCTTTGAGACTATGTGTCCCAGGAAGGGTAATTGCTTACAGAAGAACTGGCACTTGGAGGGTTTGGCCAACAGTTTTTGTTGTTCCAGGGTAGCAAAGACTGCCTCTAGGTCCTTGTGGTGCTGTTCCACAAAGGGGCTGTAGACAATGATGTGTCTAGGTAGACTAGGGCATGCTTGTCTATGTGTGGTGCAAAAACTTTGTTCATGAAGGTCATAAAGATGGAAGGGGCTTTTTCATGCCAAAGTTGAACACCACACACTTTTAGGAGCCGTATTTAGTGTGGAAGGCTGTTTTGGGGATGTCTTTCTCCTTAATATAAATCTGGTTGTAGCATGCAGTCAGATCAATCTTGGAGAAGACTGTGGCTCCCCCAAGGCATCAAAGAGATTGTCAATCAGTGGTAGTGGATAACAATTCTTGATGGTAGCTTTGTTTAGGGCTTGGTAGTCTGTGACCAGGAGTAAGGTGCCATCCTTCTTGGCCACAAAGAATATGGCAGCCCCAAAAGGAGACTGTGCAGGGCAGATAAGTCCTTTCTCCAATGCTTCCTTAAGGTAGGCGCGTAGAGTGTTGTCTTTGTTCAGGGTCAGCCTGTAGATAGGGCATGCTTTGGGTACAGCTCCTTTGAGTTGGATGGAGTGTTGAATGTGTCTCTCTGGGGGAAGCCTGGGTAGAGCTTCCTTGAAGATTTCTGGATGGCAGGCTACAATTTTGCAATCCTGGGATGTACTCTTGTCTTGATGATCTTTAAAGTGTATGATCTTGTACTAGAAGGAGTCCCAGTTAATTGTCTTGAGGTTCTCTATTTTGTCCAGGGTCTCTGTAATGTGCACAAAGACGTGGCCGCGTAGGAGTTGGTCCACTGAGTCAGGGTAGATCTGGTGATTGACAACTTCACGCTTGATGGTCAATACTGAGGTTTTCCAGTCTATATGGGGATTATTCCTTTGTAGCCAATCCATCCCCAGTACAATGTCAAACTTTGGAAAATCAATGACGGGATCTTGGATGGTGGAGTGGAGGTTCTCAAGAATGATGGAGAAGGGGGTGGTTTCCCTTGTCACAGCAATGTGATGTTAATCAGCCAGGACCACGTTTTTAATCTGCAAAGGATTAGTGGCTAGCTTGAACTTATCTATAAAGCTTCTGTTGACTAGGGTTTGATCTGCACCCAAGTCCAGGAGTGCTGACCTGTATAACTGCAAAAACAGAAAGGATAGGACATCAGTTTATTGGGATGTCTGGCAATGGTGTACAGTACCAAGTCCTGCAAGGGTACTTGGGTCATTGGACATTGGTCTACGTCCTTGGGTTGTTACTCATCATTGGGCAAGTCAGGAGTTGTGTGGGGAGAGCTTGGCTTGCTTAATGCTCTCCTTGGGCTTTTCCCTCATCTTGATTGCCTTGCGTGGCAGTGATACAGAAATGAGTATGATTTGACTGGCCATTGTTTCCATTCCCATGTCCATTTGAGCTTGTAGGTTTATGGTAGGTGTTTTTTTGTTTCCTCCAGGGGGTGGTCAAGTGGAGCGCCCGCCTATGTGGGAATCCTTGGGTCTCTCTTGTTTTCCAGTTTGTGCCTTATAGAGGAGGTGTGAATATTTGTTCCGCTTTCTCTGCTTTGCAGTACAGGCTTTGTAGGTTGGTCACTTGGTCCAGGTTCATGTGTCTCATTACATGCGGCTTAAGGACGTCATAGTACATGAGGTGTGTAGCTGGGTTGTCAAAGGCCATGTCAGATGGTGCATAAAGTCAGAGTTCCTTGTAGGTGCAGGTAAGTTTCTTCACAGTGCCTGTCTGGGTTAGGTCCTTTACTTGGCATATGATCATGAGCGCCGTGTCCTTAAGCACAAACCTTGCCAAGAAGTCTTGCTTGAAGGTATCCCAGTTCTTGTTGGTGTGTTCTTTGTGCCACTTGTCACACCAGGTGCCAGTGTCATGAGTCAGGCAGATGGAGATTTCTGCAATCCAAAATTGCTGTGGGCATTCCATCTGGGCCAGTTTGCTCTGGGCAGACTGGATCCATGCGGCAGTGTTGTTGTTGGCCCTGGCAAAAGGTTCCAAGGCAGCGCTTTGCAGTCTTTGGGCCACGTAGGCGGGTATGGTGCTTTGCCAGTTGGTTGCAGAATAGAGGAGGGAGACTGGAAGAACCCTTGTGCAGACATGGTATTGAAGGCGGGTAGTGGAATCACCCTGTTCTGATATAGGACAAAGACATCAGGTATCTTGGTACCAGGGGTGTACGGGGTCCAGTCCAGAAAGAGGCCAGACATAATTCTGTCAAGGATTTGTTGGCCGCAGTGTGTGCAGGCAACAGGCGGAATTTTTCAAGATAAGATAGGATGGACAACTTACCTGTGCTACCAATGTTGTAACTGTGCTGTTTTAGCAGAGTTACAAGGGGAAAAATATTTAGAAGCTAGATAATAACCTTTATTGAGAGATAGTGATTATATAGTCATTGTGAATCAAGGATAACAGGAACATGATTATGTTGATCACACGGCTGGATAGTGAAGGGGGTGGCTTGATCCTGGTAATGAGTCAAGCGCCAAAACAAGGCATCCACCATAAAGGATCATCATCTGTTCATGTTGTTGGATTTGGCAATTTGAGTTGACTTCCTAGTCTGGCTTCAAGTGGCCAGGTAATCAGATTGCAGGTCACAAACCGCTTTCTTGTAACCTTGCTGGTGGGTTGAGCCTGCTGTTTCAACAGTAGCAGGTTTGCAGGCAAGGGTGTTTCCTATATTCAATAAAAGAAAGTTTCATATCTAGAGAGATAAGAAGCTTTTACACTTTAGTTTACTCTTTAAGTATTGGGATTCTAGTGGGGGAGGCCCTCTATTGGTGTCTAAAAAGGGTTAAGAAAGTACCCAGGGATAGTTTTACTAGGTATGGTAAGTATCACTAGACCAGCTGGGGTGATAATACAGCTTGGTTTTCTTTGGAAGGAGAGGATGCTGAAGAAGCATTGCCCTTCCAGGAGGACAACTGGGGGCACAATTGTAAATTCACTGCCACCCTTGGCATTGGATCACACTATTTTCCCCACTTCACTAAGAAAGGTCCAAAAATATCAGCCAAACTGCTTAATTCTTTAGGGGATTTGGCACACACAGTTGACAAGAGATTTGTGCTTGCCTATCCTGTGGATCCATTGCCTCTGGTTGTTCCCTCCTGGGAAGAAACATTGATTAATTTGGATAAATTTTTGGCCTGATGTTGCCCACTTTTGAAAACTATCAGATCTACCTAATCAAGGGATGCCACATTGACGCTAAAAAAATCAGACAAATTACAAATTACTGGGAGTCCCTCTAGCCAATCAGGTAGCACTACAGAAACTAAGATGAAACTCTCCAGTCTCCCTGGCCCTGACCAACAAAATTTCTCCTCCAGCTAATTGGATTCAAGTCCTGCAGTCATGTGATCCCTTCCCCTTCAACACACTCCCTTTTTACACAGCAAGGGGACCTCCAGTCTCTTGCTTGTCTATTTTCCAATATCATAGAAGTTTAGAACTTTTTGCACTTATTTTTAAATTTAACTTTGCTGGAACCTCTTTTTTGGAGTTCCTACAATCTAAAGATTAAAGTGTTAGTTGTTATATTAAACTTTACCTTGTACTGATCCACTTCAAACCTGGCATCTCTTCTGGAACTCTTAGAAGAGGCTTTGGTGTATAGTTGCTGTATAGTTATGCTTTTGCTTTCAAAAATATCTTTTGAATCTAAGATTTCAGTTAAATTTCAATATAAAATCTATATTTACTTTTAATTTACCTTAAATCTTCTTGTTTTTGAACCCGCTTTCCGTTTTCAATCCACTCAAGCCACCCAAGACCATTGCCAAGCTCCCCTGGAGCACTCTGCTGCTTCCTGTCTGGTTTCTTGCTTGTGGGTGCTCCAGTCAACCTCCCTTTTTATTGTTTGAGGTTGAAGAAAACCCATCAGTTTTCTCCAAATTTTGTGGATATTACAACTATGATACTCCCTCTTTTGAAGGTTGTGGTATTTTTCCTTAGCTCCATTTCTGCTGCTCCTGTGGGCAACATTGTCATATTTATGGTCGAAAATCTCCTCTTCTGCTCAAATTGTGGGAGACAATCCCTCTAGCCTCTTGAATTTCCCCAGTGGACTTCTATTCTCTGGAGAGGCTGTATTCAAGAGCTTGATCTGCAACAATTTAGATTTAGACGCTGTTGACTAAGCCTTGTCCGCTCCTGTGGGTGAGGAGATGACAATGTCCTCACTCTTCAGCCTGGAGCAGAACAACTTGATACCCCTCCAGGCCCCTGTAATGCTGCCTCCTGCTCCCATCTATATGCCCTGGTTGCTCACTGGCTTAGTGCTGATGGGATTGAATGTGTACTTCCCTTGGCTATCTCCTGCGTCCTCTCTGTGGCCCCCCCTTCAACCGGCTGTCCCAGTCCTCCACTGGGCGGCATCCTGGTGGCTTATTTTTCCAGGATGGGAGTCAAACTTAGTTAGTTTAGACCCCATATCTTACATTAATACAGATAATGAGCCCTGATATGATGAATTGCTGGAGCAGCACTGAAATTCTGATACCCGCTTGGAAAAAAATTCATCTAGATCACTCTTGGGAAAGTTTATCTGTCTATGTCTTCTGGGTGATTTTAAGAAAGAGCCTTTCTGTCACTGTTCAATCATAGGGTGCCTGGAATCACCTGAGGGGCAACTGTCCAGAGAAACAGTTGCTGAACCCAAGGGATCAGAGCAATGTATAGAAGGTGGAGTTAGTTACCCTAAAAATTCCCAAGCTAACCACTTGGGGAGCAAAGAGGAGAGGGAAAGTAGCAGGAAGAGGGTGGATGCTTGCCTCTGAAAGCCTTGGTGAAGGGCATCTATGGTGACTAGTAGAAAGAGAAGTACATTTAAAAAACATGTGTATAGGGTAGAATGAATAGGTGTGAGTAAGAGAGGATGGCTTTGAAAAGATTAATAAAGTTCTAATAATTAAAGGTATAAAAATTTAAGAGAGAAAGATTAAAAGAAATAATAAGATAAAGAGTAAAAATAAACAACAAATGGGTCATTATTTGTTGGATTAAGCCAAGGCGCCAGCTTAAGCATTTCAAAGCCTTTTAACTTCTTTGGTATCATTTAAGTCATAAACTTATGTTTTTTGAACATTAGTATAATGCTTAGTTTACTGAAGAAAAGTTTAATAGTGTAAAATATACAAATAATAGAAATAAATCTTATTTCTATTAGCTGTATTTTTTGCTAAAACCTTTTTTCTATTTTAATAAGCCAAGAATTAAATATATGAGTTGCATGGGAGAGTAATAGCAGCCCCAAAGCTATAATTGCTATTACCCTATCTTTGGCTCATATAATTAATTTCTTAGTTATTTTTAGAAAAAAAGTTGTTGTATTTAAAAGACTATTTACCCTATGTGAAATATAAGTTTTTGTTATGCGTCCAACTTCATGAACATGTTCTACTAATCCTTTAGGAGTATCAGCTCTCTTTGTTTCTCTGTCATCTGTGCAGAACTTTGCACAATAATTTATTTTGGAGTACTCCTTAACATCCTCAAATGTCAAAGGTGAAACATACAGCTCACCATCTTTCATTAAATATGAAAGATTAACATAAAATGCTTTGACTTCAAGCCAGCTTTTTTTAGGCCTAGATTTTCTATCATAGATGTGAAAAAAGATTTTTTGGGAAACATCTGAATTATTTACAAGTGTCTCATATAGACCCTTTCTTTCCTCCTCTCTCTCAAAAACCATTTTGAGATCATTTATATTTTTTATATACATCTCATTTTCCTTTTGTTTAAATATTTTAGATAATACACCAAAATGACCATCAACAATACTTTTGCCATGACACTCAACAAATCTATTAAACTTAATTGTTCCTTTTATAATTTTAAGTACCTCTTTAAAAAGATAATATAAGAATTCATAAGATCTGAAATGATTACCATTATCAGTCCAAACTTTAATATTTTTAATATTATTAAATTTATTATTTTTAAGCAGACTTATCAAACACTGACCTGAAAACAAAGAGTCATGAGATAAAATTTCAGATAAAAAGTCATGATACTCATATTTAATTTTCTCATTTTCTTTAAAAGCAATTGTAAATCCTAATAAAGAAATAGGTATTTTCTCATAAAAACAATTATTTGTCTCTATAGGACCCCCACCTATTTTAAAGTTTTCTTTATAGTCTATTACTATAACACATGAATTATTATCAAGATTATTTATATCACTAATATATTCTCTATTTTGATGCTTATAAAACTTTTCATGTAGGTCAATAGATTCCAAATTTTCTTTAATAGATTTAGGCAATGGCAACTTCTTTATACTCAAATCATTTTTCTTCATTTCTAATGACTTTTTTAAGTTGCAAATGTTACACATATCAGTTTGCTTTTTGCTTTTGATTATATTATTAGTAATAAGCTTATAAAAAGTGGAAAGTGAAATAGAAATATTGTTTTTTATTTTCATATCTTTGTAAATTTCTTTTTCTGTTTTCAATAATGAGTATTTTATTTTAGTTGAGTATTCACTCAACTCTTTTTGTAATTCTTCATAAATCAATCCAGGGGATTTTTTAGTGAATTGGCTAGTTGGAAATGAATTTTTTAATATATGTTTTAAAATATTTTTTATGTTTTCTTTCTTTACTGAATCATTTTTTCCTTTTTTATTTTTTGAATTTAATGATGCTTTTTTAGCATTTTTTATTTTTTAGAATATGAATTCTCATTTTTTGTCATTTTAAATCCACAATCCCAAAGCTCTTTCAGACTGTAGCTTGATGTAACCAATGCTCTTAGGGAAGGAAGGTGCTTGGCAGGGGACTCTGACATCAATTCCTTTAGGTTGTTAAGGAAATCATCTGTCTTAGAATTTTGTATGACAGGTAAGAAGGTACTTTTTCCAAACTCTGTTTTTAATAAGAAATGCTCAACAAAGCTGTTAAGATCACTGCCAGCAGTAAAAAGGAATGCTTGTTTAAGCATAGAGATTCTTTCTCTCTTAGTAGAAGCCCCCAGTGAGAAGAAGGGTGTCATCTGAGGTGCAAACTTGATAGGTTCCATAATGATAGTGGTTGGGTTCCTTGGCTTGGTTCAGGCAGTTCTTGCTTGGAAATAGATGTGCAGTTATCAGAAAGGAGTAAAGGTGTAGATTGTAAAGTAAATTTCTGTAAAGTTGAGCTGTTTAAATACCATGTTAGCTGAGCTTTTGCACTACAGGCATAAATCCCCAACTGACCCCCAACTGATCTCCTTAATTTATCAATATCACCCCTGAAGTCTGATATCATTGTTTATTTACCCCTTTTTTATATTCTGGTTAACTGTTGATATTTCCGCGAATAGTACTTCAATCTTGCTCAAACTAGTATCATTAGAAAGCCCTTAATCTCAGCTTTCGGAATTGTGCTGCAACTTTATATTTCAATACCGATTTAGTATCTTGAAGTGGCTTTGAATGTAAGCTTATAAAATTATTATTTGAAATAAAATATGCTAATTAACTCTTAAAGTATGATATTTTAATCAATAAACTAAATTTAAAGTATAAATCATTATTTAGCTTACTTTTAGTAACCAACTCAAAAACCTTTTTTTAAATAAACTTAAGTTTATTATAACCTTTAACAGTTCTTAAAAATGAACTTTATATATTTTAAATCTATCAAAACAAAAATGTTTTTCTAATCACATATAAATATTTGCTTGTATAATTAAATTTGTATCTTATTTTTATAGATACAATGACTAAGATCATTTTCCGTTTAGTTCAAATAAATTTTAACCTTTATAAAATTTAATTAAATAAAGCAAGATTTTGAAACATTCTTTTTTATGTTTGAATTTTTTATACATATTAGCTCTAGCATACAGTATAAAAATATAATTTTATTAAATAGTTGTATAAAGCTATTTTATTAATATTAAATACTTGAAATTTTGAAAAGAAAAACTTTTACTCTCTTATAAGTTCTTATTATATATTTTCTATAAAATCTAACTTAAGAATAAATTACTTATGCTAAATGAGATCACTGAAATTTCAATAAAAGTTCAGTTTTAATTTTAGTTTTAGTTTTTTTTGACTTTTTACTAGATTTTTTTTTAAAAAATCCAAAATTATTTAATATTTGTTAAATATGCAAAAAAAGCTATCTGCCCTCTTTTTAAAAGAGGGATTCAAAAATTATTATATTTTAAATTAAATATTTTAAAAAAGCTAAGATTTTAGGCAACAATTTGATTTCCAACAAAAAGCATCATATCAGTTTTTATTGTATTTTTAGGTTGCTCTTTTTAGAATGATGTCATTTTGTACTAATCAGCTTTCAAGAAATAATGGTATATGAAATAAGATTGTTACTAGCTTTTAATACAGTTTAATTTAGCTGTAAGTAGAAAATGATTAATTTAATATAGGTTTTTATATTATAAGGACTAAATAAGATTTATTTTGATAAAATTGTTGTAATTATTTAAATTTATTGATAAGAAAATTAAAACAAAATTTTAAAGTTTTAAGTAGCACAGTTAATAGGAAACAGATTAATCTAACAAATAATGACCCAAATATAGAAAAAAATAATAAAAAGATAAATAAAATATAAAACAATGAATAGATAAATAAAAATAAGGGATTTATTTATTGAAAAGAGAATGAGAAATCAGTCATAAAAGGCCATGAAAGAACAAAGAAATGTTGAAGACAGGGGAAACATTTTGCTGTTCAGCATAGAAAAGAGCAAAAGAAGGGCAACAGTTACCACCAGAGTTTCACCAAGAATCAACAACAAGCAGGGAATTCACAGGGAAATGTTGAAGAAACACAGACAAACAGATTATTGTGTTTTAGATAAGAAAACAAGCAAATCAAGGGATGGGTAAATGCTGAGGAAAACAGGAGAATTGTTCAGAAAACAAGCTTGGATTGTCAGTGTTTTGTTGTGTAGCAACATTAAAAGGCAAAAACAAACTACTTCAGATGCTTCAAGTGAGTTTGCCCTCTGAATGGCTGCAGATCAAGGCTTATTTATAAATGATTTTCATTGTTAAAATGAAGCCAAAGTTTAATAAATCTGGGGGGGCTGAAAAGTAAAAGTCTTCTGGGATTAGCCATAGTAAGTCTGAAAGTTTGATTTATTTTAGAAGAGAGGAAAACAATGATTCAAGCCTGGAACAGAAAACCAGATCTGAGATGAATCAGACTGAGTCAAGGAGCTATATAAGGGGTGATTGACTGAGCCAAGGAAAATAGAGGAGAGGAAGGATCCAAATCATAGTGAAGCAAGAGAAAGAGCCAGAGACAGAACATAGTAAGTCTAAGAACAAGGAGAAAGAGCAAGGCCAGGAGAAATTACAAGATCAAGAAGCCCAAGACCAGAAAAGACTATAATATAGAAGGTTTATAAGTGGATATTCCTTCTGTTTGAGCAAAAGCTATTCACAACCCCTAAACCCATTATCTTTTCCAAGTCCACCATATATAATATTTCATACATTTACTACTCTGATACAGGGTAAGAATAAATCTACATGAATTGCTGCAGAAATCTTTTCCAGAAACCAGACACCTGGGGAGAAATGTGACAACCTAACAAAGAGACTCTAGTTGACTTCCAGAGGAATATAATTTTTAGGGAGTTGGTTCAAGAAACTCTTACAAGAGTTATACAAGCCTAATTAGGGGAGCACTTCACCTAAGGTTATGATCCATGAAGCTGATACAAGAATATTATAGGTAAAGTGTATAAAATATTATCCATTATATAAGAAAATATAAGTCTTTAACATTAAAACATGATCACTTGAAGAATAAAAACCCCTCCCAGTTGGCACCTGGCTTTGACCCAGGACATGCTTTGGTGCCTGATGAACAGGAGCCTCACAGGGAGTATGAATCATTGCCTCCAGAAGGACCTGGTGGGCCAATGAAGCCAGCAGATCTAGTTGGGCCAGTTGGTACACTGGGATCACCTATACTTGGCAAACCAATCAACAAGATTTCTGTTTAAAATTGATCCACATTAGCTTGAAGTGACTGTAGAAGTTTTTAGAAAGAGGCCCATTAAAGGTTAATTATACTTTCATGAACTGCTTCTAGAATATAATTTTATGCCTGTGTTGCATTATTGAATAGATCAGCCAAAACATAGTCTGTTTATGTTAAGGACAAAAGAATGATTGCCTGATTGCCCACCTGTTTTGCTGTGTTTGCTATTTTATGCCTGTAAACTCTTTTAATTGTGTCTAAAAAGCGCTATTTGAATCAAGGGTTTATTGTGCATAGAGCCTGGTCTTTACTTCCACAGATAATAATAGAATTAAAGCATTTAAGAGCCACTTTCCTCCATTTGGAAAGGCGTGTGAAACTGGCTGTTTTCTTGCCCAGGCACTTTCCAATGCCATTTCTCCACTGCCTTCATATGACAAGTCCTTCTTTTGGTGCCTCTTTCCTTTGGCAATAATTCCCCTGCCCCTACCATATAGCCTTCTAACATATCAAATAAAGAACCAGTTTTTATTATTATCTTCTTATATTCTTCTGTCCTTACCCAGGCTATCACTATACCACAACAGGTATAGTATTAAGATAAAGAAGTAGTAGACTAACTATTTGTAGAAATCAGCACCCAGGCTGCATATTTTACAATAATAGCGCTCATGGCTTCTACAAACCACAGTTTCCTCTCTTCCTACCCCTGTGGCCCTGTTTTTGTGGAGGGAGAGATGTCCTTGCCTATACCTGCAGCTCCTTCTGCCCAATCTACTCCAGGATCAACATTCACTGCTTCTGGCTCTCTATCTGGTAGACTCCATGGATCTTCCTATGCTCAACTAGGACTAAGCCAGTGGTTGCCTTACTGCCAACAACTTTTGGAAATTGCCAGCTCCCAGTCAAGTATGATCTCCTGGATGAAATCCATTGAAGAAGCCCTTACCTTCTTGATACCAATTCAGCCTGACCCCATGGCTGAAGCAACTGGCATGAACCGCACCTTCTGCTCCTTGGAGCCTGCCTTGGTGAAGGAAGTATGCTATCAATATTCTCCTCCTTCTCTTTCTGGTTATTCTCCTGATGAAATCTCCCTCAATTCTGGCACCCTCTAAACTGGTAGCTGCTCTGGCCCCCCAAACCTTGCTCAAAATATATCAGAAGCTGTTCACTCCCACTCTGGAATGACTCTATGAATGAGCAAGATAGAACATGTCCTTTCTTCTTTGGTAACCACCCAGATGAATCAGCATGATGCCCTGGAGTTCTATGGTCATCAACAGAAAACTCCTAAGCCAGAAGACATCCATAATGGCTGCACCATGGAATTCTCTGCTCTTCAGGATAATATAAAGGCTAAAGAGAGACAGATGGGTTAACTGGAAGAGGAATTAGTTCTGGCCTTTCAGGAAAAGAAAGAGTGGCTAGATGAGTTGGATGCTCAACGTGCTCTCCTTGACTCCCTTCAGGACCAACTAAGCAAACACCTTGAAGATGCCTCAGCAATTAGTACCCCTCTGACTCTAATGAGATTTCATAGGAATGCTAAAGCTGATAGTTCTCCCTCCCAGAAGATCCATACTTCATTGCCCCTTCCTGACTCCCACCGCCGTCACAGAAGCAGTGAAGAGGATGTCTCCTTCATTGCGTCTTCATCAGGTACCCTGGAGTCTCCCTGGGAACCTGATAGCAATTACTCCATCATTCCTGATGATTCTGCAGCAACTAAGCCTCAGGCTAGTCAGAGCAATGAAGAATTCACTGATGATTCTGGCATTAAGGAGTACAATGAGGATCACTTAAAAAATTACTAAGCAGCCAGGACAAGGAGAAATACTTGGCTGCATTTGTGGTTTCACCTCCCTCCTCTCCCCCCATTTTTCTCCCTCCTAACAAGCCTGTGCCTGACCCTGGAACTTGCTGTCCTTTACAACAGAGCCTTCTGATACCCCTCCGCTGGTTGAATTTGCCTTTCAATCAGAAACGTTGGATTCTTGCACTGTGAGAATGCAAGAATATCTTGCCTACTGGGTCCCCACTGCCAAGTTCTTATGGCCATAGACCTGATACCTGACTACTGGCATATTAATCTCCCTCCAGCTGACCCAGAGAAGTGTGCCATCCTTGTAAATCAAAGGCTGTTCCAAACTACCATGATGCCTCAGGGTCTCTCTGATTCCCCAGTCACCTTCCAACAAGCTATGGACGCTGTGATGGGAGACCTCAAGCCCTCCTGTGCCCTGGTCTATCTGGATGGCGTTAACGTCTTCTCTTGCACCTATAAAAAACACCTGGATCTCCTGGAAGCAGTGTTCAAACGTCTGTTGGCTGCTACACTTAAGCTGAATCCAAAGAAATGCAACTTCTTTAATGAGCACTTGGAATTCCTTGGGCTCTTCATCAGTTGGGATAGTCCCCATCCTGTACCTCTCACAGTAGACGTCATTAAGAAGATGCAGGTGCCTGTAAGCAAGAGGGACATACAGGTCTTACTGGGGTTGGTTGGCTATTATTGCCGCTTTATCCCCAACTTTGCTTCCCTGGGTAATACACTGTTCCAACTCCTTTGAGCTGATGTGGACTTCTTCTGGGGCCTGGCTTGCAAGACAGCAAGTGCTGCTCTTAAGGGAATAATAACTGCAGCCCCAGTACTAGCTTATCCTGACTTTTCCAAGCTGGTTGTGGTTCATAAAGACACTAGCTTGACTTCTATTGGGGGTGTCCTCTCCCAACTGGACTCTGAAGTACTCAACCATCCTGTTTGATACTGCTTGCGCACGCTCAATGTTCATGAGAAGAACTACACTGTCACCAAACGGGAGTGTCTGGCTGTAATATACTCCTACCAGCAGTTCATAGTGTATCTCTGTGGGTTACAATTCACAGGGGTAATAGACCATGCCTCCCTGCAATGGCTGAAGACCCTCAAGGATCCTGAAGGGCATCTGGAACCTTGGGCCAGTAAGCTCCAGGCCTACAACTACAAAATCATTCATCAAGCTGGGGCTGTCCACTAGAATGCTGACTGTCTCTCCTGCCTTCCTACTGTTGCCTTAGTATCCTCCATGGCTGATATTCTCTATGACAAGCTTGTGAAGGATCCTTCTTTGTGGAGGGAGGAGCCAGTAGAGATACAGAGGGCTCTCAAGAAGTTAGCTATTGACACCAAGATCTCTAAGGGACAGTTCCTGAAGCTTTTTTAGACTCTTAGCTACCGTACATATGCCCATCCCTACGCATAGACTCAGTGGTGGCTGCTCACAAGACTACTGTTCATGGTGGTATACAGAAGAAGTTAGCCCTGCTATAACATCACTGCTTCTGGGAATTAATGCACACTGATGTAGTAGATACAATAGCCACCTTGTGGGGTTCCTGGCCACCAGTCCCCAAAGTGTGTCCTGGGTCATAGCCAGGGACCGGCTTGGAGGAGTTTTCATTCTCCAACAGTAGGGAGTGGCTGGTTAGGAGCTTATACTTGGCCTTCATAAGATCAAACTCTTCCAGTACCTTCCCAATCACCAGGCAAGCGTCTCCACCATACACTTGTACTTCAGCAGGCGCCAGCCCTTCTGTAGGCCAATACCAATCCTGTAATAGTCTAGCAAACTCTCCCCTGATAAACTCCCTTCCTCTATCTGTCATTTCAAGATGCCTAGTCACCTTTTCCCACTCCTCCTGGGCAGACTTACTAGATGCAAACTTCCTGCAACCTAGGCAATAGGATTCCTTGTCCCCTGGGCTAGGGTAGAAAATGTGGGGTAATTGACTTATAGTGATTATATTCTTTTATCACAGGAAATTGGGTAGGGGTTGTAATAGGCTTTTTATTCACAATAAGAAGAAAGATCCCCTTAGAAACCTTCTTAAATATGGCCTTGGTATAGGGAACAATGCGGGTTTGTGCCAGTACTTGGAGTCCTTTCACAATTTCTTGGACTCCTTGCACTTGGTCTTTGGCTTCTGATCCTTTGTCTTGGGCTCTTGCACTTCAGCCTTGGGCTCCTGCGGTCTGTTCTGGCTCTGGCTTCTTATTCTTGGTCTCTGGCTCTTTCTGTAGCTTTTGTGGCCTTTTTAATCCACCTTCTCCAGTCCCTGAAGAGTCTCAGATAGCTTTTCCTTTTATAACCCCTTGTTTCAGACCAAAAACCTCTCTTAGAACTCTGGTCTTTCAAAGCTTAAACTATCCAGTTTTTCTCCTTCTAAAATATATTAAACTTTTAAGCTTACTTCAGCCAATGAAAGCCCTGAATTTTATGCTTCTGCTCCTCATTTTTTAGGCTTTAACTCAAGAGTTAAAGCCCTTAAAACACTGATCAAATAGACTCTGGCTTGCAGCCAATCACACGCCTCAATTCAAAAGTTTTGCCAAAAAGGTTTCCCTGGATGACTTGCTCTTGACCCTGACTCAAACCCGAGGCTTTCTTGCTCCGGGTAAACAACTGCTCTGCGTTTTGAATGGTTTTGCCGTGATTTCTGTCACGTTTCCCCAGCAAATCTTGAGCGCTTCCACATATGTTTTACTTAGGCAAATTTTGACCCCTCAATTTTACAACATTTCTCTGTGTTTCTCTGTGTTTTTCTCAACGTTTTGCAACTTTGAACCTGCTTGCTGCTTGCCCTCTCTCCTCTCCTAGTTGTTCTTGGCAAAATCTGCTCTTTTGCCCTCATAGTTTCCCTGTTCCATTTCCGGCCTCTTTCTAGCTTCTTTCTGACTCAATTCTTTTCTTTAAATAAATTTCCTGTTCTAACAAGCTGTATATTATTTTTCTTCCTCTTTCTTTATTATTATATGATATTGCATCATTTTTTAATCATAATCAGGCAGTATTGTATTATTATTTTCACTGCTTCTTTTTATCTATTTTTCCAGTCTGGCTAGTTCCTTCAGGTTATCTCCTGGTCCTGCACTCACATTCTCTCAGCTCTTCAGTCCTTCAACACCAACTTCTGGTCCTTTGGCCATCCTTCATTATGATCAGCTAGTCCTGCATCATACTCTTCTGGTCTTTCAGCTTATTCTCAACCAGTTCCTTAACAAATCCTCACTAGGAACCTCCTTAGTTCCCTCTGCACACTGAACCATATTGGTTCCCACAATTCAATATGAATTAAAGTCTGTCAACTAGCCCTCACTGTGATCAAACAGTCCCTCTTGCTAGTCTTCTCTGTTAATTCCATTAACCACCTTGGTTCTTTATCTCAGTCCCCTTTACCAGAACTTGTAGACCCAGGCATGAGTCTACATTGAACTGGCGTTTGACTGGGCCCTCGCAAGTGGCAATCCACTTAGGCCATTCAACCATAGATCAATGTCTATGTGTTGTCTTTACTCACCCAGGTGATTAAGTCTGGGCTTTCAGTTGCAGAGTAATCAGCTCTACTTCCCAGAGGCCTGATCACACCAAGTTCTGCAGCTTGCTTCCCAGAGCAAACCGCCTTGGTGACACCTCTGAGCAAATCTATACCCTCCAATGCTCACTTTGTGTTTCTCCAAAGCTCTCATAGGGGCATAAACAAGGACATCCTACTAGTCTGTTAGGTAGGATGCTTGCTCACAGACCTCCTGTAAGTGTATTAGGGTATGTAGAGCCCTCAAAGCTCTTCCCCTCCCTGGCAGCCTGTGTTACCTGCCAGGGGTCCAAAACCTACTTACCCCTAGTAGCCCTATGTTACCTACTAGCTTAAAGTGTCACCAGCTAACCACACATTGTCACTCTTCAGCATATTGTCAATATTTGCAGCCAAATCAACCCTTGCCTGCAAAAAAAACACATGTGGATCACCACACACCTGTCATGACTGCAACATTTTTAGACCTAAGTTGGCCAAGTTCCAATACAGACTTTACGCCTTGGGTTTGCTTTCCACACAGTAGCCATTGACGTAGTGGGCCCCTTGCCAGTTACCAACAGCCGCAACAAGTTCATCATTGTGGCTGTTGATCATCTGAATAAATGATTAGAGGCCAAGGAAATTCCCAACTAATCTGCACTGGTGACAGCTATGTTTATCCTGGAGAACATCATATACAAGCATGGTTGCCCCCAGATTCTGCTGACAGACAATGGTACTAATTTCACCAGTCACATAATCCCCTGCCTCAACCAACTGATGGGAATCCGTGGGACACTATCCACCCCTTATCATCCACAGACAAATGACATGATAGAACTCACTAATGGAAGCATGGTCCAGATACTCCAGAAGCTCAGTCACCAACATGAGGCAGATTGGGATACCTTCTTGCCAAACACCACCTTTGCATACAACATTGGATGCCACTGCCCTACTGGAAAACCACCCTTTCAGTTAGTATATGGATGACCACTGGAACTCCCACCCTTATTATACACCCTGGTGGATCCCATCCATGTTGCATCTCCATAAGCCTATCTCCATGAGCTTGTTCAGAACCTTGGTTGCCTGCAATCAGAAGCATATACTGTGAACTTAAATTATAATCTTCAAGGCATTAGACAAGCTTCCTCCAAACAATCAGCCCTGTTTACATACACTATATAAGACTCTGCATACTTCTTCAGCAACAGAGGCTATGGAAGAGAATATAAACTGGCCTTCTTATGGCAAGGCCCAGCCCAGATCATCCAGATAACTGACCCCAACTCCTGTATCTTGAAGGAGCCTTTTTCTAGGCAATTGATTACTAGAGTACACACTCAATACATGTGTGCTGCTCCTAGTGATCAATAGTAAGCCCCAATGAGGACAACAGCCCAAAAAAAGCCTAATTAAAATATTATATGGGTTGTTGTCCTGCTTGTGGTAGTTAGAAGATACAAGTTATAAGGGACAAGGAATAAGGAACAATCAACTATTGAGGACTGACTAGACTTGCCAATATTTCCCCAAATGCTTCATCTCTTGAACTACAGCCAGAAAACACAACTGATTGCTATTCTTTGGGTTTTCTTTGGATATCAGCCTTTCAGGCCTGCCTCCTAAGAGTGCCACACAATTTAACCTGTTTGTCTGATTTAGTGGGGGGAAATATTGCATTATTGAATGGATCAGCCAAAAAATAGTCTGTTTATGTTAAGGACAAAAGAATGATTGCCTGATTGCCCACCTGTTTTGCTGTGTTTGCTATTTTATGCCTGTAAACTCTTTTAATTGTGTCTAAAAAGCGCTATTTGAATCAAGGGTTTATTGTGCATAGAGCTTGGTCTTTACTTCCACAGATAATAATAGAATTAAAGCATTTAAGAGCCACTTTCCTCCATTTGGCAAGGCGTGTGAAACTGGTTGTTTTCCTGCCCAGGCACTTTCCAATGCCATTTCTCCACTGCCTCCATATGACAAGTCCTTCTTTTGGTGCCTCTTTCCTTTGGCAATAATTCCCCTGCCCCCACTATATAACCTTCTAACATATCAAATAAAGAACTAGTTTTGTCTTATTATCTTATTATATTCTTCTATTCTTCTATTCTTACCCAGGCTGTCACTATACCACAACAGGTATAGTATTAAGATAAAGAAGTAGTAGACTAACTATTTGTAGAAATCAGCACCTATGCTGTATATTTTACAGTAGCCTGTTAGGCCCATTTAGATATAGGGGAGAAATATTGAATCATTTTTTTGTTCCATTTGTTGAATTACACAAACAAATTCTTCTTCTAAATATAATCAAGTGAAGTTTTAAGAGCCAGAATCCACTGGTTATAATTGGGAATGGATGACTTCTATAGTATTGTGTAAGTCAATTATGGTATTTCAATTTTCAGTTTCAAAAGCAGAAGCCCCTTGCTGTAACTTTAAAAGAAATTGAGTGGAGTTGGGTAAAAAGTTTCAAATTGTTGTGTTTGGCTCCTGGGGACAACATCCAAGAGGACACAGCAGGAAATCTTTATAACAAATGATTTGAGGTTCAAAGCTAGCTTTGGGTTAGCCTTCAGGGCAAAATTAAAGGCATGTACCTTAATTTCCTGGAATACAAGATGAGGAATTCCTTTTGGCAAAAAGGAAAGAAAAAACTTGAAGAATATTAAATTCAACGCAAGTATGGATAAATTTTCCTTTATTAGGAGAAAAGGTTCTACTTAAATAGTAGACAAGGGTTGATGATCACTCAATAGGTAGACAGAGTGGTTGAGGGGATCATGTTAGGGTGAGGTCATAAAAGTATCAGACAAGGGCAGGTATAGTATTCTGGAATGGGTGGACATTGGAACATACCCATTTACAGAAGGCAAGGAATTCCCAAAATTGAAGGCAAAACCAACCAAATCTTTGCACATATCATTATTTGAAGACCATATCAAAATAGCATTAATGGCGCAATTTATGACACAAATGACACAGAACCTCTGAATGATGGGTGGCTACTAACTGTAGCAAATAATTAATTGCAAGTTGGACAAATTGATGCAGATATTAATAAGTGGAGGTGGTCCCTACTGTGGAGGTTGGTAAATGGGCAGTGACATACAGGTCCTGCATATTAGAAGCAACTGAGGAGGCTAAAGTCTCTGCAAGATCTGGCATCAGGGGTGATATTTCCTTGTAGAAGTTGAGCTATAGTAATATCTACATTTTGGATTACTATTGGGTAATCATTTGTAATAATAGTGGGGATTTCTTGAATGTTCCCACTGTTGATTGGGGTAAGAGCAAGGTGAGTAATATTGGACTCAGAGTCACAATTAGAAAGCATCCAGTTGCTGATTCCTTCATTTCTCTTAGTAGAGAAGTTGGTATTGTAATACATTTTGGTTCTTAAGAAGAAGCCCTGGAAGGATGCACCAGTTGTTAGATTCTTGAGCTTTTTTGAAAGAAAGAAATGACTACAATTATCAGTTGAGCCATCTCTTCAAAAGAATTAAAAAATATAAACAGGAGAGCACAACTACTATTGTTTGTACTGGTTAAAACAATGGTTGTGACCTGAAAGCTGAATTCTTCTATGAGATTTGGCAACAGTGAAATAAACATATAAACTATGGTTGAAGACTCTTAAAGTTCATAGTGACCCCACTCAAAAGGAAAGGTTTTGGGCAAGAAGTGATGGCTTTATTGCTAAATATAATATAAATTATTTACAGTCTTGGTAGGCTGGTGGGATTATAGAGGATTACTAGGGGTATCCTGACTATTTTCCACAGTGGCAGATGATTTTGAAGAGGTGCCTTTTTAGTTGTACCTGATGAAACCAGCAGATTTGTTGGTGTTTCAGATAAAGTTATTTGATCTGGAGCCCCTATTATGAAAAAGGGCAGGAAAATTCTTTATTGGTGATTATGAGAGATGAACTTGAGTTAATTCTTAAGCCAATGGGTTCACCTGATAACTCATAGTTTATGAAATCTCCAACAGTTTGGGTTTCAAACATGTTGAGGGTGATTGTCTGGAATTGGCTATACTCCCTATTAGGAAGTATTGTCCCATAATTTTACATTTGAGACAAGAGGCATAATGTTGTTTTATATGTCATAGGGGAACTCATTGAGTGCCTCCTGTGTATTTTAAGATAAATTTTCAAGTGAGGTATCAAACTCAGTTGTAACAATAGGAAGGTTTCAAATCCAACTAGCTTGAAGATGACTGATCTGATTATATGGGGAGCTCTAATAGATTGGATCTGAATTATCTCAAGTGCTGACAACACTAGGCTAACAAAAAATTTAATATGATTAATTTTTCTTTCAGAGTTATAGGAGAAAAAGCAAGAGCAGTGATGGGAGCATTGAGAGAGAAAGCTAATATGTACATTTCATTGACTGTATGGGTCAGGCCTTACACATTACTATAAGGTTTTGCTTGCACCTGGGGATTTTTTGGTGTGGTGAGAGAAAATCTCCCTATCCAGAGCTAGGGGGACTCTGGAACTTTACACTTTCTTCATTCAATAGACAAGCAGTTGACCAACCAATGAATCATGAATGTCAGGAATATTTGTGACACCAGTATGTGTGTAATCAACTTAACTCCAATATGGCAAAAACAGGAAAATATCCTACTATTCAGGCCACAGGATATTCAACAAATACCTCAAACAAACAAGATGTATGAAACAAACAAATTAAGTATCCAAACAGAAATCAAAATGAGCAAGGATATTTTGATCATCAGGCAGACACCCGCTATCACCCACTCTGCCAGCCTGCACATGCCATCACTGTGCAGGTGTCCACCACCACTGTGCAGACATCAACTATCACCCACTCTTTCAGCCATCTAGTTGCTGCCCCCCATTCCTGCCAGCCACCCAGTCCCCCTTCACTCCTCAGGGAAATAGCCAAACTGGGAAACCAAAAAGGCAATTTCCCCAAATTCCAATTTGGAGGAAACTGCTGCCCAGATTTGGAATCACCCCAATGCAGAAGGTACTGGCAAGCTCATCAACACAAAAATTCATGCCTCCACATTCAGTAAGTGAATTTGGGTGCATAAAGATGGACCAACAAACATCATACCAATGCAAATTGTATTTTGGCCAAAAATTCCCACTTCCCAACACCCAATGTCAGCCAAGAAAGGGAACTTCAGAGGACTCCAAGTGTAATAGGTTCCTCATCCAATGCTTTCCAATGTTCCTTCCCCACAGGGGCACTACTGCATAATAAAAAACCATTCCTTGGTGATGGGTTGTTCTATCATTGAGAGGATTGACCCTCTTTAATATCACTTTAAACATTACCCTCAATAGAAACTAGGACATAACTCTAAGCTTAGTTATCCTTTCCCAGGATCAGAAGATGAATCTCCTCACCTTCTTTGCTGTGCTCACAGCTTACCTTGGGTTTGGGGGCCACCAGTTATATTTCAACCAGTATGGGCCCATGCTGGGCAACACCAACAATATGTAATATGAGGAACAGGCACAACTAGCTTCTTCTTACACTCAGTCCTGGCCCCTACTAGGGCCCTCTAAGCCCATCACATACATTGCCATCTATACCGCCAAGTATCCCGAGTCCTCATACTTGGATAGGTTAACACCCTGTATGATAGGTTGTTACACCTGATAGTTCTATATGTATGAGTTAATTCTGACAACTGTCTTCAAGTGAGCTCACATATAGCATAAGCTAATTTTATTTTCAAACTTTTATAGAGAACAATTTTCCTTGATATCAAAGAACTAAGTTTTTCATCGAACTCTTTCCAATGGATACCTTTTATTCTTCCTTTTTAAAGATAAAATAAAATGCTTCAGAGATAAATCTTATTAAGTTATCTGGAAGCTTTGAGGTTTATTAAAAATCAAGGGGGTTTAAACCTTTTTGGCTAAATTAACTTTTACAGATCGAGATTTTCAGGAAATCTGAGTTTAAAATTCTCCCAACATGATAGAGATGGTTTGTCTGGCAAACTTTTTGAACAAGTCATTCTATTAAGGTCGGTTCTTGTAAACAAACTGATATACTTGCTTGGGCCCATGGGTTTAAGCGCTCCATCTAAAAAGCGGCTTTGATATAGAATTTATTATGGCTATGGCGAAAAATTGGAGCCCTGATACTTGTCGACAGCAAAAATCCTTCGAAATTGTAATGATTACATCCCAATGATTCCACACTGGAATCGAATCAGGCATACGTCATATCTTACAAACCAACGTAAATGTTGGCCGTTTGCATCGCATTAGTGCACATGTATCAGCGGCCTTTTAAGTATTTCAACCATCCTTGATTTAAAAACATAATCCAATCGAAGATAATAAAATTCTATTAAAGGATGGCAAGTTGAAACTAGTGCTTGGCCGATACTTTTTCTATCAGCAGAGCTATTAGACTGAATCAATTAGAAACGCAGGCGCTTATCCTTGGCATAAGCAAACTTTTGAACCAATATCCAAGCAGGGTCTAGCTTGTAGATTCGTCACAATAATTTGCTGAAACAATACAGCCAATAACGGATGGATGATGAGCGTAATCAGTGTTATTAAGAGTCAACCTATTATTTAAAAAACATCTATATAAATTCCTATTCAAGTAACTCGAAATGCTATCTTCTTCAGCGAACTGGAGGAAAGCTGCCCTGAACAGAGGCAAGTTAAGCCTACGCTGAACACGAAAACTACACCTGAGTGATTCACCCTCCTTCCTTTCTGATTAAAAGATCACATCCCTTTATCTCGTCTTAATTCCTTCAGTTCGGAGTGTTAGGATTTATCAAACCAAACATTTACATTCACCGACTATCGCCTGGTGTTATTTAACCTATAGTATAGACACTAGCCCCATAAACTTAAAGACTTTTAATCATGGGTCAAACCTTATCAGCACCTGTAACAGAGAAGTATTCAGATGAAGGCTCCAATGACAAATACTCCTTTGGTTCCTCCTGCATGCAAGGCTGGCGTGTCTGTAAGTTTATTTCATATTCCCATATTATTCAACTTTTATAACTTGTCGGAGTGGCTTTCATTTGTATTAACTCAATCTTTTAAAGCTATGGAGGATGCACACACGACTCTCTTATCTTTAGAGCATGATTCTGATGCTGCTTTTTTTGCTGTCTTTGATGGGCATGGTGGTATTGCTTTGCTTTTAATTCAGTTTGATTGATGGATGTTGCTAGGACGGAGTGCTGCCAAATTCAGTGGAATTCACCTTGCTGAGAGGATCCAAAAAGAGAGTGGCTTTTTAAAAGGAGAATATGCCCAAGCCATCAAAGCTGGCTTTCTTGGTCTTGATTATGATCTTAAAACAGGTATATTCTTTATTTTTAATACGGTCTGATTCTTTAGATCCAGACTTTCTAGATGATGTTTCTGGCTGCACCGCAGTGTGTACACTTTTTACCAATGACAAGCGCATATTCTGTGTAAGCTCACAACAATAGCAAGTAGTAATCTATATAGGGTAACGCTGGTGATTCAAGAGCTATTCTCAGTGTCAATGGTGTAGTTAAGGAACTCTCCTTTGATCACAAACCTCAGAATACTGGTATTTTCAGAAAAAACTTCATTTTACTTACTGGTTGAATAGAGGAGTATGCCCGAATTTATAATGCAGGTGGTTTTGTTGAATATGGGCGAGTCAATGGTATTTGAATCACCCTGATTTACAACTAATCAGTTCAGGGAAACCTTGCCCTATCTAGGGCTATTGGTGATTTTGAATTTAAACAGAATCTCCGCCTCAATGCCGAGGAACAGGCAGTTACTTGTAAAACACTTCTAGTTTCAGTACTAATGCAATATAGCCAACCCAGATATAACAGAGCACAAGATCACAGAAGAAGACGAGTTTATTGTCATTGCTTGTGATGGTTAGCCTTTCAATTGCGTGATTGCTGATACTAGTTTAGGAATCTGGGATTGCATGTCATCCCAAGACGTCATTACGTTTGTTAGAGAGCAGGTTGCCAAGGGCATTACACTTAAGCAAATCTGTGAGAACTTAATGGAGAATTGCTTGGCACCCGCTAGCGACTACGGCGGCTTAGGCTGTGATAATATGACAGTCTTGATTGTTGCTATTCTAAATGGCAAGTCTTACTCTGAATGGGCAAATATGGTTACTTCTAGAGTAGCTGAATCAGCACCTGCTCAAGCAGTATTTGACGGGAATCTTTCTGATGCTTCCACACAACCAGCTGTCGCTTCAGACTATCAAGATGATGTCCAAGCAGCTTACTCTGAAGATAAGGTAGTTGAGGATGCGGTGAAGGCAGCCCTTACAGAAACAACTGAGACCACCCCAGCTGAAGCTGTCCAAGAGGAATCATAATATTGTAGACTTTTGTGTCTGTAAGTTTGGCACTGTCACTAATATCCCCATCACTTCCCTTCAGACCCCTTTAAAGACAGCTTCTGCTTGTTTTTCAGCAAATCTAGCATATCTAACTAGAGACTTTCCTTTTGTTATTTTTTTGGTTTTGAATCAACATTCCTAGGTTTATCCCCTACCTTAAGATGCTTTTGCTTAACTCCTTTTGCATATTTATGTTAACCTGGCTTATAGATATATGCATAACTGGTAACAAATTATATCATTTGATATTCCTCATTCTTTGCTTGATCCATATTACCTTTTGGAGATGTTTTTTTAAACAACTAAGTAAAATAGTAGATTATTTAGTGAAAGATAGCTCACTTTCAGAATATGTTTATAAATCTGAACCTCAGCATAAGTACATCTTGTTTTTAGAAACTGTAAACTAGTGAAGTCAATTGCATTGTTGCGATATAATTTTTGGCACTGTTGACCTAATGATAATATGTTAATTTACAGTGCTATACTAAACTCACCAGAGCACAAAAATCTGACATTTGCTTTATACCATCCTCTAACTTCAGGGTTTACCTGGGGTTGCAGTTAAAAGTTGAGTTCTATCTAATTGCTATAGGACAGGTTTTTAAAACACCCTTTCAAAATATTACTCTTGGTTTCAACTTTATCAGAATGTAGCAATTTACAGTGTTGCAACTGAGATTGACACCTCGTCTGCCAACATATCTACTGACATAGCCCCTTCCACCTCTAATGTTGAGATACAGGCAATATCCCCAAATTAGGAGCAAAGCCACTTTCAGATGTTGATCCTTTGATAAGCTATTCATAGTTCAAATTGTCAAAACAGCAGACTCGACCCGCCAACAAGGTTCCGACTAAGTGGGTTTGTGACCCGCAACCTGACTTCCCAGTGACCTGTAGCCAAACTAAGAAGTCAACTCAAAAACCCAAAAGCAACAACATGAACAAACAATGATATTGTACGGTGGATGACTAGATTTGGCACCTGACCCTTTACCAGGAACAAGCCACCCCCCTTCACCATCCAACTGAGTGATCAACACCATCATGTTCCTGTAATCCATGATTCACAATAGCTATATAATAACTATTTCCCAATAAAGAATATTATCTAGTTTACAAACATTTCTGTCTTGTAACTGCTAAAACAGCACAGTTACAACAAAATCACACTTGGATCATGCCACAGTGCCACCCCCTTGTGGGTTGGTGGCTACTGTTTACAGTATAATAGTGCTAAATCCTAAACAAAGCTACCATCTTACTCTTAATCTATGTCCTTTTCTCTTGGACTGGTGTCTTCCCCAATTCAACTACTGAACTATAAATAGTTCAGTTGCAATAACATAAGCATGTTTAAGAATCACAGTTGCCTGTAGGTTAAAGCATATCCAAACCCACCCTTTTGTAATTCTTACTTTCTACAAGCAAAGTGTGAGCTGAGCGCCCCATAATAAATCACCTAAGTATTGGTGAAGTTTAAATTGAGTCTATTAGTATCTTTCAAGTAAGAGATGTAGGATCAAACAAGGATTAAGTTTGACAATATAAACCAATGTGTAGATCTATCTGATAGTAATTCCTGGAATAATAATATTGTTGAAACAGCAGGGTCAACACACCAACAAGGTTTCGACTAAGTGGGTTCATGACCCACAATCCGACTTCCCAGTGACCCATAGCCAAATGTGGAAATCAACTCAAATTCCCAGAAATAGCAACATGACAAATGATGATCCCAAAGGATGGATATCTCAATTCAGCGCTTGACTCATTATCTGGATCAAACAACCCCCTAACCATCCAACCAATTGATCATCACAATCATGTTCCTACTATCCACAATTCACCCATACTATATAATATCTATTTCTCAATAAAGATTATTATCTAGCTTCTAAATATTTTTCCCCTTGTAACTTTGCTAAAAAAGCACAGTTATGTTATTGGTAGCACAGGTAGGTTTTCCATCCTACCTTTCCCTTCAAAACTCTGCTTGTTGCCTGTACTTGCTGTGGTCAAAAAATATACGAAAGAATCATGTCTGGTCTCCCCAGGGACTGGACGCCCTACATGCCAGGAACCAAAATACCAGAAGGATTTTTACTGTACCAAAACATGGTAGTGTTGGTTCCCGCCTTCAACAGCCTATCAGTGTGAGGGTTCTTTCAAGCGCCTACCGCCATTTCTCTATTGACATAGAAAAAATCATGCCCACCTAGATAGCCCAAAGTCTTCAAAGCGCCACCCTGAAATCCTTTGCCGGGGCCAACAACGACAACACTGCTGCATAGATCCAGTCTTCCCAAAGCAAACTGGCCCAAATGGAATGCCCACAGCTTTCTGGATTGCAGCAATCTCCATCCAACTGACTCACAACGCTGGCACCTGGTGTGACAAGTGGCATAAAGAACACATCAACAAGAGCTGTGATACCTTCAAGCAAGACTTCTTGGCAAGATTTGTGCTCAAGGACACAGCACTCATGATCATACACCAAGTAAAGAACCTAACCCAGACAGGCACCAAGAAGGAACTCACCTGCGCCTATGAGGAACTCCAACTTTGTGCACCATCTGAAATGGCCTTTGATACCCCAGCCACACACCTCATGTACTATGGTGCCCTCAAGTTGCATGTAATGAGACATGTGAACCTGGATCAAGTGGCCAACCTACAAAGTCTGTACCAGGAAGCGGAGAAAGCGGAACAAACCTCCAACGCCCTTCATAAGGCACAAACCAGAAAGTGAGAGAGACCCAAGGATTCCCACACAGGTGGGCGCTCCACTTGACCACTCCCTGGAAACAACGGGAATAACACCAATCATAAACCCACAAGCTCAAAAAAATACGGGAATGGAAACAATGGTCAGTCAAATTGTACCCATTTCTGTATCACTGCCACACAAGGCAATAAAGATGAAGGAAAAGCCCAAGGAGAGCATTAAGTGAGCCAAGCTCTCCCCACACAACTCCTGACTTGCCCAACAATGAGTACCAACCTGAGGACGTGGACCAATATCCAATGATCCAGGTACCCTTGCAGGACCTGGTACTGTACACCATTGCCAGACATCCCAATAAACTGAGGCCATATCCTTTCCGTTTTTGCAGTTACACAGGCTCAACACTCTTGGATTTGGGTGCGGATTGAACCCTAGTCAACAGCAGCTTTATAGATAAGTTCAAGCTAGCCACTAATCCTTTGCAGATTAAAAATGTGGTCCTGGCTGATGAACATCACATTGCTGTGACAAGGGAAACCACCCCCTTCTCTGCCATGCTTGAGAATCTACACTCCACCATCCAAGGCCCTATCATTGACTTCCCAAAGTTTGACATTGTACTGGGATTGGATTGGTTATAAAAGAACAATCCTCACGTAGACTGGCAACCTCAGTATTGACCATCAAGTGTAAAGGTATCAACCACCAGATCTACCTTGACTCAGTGGACCAACTCCTACGCAACCACATCTTTGTGCGCATCACAGAGACCCTGGACAAAAAGGAAAACCTGAAGGCAATTGACTGGGACTCCTTCCAGTACAAGATCATACACTTCAAAGATCACCAGGATACCTCCACGCCTCAGGATTGCAAAATTATGGCCCACCATCCAGAATTCTTCAAGGAAGCTCTACCTGGGTTACCTTCAGAGAAACACATTCAACATTCCATCCAGATCAAAGGAGCTTTACCCAAAGCACGTTCCATCTACAGGTTGACCCCAAACAAGGACAACACCCTAAGTGCCTACCTCAAGGAAGCGTTGGAGAAAGGACTTATCTTCCCCTCACAGTCTCCCTCTGGGGCCGCCGTATTCTTTGTGGCCAAGAAGGACGGTACCTTACATCTGGTCACAGACTACCAAGCCCTAAACAAAGTTACCATCAAGAATAATTATCCACTACCACTGATTGACAATCTCTTTGATGCCTTGGGGGAAGCCACAGTCTTCTCTAAGATTGATCTGACTGCATGCTACAACCAGATTTATATTAAGGAGGAAGACATCCCCAAAACAGCCTTCCATACTAAATACGGCTCATAAAAGTGTGTGGTGCTCAACTTTGGCATGACAAACGCCCCTTCCACCTTTGTGACCTTCATAAATGAAGTGTTTGCGCCACACATAGGCAAACATGCTCTAGTCTACCTAGACAACATAATTGTCTATAGCCTCTTGATGGAACAGCACCACAAGGACCTAGAGGCAGTCTTTGCCACCCTGGCACAACACAAACTGTTGGCCAAACCCTCCAAGTGCCAGTTCTTCTACAATCAATTACCCTTCCTGGGACACATAGTCTCAAAGGACAACATCAAACCCAACAGTCAAAAGATACAGGCCATACGCAAGATGCTGCCACCTAAGAATAAGTCAGAACTCCACACCTTCTTGGGGATGGTGGCCTATGTACACTGCTTCATACCTGACTATGGCTTTGACTGCCCCCTTATCTGCCATAACAGGTGCCAAATCCAAGTTTGTGTGGACCCCCCAACATGACATCTGCTTTAGATGCCTCAAGGAGAAACTCACAACAGTGCCTATCCTGCAATAACCCAAACATGGCAGGGAATACCAAATGCAAACCGACGCCTCAGATGCATCCATTGGGGGAGTACTACAAATCAAAAATAATGATGGTGACTTCCTTCCCATAGCTTATGAATCAAAAAAGTTGACAGATGGAAAGTGCTGATACCCTATCCACAACAAGGAACTGCTGGCCATCATGCACTGTCTAGTCAAATGGTGTTGTTATCTGGAACGGCAGAAAGAGTTCACAGCATTAACCTACCACAAGTTGCTCATATATTTCAAAACCCAAGAAAATCTATCTTGCCACCAAGCCCGCTGGATAGAGCTCTTGGAGAGATTCAATATACTCATACAGTACAAATCTGGTCCCAAGCTTGCCATGGCAGACACTCTCTCATGCCTATATATCCGTATCACAAGAGGGGAAAATGGGCTTGGCCCAGACTGGCCTCTCTTGGTAATACAAACAAAGGACGAGGGTTTTCCCCCTGATATAAATGGCATAACAAAGAAAAAAGTTATCAAAAATAAACACCTATTTGCTGATGTGTACAGGACCCTGCACAGAAAAATGTCCAACAGTACTACCATTCCCTATATCCCCACGCACCAGTGAGTAGACACCATTCTACGCTATCACAGAGACCTCAGACACACCAAGAGTTGAAACCTATATGAGTTCCTTAAGCAAAGAGCCTGGTAGCCAACCTTATATTGCAATGTTCAGGAAGTCCTAGACTAATGTGAGGTATGCAAAAAGTTTTCCAAAAGTGAAACCCCTCCAAAGTCAGTACTACCCATCCACACACAACTACCCTTCAAGGTGTGGGCCCTCAATGGTGTTGGCCCCATGCCAGGGAAATACAATGATAAGAAATGCATCATCACTGCCATAGACTTTGCTACAAGATGGCCAGTAGCCCAAGCAGAGAGGGCGCACACTGGCAATGATGTATGACAATTTATTGGAAAAGAGATAATCAGCAAGTTTGGAAAGCCAGAACTCCTGATAACCAATAGAGGGAAAGAATTGACCTCCAAAAACACCAACATATACCTCACTAAAAATGGGGTCAAACATACTGTGACAACACCATACCACCCACAGGCCAATGGACGGATAGAGCGGCTAAATGGCAGCCTTGTGCAAGCCTTAGCCAAGCTCACCACTGGGAGAACTGAAGACTGGTATAAGCAGCTATCAACTGCACTGCTTGTGTGCCAAACACAAGTGAACAGATCCAACAGAAAAAGCCCTTTTGAGTTGGTATACAGCACACAGCCAAATATCATCCAAGCATTAAAAAGACCCAAACAGGAAATCCCAAGTAAAGTCCCCCACGCTCAGACCCTCAAGTTATAGAGGCCAACAGTGAGTAAACAGAAAAGGAAAATGAATGTCTGCAAAAAAACTTTATGCCCATCTGAGATAGACATGAAGTTGGGGACAAAGTTTGGGTCATGAACATTGATAAAAGCAAACTACAACCCAAGAAAGTAGGACCAGCAATCATTCTAAAGGTAAACGACAATAACACTTACCTCATGCAAGGACTCAGGAAGCACAAGCAAGACAAAAGAAACTCAAAACCGCCCTGCCCGCCACAGAACAACAATTAGTACAGTACAGCGCCCAGGCTCCTGACAACCTCCCTGACAACCTACCCCCAAGGAGGCTAACCTTCAGTTGGGGGGTGTTGAAACAGCAGACTCAACCCACCAGCAAGGTTCCAAACAAGCGGGTTTGTGACCCGCAATCCAATTACCCGGCCACTCAAAGCCAGACTAGGAAGTCAACTCAAATTGCCAAAACCAACAACATAAACATATGATGATCCTTTATGGTGTATACCTTATTTTGGAGCTTGACTCATTACCAGGATCAAGCCGCCCCCTTCACCATCTAGCTGTGTGATCAACACAATCATGTTCCTGTTATCCTTGATTAACAATGACTATATAATCACTATCTCTCAATAAAGATTATTATCTAGTTTCTAAATATTTTTCCTCTTGTAACTCTGCTAAAACAGCACAGTTACAACATAGTGATTTATCAGCTGTCACGTAAAATTTGGTATAGTTCCTTGGGAGTGTCTGGGCGGGTGTACATTTGCAAATCTTCCAAGGTCCAGGGTTTGTGATCAGGGTTGTGTGGATACTCAGTGAAGTGCATGGGGCCAAAGGGAGAGTCAGGAGTGCAATAGTAATCAAAGGATTTGGTTTTGTCAGCTGATGCTTGGCTATTAATCCCTGAATATGGTTACTGGCTCTTTGGTGATTGCAGATGGAAGAGTATCAAAAATATGTAAGGAATCAGATTGGTGAACCAAAGGTTAATAACAACTTTATTTGGTAAGAATGACAATATAGAAACTTTCTGATGCTTCTGGATTATGTACTCATTCACATGCAGTTGCCTCTGGGAATTCTTCTGGTGCTATCTGGGTGGCAAGGCTTGTCATCTCAAATTCTTCTGGTTGATTGGTTGCTTCTTCATCATTTTTGGGGTCTTCAGGAACAGTTGCTTGGCTTGCTGGTGGTCTATCTTTGCCTGACTGGCCATTGGTTCTGGCAGGTTTGGCTGCAGGGGTCATGGGGTATTTTTCAATTTGATTGCCATTTTGGGACTGGCTTGATAGGCATTATTAAGGCAAAAGAACTTGATTAAAAAAGGGGTTCCAATTGGGATTCCCAAATTAACAAATGAAGAGTGGGCTTGAACTGGGAGTTCTGGGCAGCTAAATTTAGCTTGCCCAGGACCAGCCAAATTCATCAAGGCTTGGGCATAGCTTTTGGGGCCCAGAATGGGCCCTACAGCTACTTCCAGAGCAGGAGTGGTTCCCACACCTGTATATTTGCTTTTTAAAGCAAACCCAGGTGCAGACAAGCTCCTGCTACCCGCTTTTCCTACCTGGTGGCTGGGAGCAGGTTCAAATACCGTGTCAGGATTTGAACTTGTTACTTCTGTGACACTCACAATCTCCTTTTGGCACCACTATGTTCTTTGTTGAAAAAAGGACAAAATCCTTAGGCTTGTTACTGGCTACCAAGCACTAAACAAGGTTACCATCAAGAATTGCTGCCCGCTCTCACTTACCAACAATCTCTTCAATGCCCTGGGCGGGACAATTGTCTTCTCCAATACTGATCTGATGGCAGGCTATAACCAGATCCAAATCAAGGAAGATGACATACCCAAGACAGCCTTCTGCACCAAGTATAGTTCTTACAAATGTGTTGTGCTCAACTTTGGGATGATATATGCACCATCAACCTTTGTCACCTTCATGAATGAGTTCTTTACACCCCATATTGGAAAGCATACACTGGTATACCTAGACAAAATAATTGTGTACACCCCTCAGTAGAGCAATATCACAGAGACTTGGAAGCCATATTTAAAACCCTGGCACAGAACAAACTATTTCCCAAACCATCCAAATATCAGATCTTCCGCAAACAGCTACCATTCCTTGGGCACATAGTGTCAAAAGATGACATCAAACCTGAAAAACAAAAGATTCAAGCCATCTACAAGATGCCACCCCCAAGGACAAAGCGGAACTCTTCACCTTATTGGGGATGATAGCCTATGTCCAAGGGTTTTTACCCAAATGTGGTGTTCTGATAGCTCCCCTATCTGCAATAACAGGAATCAAATCCAATTTTGTATGGACTCCACAACAAGACCTCTGTTTCTGCCTTCTTGAGGATAAATTGACGTCCACCCCATCTTAAAATACCCCAAACAAGATGGAGATTATCAGATGGAAACTGACGCCTCAGATGCTTCCATTGAAGGTGTCCTTGGAATAAAAAAAGATAACAGCAAATTCCTCCCCATGGCCTACAAGTCCTGCAATTTAACTGATGGCAAGTGCTACTATCTAATCCACAATAAAGAGCTACTGGCCATTTGCCATTGCCTTGTAAAATGGTGCTGCTATCTGGAGCGCCAGGAAGAATTCAAAGCCCTGACTGACCATAAGTCCCTCATTTACTTCAAAACCAAGGCCAGCTTATCCAGGTGCCAAATTCTCTGGATGGAGTTCCTGGAAAGATTCAACATGAACATTCAATATAAGCCAGGGCCCAAGTTAGTCATGGCCGACACCCTTACCCAACTGTACATCCAACTCACAAGAGGCAAAAACAGGCTTGACCTTGACTGGCCCCTCCTGGTTCTCCAAACCAAGGACAAAGGGTTCTCACCAGGAACCACCAATATCACTAAGAAAACTTTCATCAAAAACAAGCACCTCTTCACTGATGTATACAGCGCCCTTCATCAAAAAATGGTCAACAAAAGCACTATCCTGTACATTACTGAGCACAAAAGAGTTGATACTATTCTCTGTTACCATCAAGACCTGGGCCATACAAGGAGCCAAAATCTCTATGAATTCCTAAAGCATAAAGCATGGTGGCCAACCTTATACTGAGATGTACATGAGGTCCTTGAACAATTTGAAGTATGCAAAAAGTGATACCTCACCAAAATATGTGTTACCAATTTGCTCTCAACTACCCTTCAAGGTGTGGGCACTTGACATTGTCAGGCCAATATTGGGAAAACACAATAAAAAAATACTTCATCACTTCTATTGACTTTGCCACTCACCGTCTGGTAGAATAAGCAGTGAAAGCACATACTGGCAATGATGCTCAAAAATTTATTTGAAAGGAAATATTGAGCAAGTTTGGAAAACCTAAACTATTAATCACAGACAGAGGCAAAGAATTGACCTCAGAAAGTGCTAATGTCTACCTCACAAAGGATGGAGTTAAAAACACTTTAATCACGCCTTACCATCCTCAGGCTAATGGCCAAGTTGAGCAATTGAATGTCAGCCTAGTATAATCCCTTGCCAAGCTCACAGCCGGGAGATCTGAGGACTGGGTCAAACAATTACCAACTGCACACCTCATATGCCGTACCCAAGTGAACAGATCCACTGGGAAGAGCCCTTTTTGAGCTTGTATATGGCACACAACCAAACATCATCCAAGCCATCAATGGGCTGAAGATAGAAATACCTGAAAAAGCTCCACCTTGTTCAGCACCCCAAGTAGTACAAGCCAACAGAGACCAGATATAGAAGGAAGAAAGTCGTCTTTGAGACACCTTTGTCCCTATTCATGCCAGGCACAAAGTTGGAGACAAAGTCTGGGTAATAACTGCAGACAAAAGCAAGCTACAGCCCAAGAAAGTGGGCCCTGTCATTATATCAAAGGTAAACAAAAACAACATTTACCTGGTACAAGGACTCAGTAAACATAAACAAGACAAAGTACTACACTACAATCAATTACAGACTTACAAATCTTGACAGCAGCAACAAGATGCCACACTACCTGCAAATAAACAAAAACTAGTCCAGTACAGCACCTGGCCCCTAACAATCTCCCTAATGACTTCCCTCCAGACAAGGCTGACTTTCAGCCAGGGGTTGCCAAAACAGCAGGATCAATCCGCCAACAAGGTTCTGACTAAGTAGGTTTGTGACCTGAAATCCAACTTCCCTGTGGCCTGGTCCCAAACAAGGAAGTTGACTCAAATTCCCAGAACTAGAAACATGAACAAATGATGATCCCATATGGTGGATGACTTGTTTCAGTGCTTGACTAATTACCAGGATCATGACACCCCCTTCATCATCCAACTGAGTGATCTACATAATCATGTTCCTCTTAAAAAGATTTACAGCAACTATATGAGTCATATCTCCAAATAAAGATATTCATCTAGTTTCCAATATTTCCCCCTTGTAACTCTTCTAAAATAACACAGTTACATCAACTTGACAATAATACATTAAAAATATCACCCCAACAATGACCAAGGACCAGCATTAGAGACTAAAGACTCTATAAATACCATCAGAGTAATTTAAATTACTCCAAGTAGTTAGATGGTAGTGAAAACTGTGGTCCTAACAGAAACTTGCATGCAGTGGGAAAGGGTGTCTAGGGTGTTGCTAAGGGAACTAAGCATGTGAGCAGGTACTTATAATTATTCCATAATAGTTGTGGTTGAATAGTATACCCATTGACATCTCTATTGAAGGTCTCTGGTTGTCTAGTGTGAGCTTCAGGATCATAAAGGAGGATATGTTCAACAGTGAACTCCTTGTAAGACAGGTTTGGTGGGTATTCAGTAAAGTGCACAGGGGAAAAAGAAATACCAGTTAGACAATAGAACACAATCTGGGGGTCCACAGACTGGTCAACAGATTGATGGTGTTAGTTGTTATTACCTGTGTGTTTAGGATGAAGTTGGTATAGTAATAAGACTAGATAAAATGATATGGCTTAACCAGAGTTTTATAGCAGATTTACCATCAAAACAGCAATGGGAATCAGTAACTGCTGAAAAGGCTTATATACCCTTCTGCCAATCCTCATCAGAATACACAAAGTTCTGGGCCACAGAAAAAAGTTTACTAGAAAATGGAAGAAAAATGAATGATGTCTGTTATGGCCAATATTTCATTAGTCACTTGACAAGTCTTCTATCTAGAGTCCTCTGTTTGGTTTGGCTGGTAGAAGCCATTTCAGAGAAAACTTCTTCATGCTTAGGCTGGTGCTTATTATTGGCTGAAGCAGGGGGGAGATTTACTGATCCCTTAACTAGATAGGCTTCTATTTTAGTGTAAGTGTTGGTCTCATGTGACATCTTATTGGTTTCAGAAGAAGCTCATGGAAAAAACTATATTGGTTTTAAATACTTGAGCCAAGCAGTCCAAAGGCTTGACCCCCTAAAAAAAGCAGCTGGCCCGGCAGGGTATTGGACTGCAGATTAGCTGACCTGTGTTGCAACATCTTTTATTACTCCCTCTTGGGGAATTAACACCCCAAGTAAATCACCAAGCAGCTAACCAAGCAGTTCACTGCCCAGTCAATAAACTGGTGGCACCATTATTAGTTAACCATCTATGACAGGGATCACTCAATCCAGGTCCTAAATGGAACACAACTTGATTAAGCCTTGTGACTCAAGAGGAACATTACTCAGATAAGCCCCATGATCTCCATGACATACATGGAAAACATGTGGCTTGTCATGATACTATATAATATTCTATATTCTTATCCAATAAAGTATCATTCTCTTCTTAAATCTTCCCCTTTAGTTTGTTTATTATACTTCCCAGAAGTATAAATGCAACAGTGGTAGCACAGGTAGGTTATCCATACCTACCCAACTCAAAGGAAAAATTCCTCCCAAAAAAAGAACCCAAACAATGTCACTCCCTAACAGCCAGAGAGATTACAAAGTAGGACAAGACGTTCCCCCAGGCCTTGTCATCTACAATAATGTCCTTGTACCCATTGACCAGTACAACACTCTCAAAGCCTGCAGACTGTTCCACACTACACCAACCACAACAGCGCCTACAAAACCTGAGATACCCAATATTGTGTTTCAACGCTTACGTACCACTGAAATTGGCGCCTTTGCAGGACTATGCTGTGAGAACGCCTCCCTTTGGATCAGCAGTACTGAAAGAAAATTTGAACAAGTGGAATACCCCCAAAGACTCTGGGTCAGCAAGATTGCCCTCTGCGTCACAGGGACTGCCTCACGTTTTGTAACCAAATGGCTGACCCAACACCCTGACCAGAAGGAAAATTGGGAAGTGTTCAAGGCCGCATTCCTTGAAAAGTTCTCCATGAAGGATTCAGACGTGGTGATCATGACTGAGCTTTGGACCTTCAAAATGACAGGAATCATCAAAGAATACATTGCAGCATATGAAGGAATACATGACTGTGCACCCAACACCATCAACTTTGATAAACCTGGGCCACAACTGGCCTTCTACAATGGCCTTCCCACACACATTAGACATCAGTTTGACATGACCCGCTGCAAGAACCTCAAGGATGTATTCCTAGAGGGAAAACGTGCAGCTCAGAAGTCTGACAACCTACACACCACCAACAAGCGCAAGGAAAACCCTGCAGCTAAGAGAGAGCCTCGCCCCAATAAGAAAAACAACCAAGCAACAATACCTATCCTCAAAACAGGAATCACACTGCACAAGCCAACCAGGCCAGCACTGAAGATACCAATGAGGAGGGAAAAGCTCAGGGGAGTGCTTAGGTGAGCTGCACTCCCCCACTTCACAAGACTTGTACAGAGAACAGGACGTGGACTCAATCACCATGATCCAAGTTCCCTCCAGCAATCCTCTACTGTTTGCTGCCCAAACAGGAAATAAACTCCTCACTTATCCTTTCTGCTTTTGCAGATACCAGGGCACAGCACTATTTGACACTGGAGCCAATCAATATCTCATCAACAAGAGCTTCACAGACCTCATGAAGTTACCTATCACTCAAAGTAGTATCAAGAAAGTCATCATGGTGGACAACTGTAGCACACCAGTTACCCATGAGACAAAACCTTTCCGCACCCAAATTGGAGATGTACAAACAATAATTAGCGGCCCCATCATACCAATCCCCAAGTACAATGTCATACTTGGCTTGGATTGGATGAGAAAGACAAAGCCTCACATTGACTGGGACAGTGCCACTCTCACCATTGAGCAAGGAGAAGTCCACTATCACATGTACCCAACACATCTTGACACCCTCATGAGGGACCATTTATTTTGTAAAGATCATGGAAACAGAAGAAGAAACTGACACCAGAAAAACCAATTGGAGCACATGTACATATGAGGTATCCACTTCAAAAACACAGAAACTCAGCACAAACAGAACCCAATTAGAAACCAGCTAGTCAAAAAATTTCCCTCCATATTCCAAGAAACACTACCTGGGTTGCCCCCTGACTGGGGTATACAACACAAGATTGATCTAAAAGGTAACATGCCTAAAGCACAGCCCATCTACTGCCTCAAACTACAAGAAAAAGACACCCTAAAAGCTTACCTTGACAAAGCACTTGAGAAAGGCCTCATCAAACCCTCAAAATCACCCTTTGGTGCCGCTGTCTTCTTTGTGGCAAAGAAAGATGGAGGCCTCTGCCTGGTCACAGACTACAGGGCCCTCAACAAGGTCACAATAAAGAACAGTTATTCCCTGCCATTAATTGATGACCTCTTTGATGCCCTGGGGGGGTCCCAAATCTTCACAAAAATTGATTTGACAGCAGGTTACCACCAAATTTGCGTGAAACCTGAAGACATTCCAAAGACCGCATTTAAAACTAAATACAGATCCTTTGAATGTGTTGTCCTCAACCTTGGCATGAAAAACACTCCCAGTACCTTTGTAACCTTCATGAATGAAGTATTCAAGGAACATATTGGGAAAAGAAATCATCTACCTGGACAACATCATCATTTACAGTCCCAACCTGCAACAACACTGGGAAGACGTCCAAACAGTCCTCTGTACCCTGAAAGAAAACCAACTTATCTCCAAACCGTTCAAATGTGAGTTCTTCTCAACTGAACTTCCATTCCTTAGTCATATCATCAGCAAGGACAGTATCAAACTGGATCCAGACAAAATACACACTATAACAGAGATGCCATCCCCAAGAAATAAGAGCAAACTCCGCACTTTCCTTGGAATGGTAGCCTATGTACATAGGTTCATCCCTGACTGGGGCGCCCTAACAGCCCCCTTGTCAGCCATCACCGGGAAAACAACCAAATTTGTCTGGACACCCTTACAAGACCAACATTTCCGCAAGCTGAAGGAAAAAATGGTTACTGCCCCCATCCTACAATACCCGAACCGTGAGGGTATCTACAAGCTAGAAACCAACGCCTCTGATTATGCCATAGGAGGAGTCCTCTGTATCCAAACGGCCCAAAAGGAATTCCTTCCCGTGGCATATGAATCAAGGAAGCTATTGAATGGCAAACAAAGATACCCCATATACAATAAGGAATTGGTTACCATCATACATTGCCTCATGAAATGACAATGCTATCTGGAAGAAGCCCAGACGTTCAAAGTACTCACAGACCACAAGTTGTTGATATTCTTAAAGACACAACAACACCTGTCAAGAAGACAAGCCAAATGGATGAGTCTCATACAGAGATACCCCATACAAATTGAATACAAGTCAGGCAAAGAGATGCTTACTGCAGATGCTCTATCAAGGCTATACAATAAACACATCCTTTGCACTAATGGCGACCCTGATTGGCCCATGTTAATCATGGGGAATTTCCAGAAAGGGTTCCCACATGGTACACCAATGGACATCCAAGAGAAAGTCCTCACAAACAAACATCTGTTCAAAAACGTATATGGTACCCTTCACCAAATACTTCCAAATGGTGACACTGTACCCTACATCCCGTCAACACAAAATATTGACACAATCCTCCAATATCACAGAGACTTGGGACATACCTGTAGCAGAAAATTGCATTAATACCTCAAGACACGCTACTGGTGGCCCAACATGCTAGATGATATCAGAGAGGTACTGGAACAATGCAATGTCTGTGAGAAGTACACCCAAACCAAAGCTCCACCCAAGTCAGTAGTACCTGTATCCATCACACAACCCTTCAAGGTGTGGTTGTTGGATATTGTGGGACTTATGCCTGGTGAAAGCAAAGACAAGAAGTACATCATCACAGCCATTGAATATGCAACCAGATGGCCCGTAGCACAAGCCACAAAAGAGCACAAAGGCAACAATGTGAGAAAATTCATTGGCAAGGAGATCATAGGAAAGTTTGGAAAGCCCAATCTCTTAATCACAGATGGAAGCACTGAACTCAAAGCTATTAACACCAACATCTATCTTGCCAAAAATGGAGTAAAACACATCACAGCCAGCCCATATCACCCACAAGCAAATGGACGTGTAGAACAACTAAATGGCTCTCTAGCGGAAGCCCTCAGTAAGTTATCTGCCAACAATCCAAAAGACTGGGTCAAAATGCTACCAACCGCTCTTATGGTCTGCAGAACACAAGTCAACTGCAATACAGAAAAAATCCCTTATGAGAAGTCTATGGTCAGACACCCTCACTTGTCAGTACAACCACAGGACCACGGCTACCACTTCCAAAGAAGATACCAGGCAGTAATGACCCTAAGGTACTACAAGCCAGAAAAGACCAAGAGAGGATGGAACACCAAAGGGTCCAGCGGAAGCAATCCCATTACAAAAAGAAAGGTTCCAAGTCAGAGACAAGATCTGGGATGTCAATAACAACCAACACAAACTAGACCCAGGGTTACACAGACCAGGTATTTTCATGGAAGTTAAGACCAATAACAACTATCTCATCAAAGGAATTGGATCTCAAACTGAACTGAAACGTATGCACCACAACCGGCTCCGCTTCTGTAAGGCAAGAACAGCCCAACAAAATTTAAGGCTCCCTGTGACAGTCCACATGTTTGGTGGTTTGCAGGCGGGGCTAATGTTGGCCAAGCAAAAGTTTGGTTGTTTGTTGCAGGTAGAGGCCTAGTAGATAACATAGGACTACTAGGGTAAGTAAGGCCTGGCTGGTAGGTAAAGCAGGACTACCAGAGGCAGATGTTGCCTTCACTAGCAAAAGATATTGGCTGCTTTGGGCTTTAGTTCTCACCTAGCAGGGAACTGTGGCTGCAGAAGGGTGAAGACTAAGATAGCAAGCAGGGAACTCTGTCTGTCTGAGGGGAGAAAGTTTTGGACCCCTGGCGGGTAACGGGGGCTGCCAGGAAGGGGAAAAGCTCTGAGGGCTCTACGTACCCTGATACAATTACAGGAGGTCTGTGAGAAAGCATCCTAACTAACAGACTGGTAGGGTGTCCTCGTTTATGCCCTTATGAGAGCTTTGGGGGGAGAACCCAAAGTGAGCATTGGAGGGTATAGATTTGCTTGGAGGTGTCACCAAGGCGGTTTGTTTGGGGAAGCAGCTGCAGAACTTGGTGTGATCAGGCCTCTGGGAAGTAGAGCTGATTACTCTGAGAGTGAAAGCCTAGACTTAATCACCTGGGTGAGTAAAAACAACACAAAGACATTGATCTATGATTAGATGGCCTAAGTGGATTGCCACTTGCAAGGGCCCAGTCAAACACCAGTTCAATGTAGACTCATGCCTGGGTCTACAGGTTCTGGTAACAGGGATTGAGATAAGGAACCAAGGTGGTCCACAGAATCAGCAGATAAGACTAGTGAGAGGAACTGTTTGATCACAGAGAATACTATTTGAAGGACTGATGGTTCATATTGAAGTTTGGAACCAAAATGGTTCATTGTGCAGGTGGAACCAAGATGGTTTCTAGTGAGGATAAGTTGAAGGGCTCAGAAATCATGATGTAGGAGTAGCTGGTCATGATAAAGGAGTAGCCAGAGGACTGATAAGCTGTTGAAAGACTGGAATGAGCTGTTTGTTGTCTAAGATGGACTGATTGCTGGTTAAGCTGAAGAGCTGGAATATGAGCTGGCTCAAGGATCAGAAGATGATGATGAAGAACTGGTGGTCTGGAGAAATGAGCTAAGATTTTGCCAAATTGATTTGCCAAAGTGGGAAAATGTAGAATGTTTTTCCTTGATTTATTAGTAAAATAAAGAAGGAATGATGATATAAGTGTGGGTAAGATATTTATTTATTAAGTTCCTAGGATAGATGAAGGTATGTTGCTATGAGAGCTGGATACAAAGTAGTTTTAGTGGGACATTTTCCTTGGATTTTACTATATTTGTAAATATATGAGGAAAATGTTGAAGAGGTCCAGAAAGAACAATTTAAATAGTATTCTACTATTTAAATTGGTTAAGGTTGAATGCAGGGAAGACTGGTGCCAGAATAATGGACTGGTTAACGCTTTGATGCGCAAAGAGTTGTTGCTTTGAGAGGTTTGAGCTGTGGAAATTATTTTCATAGTTGGATCCCAGTGGAACTTCAGAAATGGTCTATTTCTGCGCTCTGCATTCATTGGTTGAGCTCTGGCAGGTTTCCTGATGAAAATGATTGGTTGGAAGCCAAAAGCTTAAATTATAAGCAAGGAAATAGTGGATTAATACTTTAAGCATTTGAGAAATTAAGTATGTAAGCTTAAGTTATCATAAGAAAAAGTGAGAAACAATGGTTTAAGCTTCTGAAGGGAGCCATTTTGAAGGCAGAACCGTTGGGAAAAGGACACTATAAAAAGGTGGCAGGCTGGAAAGTTACAGGGTCTTTTGGAGGTCTTTCTGGGTCTTTGACAGGATCTTTCTGAGGCCTTCTGAGTTTCTGCCAAGAGGTTTTGGAAGCCTTTTGATCACCAGCAGGAGTTTGGTTGGACTGATACAACCCAAGATAACGGAGCAGGAGCCCAAAAATAAGAAGCTGAATCCTAAGCGGAGCACTGGAGTCTAAGTTTAATGAGCAGGCATCCAAGTCTAAGGAGCAGACGTCCAAGACTAAGGTGCAGGAGTCCAAGACCAAGTACAAGGAGTCCAAGATATTGTTGGAGGACTCCAATTATTGGCAAATTCATATTGTTTACTTGACCCCCTGGGCCATATACCATAAGGTTTCTAAGGTGATCTTCCTTCTGAGAGTGAATAAAAGCCCATTTTGACCCCTATACATATTTCTGAGATATATTTTCCCTTACTAGAGAATGACAATCCCTTCCAGCCGGTCCCTGGCTACAATCCAGGACACACTTTAGGGACTGGTGGACAGGAACCCCACACTTCCTGTGCCCAACACCAAACTGGACCAATACCAAGCCTGTATACCAGATACTCTCAAGAAAATCCCCAAGGCTCCGCCTTCCAGTACCCCAGGGGGAGATGTTGCAACATCTTCAATTACTCCCTCTTGGGGAATTAACACCCTGAGTAAATCACCAAACAACCCACCAAATGGTTCACTGTCCAGCCAATAAACAGGTGGCACCATTATCAGTTAACCATGTATGACAGGGATCACTCAATCCAGGTCCTAAATGGAACACAACTTGATTAAGCCTTGTGGCTCAAGAGGAACATTACTCAGATAAGTCCCATGATCTCCATGACGTACACAGACAGCATGTGGCTTGTCATGATACTATATATTAGCCTATATTCATATTCAATAAAGTATCATTCTCTTTTTAAATCTTCCCCTTATTTTGTTTATTATACTTCCCAGAAGTATAAACTTGACACCTGGTAATTGACTTAGGGTCTTTAATTGAACTTATATCAAGGATAAAGATGTCATTCATGCCATACTCCACCAGATTACACCTGGGAAGAGCTCAGCTCAATCTATTGGAGGTGAGGGATAAGATAGGTCTGCTATCAATCATAGCTTCTACAACTCTGCATCAGACAAGGAGCCCACCAAGGAGTGGCTTCCAGCTCAAAATCCCCCCAGGGGTAAGTCTTCCACACGTGAAGAGCACCAGGGCAAGCCCCCTTCTTCTCCCCCTCCACCAAGCTCCCCCATTCCAGCTCATCTGGGGATGACTCCAAGCTGCGCCCCAATTACTTTTCTGGCTTCTTACATGCTCCTGCTGGCCCCTGGGACCCTCTTGTGGACCACAATATTTGCCATATTGATGGCAAGCCCAAGTTTCCTTCTTTATTGCCCAAATAATTCTTCATTATGATTGTTAATAATGAGCCAGCTATAGTGGCCAACGGTTACGTTTTCTCTTGTAAAAACACCAACCTGGGCTTCAAAAGCCATCATTACACCTGTGAAGACCTTTCATGCCCAGTTCAGCTCAAAACTTAGCACTAGTATAAGGTGTAAAACATCAAGGACAAGAATATCTATATGATGCTAAAAAATGCTATCTCCTGACTTCTCAAGTGGTATCTTGTGCAGATGATGCCCTTAAAACTACAGGGAATAATGTGATGTTTTTCTCCATGATTATGAGAAATGAAGTGAAGGATAAGATTATAACCTATATGTTGTGAATGCTGCCATTCACCATGTTTTGATTTTGCCTTTGATGGGTTATTTAAAGGACAAATATCTCTCTTTTGCTTTTGCCCTTCAAAATGAGTCTGGCTCTGAATTGGGAAATTCAATTGTTTGGTTTCCTGATTCTGCACAACTCACTTGCCACATTCATGCTTGTGGCAAGTGATCCTACCACCCATGTACTGTTTTGTAGTAAAGCTACACACTATATAATCCCATTCTTTATACCCAATAGAATTTAAGTTCTATTCACATTTTATCTTTGTGTCTCCATGTACTTTGGCACCTCTCTAGCCAAGTCTAGAAGATATTATTCAATCAGGGCCACAAGGTAATTGCATAGCCTTCCCTGCCTTTCTAACCAAGACTTAGTACAAATCCAATCCTAAGGTTAGGATTTCCCATTGTGAATCTGTGCTGCGCCTCAGATCACAACAAAAATGGTGCTCACTACAGGGGCTATAAGCCCCTTGGTTATCCCTTTTGCAACAAAATTTTCACAACCTTTGCCTCCTCCCATAAAAGATCCAACTTTGCCTGATTTTACCAGTCCTCCTATTAAGGAAGACATTGCCAACCTGCCTATTGTCCCTACTGTGCTGAACCTTGGGAGTAGTCCCCACCTAGTGGCCTACCCTTTGGGTACCCCTGACTTAGAACAAGTCATGGCAGTAGCCCTTGGGTTAGCCTATGATGGAGCCATCTCTGCCTCCAGTTTCAGTTCAGCCAAGCAGAATAACACAAATTGATTGTAGCTCCATAATTTCCCCAGCATTTTCTCTCAGCAGCTGCCTCCACTGAACACTTATTGTCATCCTTCTTACAACCTGCCTTAGCCCATCATCAAATGGTATTAGGGCTCCACGTTCAGGACATTTCTTCTCTACAAGCTGCCATCACTCATCACTAGGATCAGTTTGCAGCCTACCAGCAGTGGATCCAATCCCTGTTTCCCTTAGTATCTGACAATCAGCGCCACTCTGTCACCTCCAAATCCCACTTGGTCAATTCCATCAAACAAATGCGCCAGTCCATCCCCAAGTATGTCAGAGAGCGTCCACATGAGTTTCACCAGTTGGAACAGCCCTAGCGCACCCAAGTAGATTCCACTCTAAACGCCTATCTCTCCAACTTTGAACAACCTGTGCAGCAACTCAAAGAGTTCAGTGCTTACTCCTTTGACCAATTGCAGCAAGTAGCAGTTCATGCTGCAAAAGGCCTCCACAAACTTGGTGAGGAATTTGATCAAGAAAGGGCTGCTACCGCTGCTACTATTGCCAAACTCCAGACTCAAGTAAATGAACTTTCTACCACCAAATCAGATGTCCTGCCCTCTCCTCCATCTGATGAGTTAGTAGATAGAAAACAGAGACTATGGGATGCCATTTGAGAGTTAAGAGCATCCACCTGCAGTCAGGATTGTCCTATCAAAGCCCCTCAGCCTGATCCTCAAGTGCTTGCTCTGACAACTTAGGTTGCTGACTTACAACAAGAGGTTGCTACCTTGCGTGAGGTGTTGGCATCTATTTTTAGTTCAACTGGGGTTGCTGGTGAAGATGGCTGTTGCCCTGGCTTGTCAGGAGCTCCCTGCATTCACTGTGCTAGAGAGTTGATAGCTCTAGCTAATGAGGTGGATCATTTGAAACAAGACCACTCTGAACTTGATAAAGATGTACAAGAAATGAGTGAGTTAATTGATTCCATGAATGACAAGTTTGCCCTTTGCTTTTTGGTGGCTCTGCCTCTTCTTTTCCATCTGGCTGAACTGTCCTCAGTAGTAACTACACCGGGTCAGCGCCTGGATGTTACTGAGCGGCAGACCACCCTAGCTAATAATATGGGCACCCACACTGCTGAAACCTTGACTACCCTTGAGGAAAGTGTTTTCTAACTGTGGTCCAGACAGCCCCCCACCAAATCCAAAGCAGAAATCTCCCCACACATAAATGTACTTGATAGCAACAATGATGGCCTGACCCCAGAAGCACATTTCAAGTCTACCTTTAAGCAAGTCTTTGACCCCAAAATCTTGATCATTGTAGCTTTCCTAACTATCTACAAAACTTCTGTGAGAAGAGCCTTGGATGAGGTCAAGAAGGAACACATTCTAATCTGTCTGCACCCAACCTGTCAAGAGGTAGTAGTGCCAGAGCTGCCCACCATTGAGACCTGGGAAGATATGAAGCAACTTTTGATTGAAAAATTCAGGGGAGACCTTAGTTTGTAAGCAAAGAAGGACGCCTTCATACACATTGCTTTTAAACCTAAGAATACTCTAGATGAATTTGCAGATAGATTCTACATGGAATGACAACAACTGATCACAAGCCGCCAGTTGACCGCACATGAAGTGTACATGGCTTGCGCTCAAGCCCTCAAGGTTAACCAGCTCCTGTGACTTCACTTCAAGGCCCATAAAGCAATGCTTTCTTCCATTGTGACTGTACAACAGTCACTATTGAGTATTTAACCAAATAAATGCTCCAAAATATAAAACTATATCTGTTTTTCTGATTATTTCATGTAGATAGGTTGGATTGGAAGTCTTAAGGTAAAGATTCCTGAAAACTGGATATCTAGGTTCAATAAAAGAACAGAAGGCAAGATTGGCTGAGTCAATCTGGGAGACTGGGTGTCTCAAAAACAGTTTAATTAATCAGGAAGATTAATTAATAAATAAACAGGAATATAATCAATGAGGATTTAATTATATTGATTAAATTGCCTGACTGTGTCAAGAAGTTTGGTTAAGGTTAACCATAAATAAACCCCCAATTTTGGGTTAGAAGCGCTGCCGCACCACCTAATTGATTTAAGAAGCGCTGAGGCGCCACCTAGCAAATTGCTGGGCGCTGCAGTGGCGCTTGGTTTGAGTTTCAAAGCATTTTAATGAGTTTTAAGGCAAAAAACCATTCAATGTGAAGATAACTAAATAAAGGCAAGGATGCCTAGGAATTAAGGGTTAATCAGCTGGTTCCCAGTTGAAACATTAATAGCTGAGTTTTGGGATGTTTAATCCACAGGGTTTTGGCGCCAGGAGCTGAGGAAGCTCCATGCTGAATTAGTACAATGAGATGAATGGAGTCAGGTGACTTCTTCCCATTGTAGGTTAATTCTCATAGGTTGAGAAATATTGGTGATATTTTAGGTAAAGATCTAGGTTTAGATGACTCAAATGCCATAGACCACATGAGATGAATCATAGGTTGATTCAGGAACCAGAGGGGTTTTCAGCCAAATATGCCCCAAATGGTATATAAGCAAAAACAGTTAAACTTTAATAAAGATATATTTTCAATTTTGACGCTTTCCCCTCAACTACCTTTTCAATTATTGTCTTCTTTGTTAAATTTTGAAAGGGCCCAATTAGGAGTACTTTGCATGGAAATCAATGCTTCCAGGAAAGAGGTTCCTACAAGTTTGTTGGAGGAAGCTTGGGCAAGCTTGGAGGTCACTAAGACTGTGCCTGAGGAGTCCTTGGTGGAAGTAAAGGCTGCGTTTGAAGAGTTATACTTCAATCTCTTTGCAAAAGAAGGGACTCCTGCCCAAGGAAACCAAATCTATGTCTGGGATTCCTGGAACCTGTTAGAAGGATGGGACAAAATCATACAGCAAGTGAAAGCAAAGGCAAATTGTGAAATTGAGGCTTTAAGGGCAATAGAGGAAAAGAGCGTTGAGATCATGGCCTGTTGGCGGGATGATAACAAAGCGTTGTCACATAAAATTGCCTCCTTGGAGACAAAGCTCCTTGAAGATTTGTCAAAGGAAGGTAATAGCAATAAGAGTCAAGGGCATGATTATGGCGGGATGGACTGGTTGGACCTGGATCTGTCACAGGCACAGACATACAACAGGAAATCCTAACCTTAGGATTGGGTTTGTACTAAGTCTTGGTTAGTTGGAAGGGAAGGTGATAAAATTAACTTATGGCTCTGAATAATAAGTCTCTACTAGGCGTGGCTATAGAGAGGCATCAAAGTACTTGAAAACACAAAGACAAAAATGTGAATAGAACTTAATTTTTATTGGTGATAAAGAATTGGAACATATATTGTTAGGTGATACCACAAAATAATACTAGGAAGGTAGGATCGCTTGTCACAAGCATAATTGGGGCAAGTTAATTGTGCAGGATCAGGAAAACAAACAGATGAATTTCCCACTTCAGAAATAGACCTGTTTTGAGGAGCAAACACAAAAGCAAGGGATTTGCCCTCAAATAACCCAACAAAGACAAAATTAATAGAGGGTGAACATTGGCATTAACAACAAAGGTGTTCTTGCCAACCTACAGTTCAAGCCACAGGAGTTTGCAACCACAGAGGCGTGGTCAAAAGATCCTGATATGTTTGAGCAACTAAAAAATAAAAAGAAACAGCAACCAACAGAAGAAGATCAGCAACCATCAAGTAACAAGTCCTGTGAAGCAGCCCCTGTCAAGGGGGCAACAGGTAAGGATATAGAAGAAGGTAAGAAAATAAAATATTAAATAAATAACAAGATTATAATACATTTTTATTTATAGAAGAGAACAAAAGAGTAGTCTGTCAATACCTAAAACCCTATGTATCTCAAACCTTTTACAGCAACTATGTCCCCCACATAGGGCAAAAAGATGGTCCTGGCGCCAGCCAATAGATTCAAAATAATAAAAAAATTAGAAAAAATTAGCCTATGAATTCATGACAGCTTGCAAAGCTCCAACAAACACCAGATGGCACTGAATGGCGGGTCTTGGCTTTGGCTGCAGCCCCTAACCTCCACCTTGACCAGTATGTTCCACCCTCAAAATTCTGCAAGCTCTTTGTACTTCTTGTCTGGGACTTTGTCAAAACCATGCCATAACAAAACTTACCCAAAATGGAGAGAGGACTGAAGATATTTTTTTCTGTTTTCTAACCAAACACACAATATCACATGTCCTAAAAAACTTAAAAGAAAAATAACCAACCTTACCAACAGTTTGTCTGCCGTTCTTCCTGCTGTTGTGGGCGTCCTTGGAGACTTTAGGGCCTCCTGGTGCTCTGACAAGACTGAAATACCGCCAACTATGGAAAAAACCCTTTGCTACCATGTCCCTTAAGATAAAATATGTACTATATACAATAATTTTGTGAGTTTTCAGCCCTGTTTGCAGGGAAGAGACTTAACTTAATTATTTACCTAGGTCTTGTTGTAATGATAGAATTAAAGCATAGAACATAGCTGTCTGATGTAAAGATAAAGCCAGATGAAATTTGCCATTTATTAGATGGAAAAAATTTGCCCCTGGGTACAGCTCAATTGAGCATGTTATTCAGGATGCAGTTATTCTTGCTGCCACATATGGAATGGCAGCTCTATCAGAAAAGATTCCTCCTGGCAAATTGTATCACAGTGCTCTTGTACTCAAGCTGCATTAATCTATATAGTACAGAAGAAATGTCAAAATACACTTTGACAATAAAAATTGCTGGTTTATTTCAACGTCAAGTCCTGGAATTCTGCCACTCACACCCCTAATAAAGCTCTAAACCCAAATAAATTTTTTGACTTTTTTATATATAATTTCTTTACAATCTACTCTAATCAAACCATTTGTATTCAACAAATATAAACATAATAAAAATAATCATTTCTGTACTTTAAATTTAGAACCTAAAGTAAAAATGCAGGATTGTCAAATCCTTGGTCCAAATTTCAAATCACTTTTGCGGGCAACTCAGCTGAGTGAAAAATAATATATTTAATAAAATCAAACATTTAATTTGACTTTTTTTGATTTATTTAAATTGGCAAATTTTGAATCTTTTGAGCAGATAACTCAACTAAAAAAAGACAAAACTCAGCAAACAAATGCGGGATACATGAATCAGAAATGCAGTATTCTAATGTACAATTTGAGATTTCCTGTATGTCAAACAAATCATAGACAACATGTAAAAATCAATGAATCTGAAATTGTAGGATTTTCAAATACAAGAACCAAATTTCAAAAAAAAGAGGTGAATTCAAAATAAATATAATTTATGGGTGTCTTAAAAAGGATGCCAAAGGATCTAGAGTGGATTTGTGCTAATTCTTTTAGGAATCATAGGCATTCTCAAAAATCACCATATTCCATTTTAGGACAGCTAAAATTTAGATGCTTGATTACAGTAGATTTCAGAAAATACTAAAAATAAAAAATAATTATATATTACAATCTGTTTTTACCATGTTGCCTTTTCCTTGGTGTGTTGATAGTTTATTTGCTGTTGATAAGGTGTTTGCATTTAATTGAATGGTTTTACCTTCAGTTGCCTTGGCAATAAGAAATTAAGCTGCCTCCCTGAGACCAACTGTGGTTGCGGAGGCAGCTTGATTTCCTATTGCCAAGGCAACTGGAGGTGAAACCATCCAATTAAATGCAAACACCTTATCAACAGCAAATGAACTATCAACACACCAAGGAAAAGGCAACATGTTAAAAACAGATTGTAATATATAATTATATTTTATTTATAGTATTTTCTGAAATCTACTGTAATCTTTTATTTTAATAGCAGTACATGAATACATAGTGCAGTAAACTGATGGTTTATCTTTTCCTCTCCTTTCTTCCTTGAAAATAAGTTTTGTTGGCCCCTTGGCTACACTGGGGGCCAAAAAACTTTTAAAAAATTTCTGCGTCATCAGGAGAGTAGCTCATAAATCATTATATGGGTTTATGGTTGCTATATTAGTGATTTAGAGTGCAGAATATTGCATCATTTCCAGTTTAGACAATTTTACATTTCACTTAATTTCATGTCTAAACATGGTTGTTGAGATTTTATTTTCCATTTGATTTTATCCAGAGTGGAGCTTCTTGATTTGGGTTGATTTGTCCTAGTTTCATACTTTAAATTCAATTTTAATTCCAGTTCCCGTAAATAATATCTGAGTTTACTAGTGGCATTCAAAAGTGATTTGAAATTTGGTTCTTGGATTTAAAAATCCCGCAATTTCAAAAAACATAGTAAACTTAATGAAAATGGTTGATGGATTTGAACGCTTCAAATCTGATTCCAGTTAATTTATTTGTCCATTGAAAATATGCAGTTTGACTTGAACTTTGCAAAGTGTCTATGAGTTCCCGCATTTTTAAAAATTCAAATAAAAATACTAAGAATTCAATTTAATTAAAAAAGGCTATCCTGCAAAAGTGATTCAATATTTGGACCAAGGATTTGACAATCCTGCATTTTTACGTTTAGGTTCTGAATTTACAGTATTATCATTCATTCATCCTTCTTTGCTTTGTTAATTTTTATTATACATGACAGTATACACATGGAATTACAGAAATAAAGTCAATACAAATTAAACTAAATAAAAACAGATATTTAAAAATAAAATGCAAAAAAAACGTTTGGAATAGAAAAGCCTTTAATTGATTGGCTTCTTACAGAGGCATGCAGGGAGAAATAAATTTGTGTGACCATAGAATTTAGCCACAGTTTGAGCTGGGAGGGTATGGACACCAACCTGTAGAGAATTGAACAAATCATTGGGCCCAGGTGGCGCCACTTTTGTGACCACTTGTTTGAGCCACCCAAAAACCTCCTCAATTGGGTTGAGGAATGGGGAATAGAAAAGGGGGAATAGCAGACGCAAATTGGATGTGGCCAATCATTGGGAGCCAATTTCTACACCAAGCTCAATCACCTGGAATTCATTGAGAATATCTGCCACCTTGTGGAGCCCAAAATTATCCAATACTATGACATTGACAACACCTGAACTGGTTACTTGGAGCTGCTCCCAAACCAATCAGAGAAATTCTAGAAAGATCCCACTAATACAGGAACCCTTGATCATCTGGTATAGCTCAATACCAAGGAGAACAAGAAGAGCTACCATAGAGTACACAATAGAACCCACAGCCGCACGCCAGAACATGCTGTTCTTTTTGCCTTTAGGGACATACCCATATTCATTGTACATTGGCAATACAAAGGAGGACTCATCAATATAGTATAATTTGATGGTCCCCTTCTCCTTGAGAGCAGTGAACATCCTGGTTCATTTTTGACAGTAGGTAATGGTATCTGGCTGTTCTAATTGTACAGAGAAACCCCAAGTTTTTTCCAGGAGAATCTCAAACTCTTCACAGCCTAATAGCATGTGGAAATTGAGGCCTTAATCCTAAAAGTGGACTCAACCATTGACTGAATATTTCCAGTTTAAGATAACAGTTTTGATTGATCCATTGTCAGATTTCTCATATGTGTTACTTGACCAATAAGATTGACTTGTGTTTGAATTTCTCCAAAAGGAGGACAACACCTGTTTTCAGGTAGGTTTTGCGGAGCCTATGGGCAGATTTTTCTGAGATCCTGACAATGGCCATAGCCTTCTTGTAGTCAGTTGTTTCTTCCATGAGTCTCTTGAAGGTCTTGTGGGTGGCGTCAGGGATGATGTGATACTTTGGCTTTTTGGAGTTGGGAAGGAACTCTGCAGGCTCAGCCAGAACACAGGGCATAGGCACATTGTTGTAAAACACAGCAACCTTTTTAAGCACCTGCTGCCCACCAGTGGTTTGGAAATAATGTGGCTGCTTGATGTCATCTTGCCCTTTTTTATCACTCATGTAAGGCTCATATGTGGTGTCAAGGACAGCAACAGCGCCCATGTTGACAATAATGTCAACAGCGGCCATGTCAACACTTTGTCAACATGGCCACTGTTGACTCAAAACTCAAAATCTCCCATGTTTTTTTTGCTAGTTGTGCTAGCTTAATTCTTTTTTAAAGTGTTCAGGGGTGCAAACCCAGAAAACACAACAAAATTGTGGCCATTTTGACACAATTCAATATTAAGCTTAATAAAAACTCAATTTAACCAACTTTTTCCTTTATGTTTACTAATAAAAATTAGTTTATTTTTTATTTGTTTTCACAACATAAAAGTGTCCATGTCAACACTTTTTAAGCCAAATTATTTTTAATAATGAAACTGAAACATCTATAATAAAAAAAATTAAGTGTGGATTTAAAAATATTTTTATTAATTTAATATATAGAAAAATGCATTGCACATATAGCTGATTGTTAAAATGTTCATCCTATAAATATATATGTGGCACTTATTCCAGCTTTAATATATTAAGTGGATTGGTGGCTAACAGCAATCCAATAATTTAAGTATGAGTTAATATGTAATTTACTATAGAATTTATTATTAAAAATAATTTTGATACTCAGAAATGTTGTTTGTTTTCTTGTGATCATCTGCTGGGTGGAGTTAAACAAATTAGAGTGGTGCAATCAAACTTAAATTAATGTCACCTCCTATAAAGAATGTTGTAAGTGACGTTGTTGACCATTTACCCTTTTCATTATCTTAACCAACATGTTAAAAACTTTTAGTAAACCAAATGGTAAAATATAATATTACCACTTCCCAAATATAATTTTAATTAAAGAAATAAAGAACTTTGATTATTTTTTACCTATTTTCATATTTTTTATTTTTTTATGTGAGCAAAAATACACAGAAAATGGTTAATATTTGCTAGCCTGCATAAATTTAATTAAGCGTACTATGTTTTTTCATAGTAAATTTTCAAAAAATGTTGACAATGACAATGTTGTCAATAGTAATGTCTACAATTTTCTAATTTTCAGTGATAATTCAGCTTTTTTTACTAATTGCCACTCTTAATGTCGACGCTTTTTAACTTCTCACATATAAAATTTTATGTTTTACATAATAAAATCATCTGATTTTTTGTTATGTTGTATTTTTAACTTTTATCTTTTATATTTTCTAATTTTAAAATAAAATAAATATCTAAAAATAGTAATTTTACATAAATCTCTTAACTTTTAACTTGTTATTTAAAACTATAATAAAGTAAAAACTATACAAGTATTTTTAACTTTTAAATGCCAATAAAACCCTATAATGTTTAATTTTTATTTAGTATGTTTTAAGGTTGTTTTTTGTTTTTAAATACATTGTTTTATTTTAAACCATTTTAATTATTATTTTAGGACAAGAACATCTCAAAGCAATCAAAGGGTACTAAGTGTTCCTCCAAGCCCACCAAAGCCACCAAGAAGAAGCCTGTCTCATCAAAGAAGGCCACTCCCAAGCCCTCCCCAAATTCTTCCCCAAAACCTGTGCCAAAGCCCTCCCCTGAGTCCTTTTCCAAGAAGAGCCCTGCTCACTCCACTGGGGGAGAGAAAACTGATGGTTCCCTTATGGATCACAGTTTCTACAACTTGGCTTCATATGAGGAGCCTACCAAGAAGCAGCGCCAAGCTAAGAAGTCCCCTCCAAAGGATAAGTCTCCTACACATGAGGAGCACCAAGATAAGTCCCCTTCTGCTTCTCTCTCACCAAACTCCTCTCCTTCAAGTTCATCTGGGGATTTTACAAAGCCCCTCCTTGATTACTTCCCTGGCTTCTGCCATGCTCCTGCTGGCCCATGGGACCCTCTTGTGACCCACAATATCTGCAATGTTGATGGGAAGTTCAAGGTTCCTTCCATCTTGCCAAAATACTTCCCCATAATGAGCGTCAAAGGGGGGCCAGCCATGGTGGCCAATGAGTATATCTTCTCCTGCAATAACACTAACTGGGGCTTCAAGAGCTGGCACTATACCTGTGAGAACTGCTCCTGTCCAGTGCAGCTCAATACTGAGCGCTGGGACAAGGTACAAACCATTAAGGGTGAGCATACCTGCATCATGCCCAATACAACCATTGCATGTCTCCTGGAATGGTACCTTGTGCAGATTATGCCTACCTCCAAGGACCTTTCCCCCACTCAGCTGGCCATGCTTGCCTGTAAGCACCTCTTCCCCACCAATCTGAAGAGGATGCCAACCCACACTCAGTTGGTTGAGTTTGTTAGTGATAGGCGCCAAGCCTCAAACCCCCTGGCCAAGAGTGCTACCAAAATCAAAGACCTGGTCCTTTCTGATGCCCTCAAGAAAACCAAGGATGGAGAGATGTTCCTGCTCCATGAAAATGGGCAGGAAGTGGAGGATAGTGTCAGGGATCCAACCTGTGAGGATTTCTTGGGAACTTGCAGGCAGACGGCCTGCGGGCCCAGCAGGAAGGGCCCACCACAAGATTGGTGCTAACTTCACAATATAAAATAACAATTTGCCCAGGAGGGCCAAAGGTCTGCTTGCAGGTACCCTTGAATCAATTAAGCCATTGAGAGTGATATACATAACTCCAAATATCTGGGTGGTAGTGTATTTATTGGCCGTAACAGATTCTTGCAGGCAGTTGGGCTGCAGTGTGAGAGGCAGCGTCATTGGAACCAAATATGCGGGCAGGTAGTTGTACTTGTTGCAGAATAGCAGATGAGGTCTGGTGATTTTGGTGCCTTCTCTGTAAATGGTCTCTGTCTCTCTATTTCTAGCCTCTGGATTGTAGATTAGGATTTCCTCTAGGGTGAACTCCAAATATGCCGAGTTGGGTGGGTATTCAGTGAAATTTACCAGGCCAAAGAGAGCTCCTGGTGGACAATAGAGTTTGGGCAGCTGGTCTGTGGTTTCTCAGGTTGGGTAAGGGGAAGGTGCGGAGCTGTGGGAGATAGACTACAAATGAAATAGAGCTAAAATCAAATATGGAATAACCTGGTTGAACCAAAGGTTCATGTCAATTTATTGCAAGAATGGCAATGGGCAACTTCCTGGAAGTCCAGGGTATAAGTATGCCCATCTACCATGGGTAAACTTTTACAAATTCCTTTGGGCTTGGTGCTACCGTCTACCAGGTTTTTCCAGTCCTCAGTGGCATCTTTCAAGGGATTTAATTCATTGGCTGGTTCAAACTGAGAATACCCAAATTTCCTTTTCAGGTTGTGGGGTTGGTCATCTCTGGGTGGCCCACGTTCTACAGGAAGTTTCTTTGTTTCCCCTTCTGTGGAGGCCCGGGTTACTCCGGGATCTTTGGCTTGGCCCACCCTCTCATTAGTTAGGTTAACATGAACCCTTGGTGTGGGGAATCTTGATGCAGGTATTTTTTGTTCATCAAGCCTTATAAGATTCCCTGAAGTCAAATCCCACTCTGGTTTGAGTCCAGAAATCTGCAGGCAGTTGGTCCTGAAGGCTGGCGGCCCGCAGGGTATCAGGGTTCAAATCCTGTAGTTGAGGTTTTCCTATGAGCATGGTCAACAGGAGTTTTTCACTTGTGACAGATAGGATAATTACCTACTCCATAACCCAAAACCTGGAACAGGTCAACACTGCTACCACCTGGCTGTGCAGCGGCACATTTGCAACCTGCCCAACCCTTTTCAAGCAGCTTTGGGTCCTGAACAGCTAATTCAATGCCCAGGTTATCCCCCTTGTTTTCTTTCTCCTGCCTGGTGCCAAGACAGAGGTCTATGTCAGAGCATTTAAAATTGTCTGGGATTCTTTGAGCTCTCTTCCTGCCAACCAGCTCCCCCCTCCCACCCACACCACAAGGGCCAATCCCTCCTCCGCTGAGAAGGGTGAGTCCACCCTAGCCGCAGAGCAGATAGCTCAGGTGCGCTCACTTGGGCCAAAGGTTATCATAATGACTTTGAGCAGACTCAGTTCAGAGCCTTCAAGGCCACCTTCAATGGAAAAGTCCAGGGCTGCTTCTTCCATTTTAGTCAGGCCCTCATCAAACTTCTCAAGGTCAAGAAGGAGCTTTTTGAGAAGTATCTTAATGATGGTAAGGGGAAGTGCCACTTTGCCTTGAATCAGTTTGCTGCCTTGGCTTTTGTGCAGCCAGAGCATACTGGAATTGGCTTTGATGCCCTCCTGAAAGATGCTTACATCAAGAAGCACTCCACCATCTTCAAGGGCTGCCTTGATTACTTTGAGAGGCAGTGGGTAGGAAAGAAGGTGGCTGCCTGGAGAGGAAAGAGTGGGGCCACAGCGCCATGGAACTGCCAGAGTGCCTGCCTCAAGGGGGAGATGAAGACCAAGTCCATCCTGGAAGTGTGGCACAAGCATCTGAAGGTGAAGTTTGGGTCAAACCCCAAATACAACAAGTTCTTCCAGAAGCTACAGGAGGTGCAGAACAGAAATGTCTCCAAGTTTTACAACCTAACCAACCAGGTAGCCCCCAAGAAGTGAAAGTCCAAGGAGCAGGACTACCAGGAGGACGTTCAGAAGGTGGTGAAGAAGAATTACAAAGTGGCAGAGATCAAGAAGTACCTTGAGGACGTTGCCACTGCTCTTGCTGGTGGCTTTAATTAGCCCTATAAACCTTCCTTTTCTTTGTCTGTATATTTTTTACTTTTAAATTTTAATATTTAATTTTTTTTGGATATTACTAATCTTTTTAGATATAAATGGTAAGTATCAGATACAGTTTCATTGTGGATTAGTAAGAAATATCTTATATTTTGTTAATTTATCTTTAAGACATGAGATTTTTTCAGTTATGCTTATATAAAGTATAATAACTAAAGTTAGAATTTTTATATTTTGTTGTTATTATTATATATAAAATATCTTTATTTTTAGTTCATTGGAATTTTAATTTATATGGGAATAAAAAATAATTTTATAATAAAGAGTGTAATTTACATAGTAAACTGAAAAATAGTTGCTTATATCTCCTTATTATTATTACTTATGGTAATTTTTTATTGCATTTTTGAATTTTCTGGGGTCATTTTAGTATAATAATGTATTTAAAATATTTTTTATAATAAAATGTTCAGGGTAAAGTGTGCTGTTACTTAAAAAAGTGTCGACATCCAGGAGACAACATTATTAAAAACCAGGTCATCACTTTACTATAGTTTCAACATTAAAAGTGTTGATATGGCCACTGTCAACATTTTTAGTATCAACTGGGCTCTGTTACCTCAAGGACTGGCTTCACCTTTTTCATGATAGTAGCTAAAACACCATTGCGGCGGTTTACAGGGTTGTATACATAGGACACTCTCTCAGTGGTAACATCATTTACTGTTCTGGTTGTGGTGACCTTTGTGTATTTTCTGATCAGCTTCTGGACCCTGGGATTTATGCTCTGTGCCCTTGCACTCTGTACCCTTTGATCTGATTGTGTCAGTGCAACCTCACTATTGATCTTTCCTCTGTCTCCTTTCTGAGTAGGCACTTGTAGTGCACTAACTCAATTTTTTGGCCCACAAGGGTGTCCACGTCTGCAGTGTACTCATTCAGCTCCTTGGCTCTGCTGTTGATATGTGTCCATTTTGGTATAAAAATAAAATAAAATTAAAATCAGTTTATCTACTTTAAATTCCTAACCTAAAAGTAAAAATGCAGGATTGTCAAATCCTTGGTCCAAATTTTGAATCACTTTTGCAGGCAACTCAGCTGAGTGAAAATTAAAATATTTAATAAAGTCAACCATTTAATTTGATTTTTTTGTTTATTTAAATTGGCAAATTTTGAATCTTTTGAGCAGATAACTCAACTAACAAAAGACAAAACACAGCAAGCAAATTCAGGATACATGAATCAGAAATGTAGGATTATAATGTACAATTTAATATTTCCTGTATGTCTAACAAATCATAGACAACATGTAAAAATCAATGAATCTGAAATTGTAGGATTTTCAAATACAAGAACCAAATTTCAAAAAAAAGAGGTGAATTCAAAATAAATATAATTTATGGGTGTCTTAAAAAGGATGCCAAAGGATCTAGAGTGGATTTGTGCTAATTCTTTTAGGAATCATAGGCATTCTCAAAAATCATCTTATTTCAGTTGAAGACAGCAAAAATTTAGATCCTAATATTCACTGACTTAACATACTTAACAGTAAAATTTATTAAAATGTACACTTCTCTTTTAATTTTAATTTTTTAATAAAAATTTAGTATGCCTTCTTTTAATAACAACCAAATCAACAACTGTTCTCCAACTTTGACAAAAACATGTAGGGCTATGCTGGATCTTCTAACAGTGGAGCCTCTGTCTATGGTTATTTTCAACCCTAAGGCCCCTCCCCAAGCACTACCCAGGAGTGTGTTCTTTCTCCCATGTCCTCAAGCATGGCCCTGTTTGCCCATCATGCATAGGCAGCTGCTAACCCAAATCACATATCAACAATGGCATCTGGAACCAGCCAACTGAGCCAAGTGGTCACCCACAGAACCCAGAATCCAGAAACAGCCAATCAGATGGCAACATCCAGTTCCCAAGATGAACACATCCCTCCTCCAGCCAATCAGCCTGTAAGATGCAGAAGAAAATTGATCACCCCAGAAATTGTTCTCAAAATGTTTGACAAGCAAGGGATGCTTATGTCCCTTGGGGAAATTGCGGCTGCAATGGGTTTTACAAAGTCCACTGTCAGAAATTGCGCCATTAATGCTATTTTGATATGGCCTTTGAATAATGATAAATGCAAAGATTTGACTGGTTTTGCTTTCAAGTTTGGGAATTCCTCGCTTTCTGTAAATGGGTTTGTGCCAATATCCACCCATTCTGGAATACCATACCTTCCCTTTTCTGATCATGGTATGACTACATCCCAATGTGACCCCCTTGGCCACTCTGTCTATCTAATGAGTGATCACTGTCCCTTGTCTACTATGTAAGTAGAATCAATTCTCCTAATAAAGACAAGTTTATTCACATTTGCATTGGCTTTAATAATCTTCAAGCCTTTTCCTGTCCTTTTTGTCAAAAGGACTTTCACATCTTGTATTCCAGGAAATTAAGGTATGTGCCCTTAATTTTGCCCTAAAGGCTAACCCAAGGCTAGCTTCAAACCTCAAATATTCTTTTATAAAGATTTCCTGCCGTGTCCTCCTGGATGTTGTCCCCAGGAGCCAAACACAACAAAATGGTGCTCACTAAAGAGGCTGCAAGCCCCTTGGTTACCCCGTTCCCACGCAAATTCTCTGGTCATTCTCCCTTTATTTCTGAAGTACCCAAGCAACCTAAAGTTTCTAGTCCTCCTCTAGAAGAAGACATCACCAATGCCCCCTCAACTCCCATGGTACTGGTGCTGTCCCCCGTGCCAGGGTGAGCCCCCTTCCAGCTTTCTCTGTTGACTACAAGCAAGCTTGTGCTGCCGCCAGCTCCCTTCTCTACTCTGGAACTGTGACAATGCATACTATCCCTGGTCTCTGTCCCAGGCATGCTTCTGAAGACCTGTATTCCTTCCTCTTGGACTTTGGTTGCCCCACTGATGGAGTCCATGGATATGATTGGTGTGTCAGTCAACCAGTTCATCCAACCCACCCTGGTTCACCATCAACTTGCATTAGGATCCCAGAACCAACTTATAAATGCTGTAGCCACTGCTGTCTCAAACAATCATGCTCAGAATATGGGATATCAAGAATGGTCCCACAGTCTCTTTGTGTGTATTTTCAATAACCAGCACAACTTGCTGGCCTCCCAGAAGTACTTGACTGCCTCACTAAATTCCCTTTGTTCCTTGCTCCCTGGATGCATCAAGGACTGACTATGCAAATTGGATGAGCATCAAGCAGCGTGGTGTGGACAAATTGAGGCCTCTCTGCTAAAGCATTGCCGGGATTTTGAGACTCTGGTTAGCAAACTTAACCAATTCTAAGAACATATTAATTCACAACTTGAGTTGGTTGGAGCTCATGTTGATACTTGGGGCTGCCATCTGCAGCATCAATATGATCTGGATAAGGCTGCACTAGGCAGCACTCTATACCAAGTGCAAAGTTATGTGGATGATAGAGTAGCATCTATCAAGGTGACTCCTCCTGCTCCTCCTGTTGAGGTCCCATCTGACTTTGAAGCCAAGGTATTGAAAGCAATAGCTGAGCTCAAGGCTACCACTTGGCATCAATCTTCTGTTCAGAATCCCCCTCTAGTCAAACCTATGCCTGATCCTTGCATTGCTTTGCTCACTGATCAAGTAGCTACTTTGCAAGGCAAAATTGAGTATTTAAGGCAACACCTCTCTAATTCTGAGGACTTGTCCTCTGAGTCTGAAGGTGAAGAGGAAAATGAAATTGTTAATACTCCTGCTCAGTAAAATCATGGATGCTGCCCTGGTTTGGAAGGCCAACCCTGGGTCAACTGCGCACGTGCACTGGATCAGCTTGCAGAAGTAACAAATGATCTTGCTGATAGGCAGGACACATTGGAAAGAGAGGTACAAAATCTCTCCTGCTTTACCAAGACAATGAATGGACAGGTCATCCCCCTGGTTGGTCAGACCACTTCCCTGACCACTTGCCTTAATGGGATTGCTGGCACCTTATTGGTGCAACAAATTAATATTGACAAATTTGGAGTTTATGCTGCCACTGCTAGAGATATTAGTGGACATAACAGCTCTACCTTGGATACCCTAGAGGAAAGCCTTAGACTCCTCTGGGATAGACAACCTGCTGCTGAATCCAAGTTTGAGGGCAATCCTCCCATTAACATCCTCAACCCAGGTGACAACAGTCAGTCTCTTCCTTGTCTATTGACCCAAATTACATACTGACCTTCAAACAGATATTTGATCCTAAAACTTCTACCATTGCTGCCTTTCTAACAATTTACAAAACTGCAATGCATAGGGCTACTGATGAACTCAAAAAAGGAACATATCTTCACCTGTCTCCATCCCACATGCCAAGAAGTGTTAGTCCCCAAAAACCCCTCCATTGTCACTTGGGAGGACATGAAGCACCTCTTTATTGAGGAGTTTGGAGGAGATCTCAGCTTAGGTCAAGAAGAATGCATTTATGCACATTGCCTTTAATCCTAAGGAAACCCTGGCTGAGTTTGTGGATGGCTTCTACATTGAAGGCCAACAGTTAATCACCAGTCAACAGTCAACTCCCAGGAATCTTATACAGCTTGTTCAAATGATTTGAAAGTGAACCAGCTTCTATGCCTACAATTTAAGGCACACAAGGCTTTGCTCACTTCCATGAAGAGCATTAAGAAGCTCTTGCAAGACATGCATTTGACCCATGGGGGTACAGCGGTACATGAAAATAAAGCCAGTAATGCTGGGACTACCTCTTACATGCTGCGCATTATGACTCTGGGTGTAGCTGGACAGACTAAGAGGCAAGGTTGTTGTAACTGTGGCCAAATAGGGCACCACTTGCGTACTTGCACTAATCCCCAAGTGGAAGGTTGTGATCCCAAGGAACAGGCAGGAAAAGAGAGGTCAGCTTAGAGACAGAGATGCTCTCTGCTGACCAATCTCCCTTGTCTCCCCCAGATCCTCCTTCTGATGAGGAAGCTCTGTCTTCACCTGTCCCAACTATTCTTCACCTATTTCACAATCTCTCCAGTGATTCAGACCCTGAAGATTCTGATAGTGAAGATTCTGATAGTTATAGCTATTCCATTCTGGCTGTTCCAGAAACTGTCTCTGTCCCGTACAAGCTTTGCTCTGGGAAGACCACCACCACTTCTCAAGCACCTTCAAGTGAAGCCAAAGCCATGGTGGCTTGCCCTTACCTAGCTCAAGCTCATCAACTTCCCGTCTTGGTTGATTCTTCTGAGGAAGCAGCCAAGATAGCCAAAGCTCTCTTCCAAAATGTAACTGTATCTCTCTCACTGCAGACTGTGTATAAGGAGATTCCTGCCTTAAGGTGCATGTTAGCTAAATGAGAGAAGGAGCTAGAGGCTGCACATGATGTGTTGACAGTCTTGCCCCCCTTTGGAAAAGATACAACCCACGTGGGAGTATCAATGAAAAAGGTTAAAATCAAAGCCATCCTGGACACAGGCTCTTCAGTCAACGTAGTATCTTCAAAACTAATGAAGAAACTTAAGCTGGCTCCTGACCTCAACTACACTTAGTTGTATGGCACAGCTGGCATGGCAAAAACTTGGGCCATTGGTGCTAACTTCACTCTACCCATGAGTTTTAGGAAACTCCTCATTGCTTCCCCCACTGTAGTCCTTGAAAACAAAAGCTATGACCTCTTGGTTGGTACACAATTCCTTTGAGAGTATAACAGGATTGTAAACTCACAAGATGGATATCTTTTGCTCTTAGAATATGAGGTTCCTTTGATTTTTGAGGAACCTCCGCGCCTCCTAGGGAAACGTCTTAAAACTTGCGTGCTTGAGTACCCCATGGGTATCTTCTCTCTCAAGTATAGGACTCACTCCTCCAACATGTGCACCCCTCCTCCTTCCTTCCATGCAGAAGAAGGGGTACCTCTTCTTGCCCCAGCAGCTATCACCATTCCTCTGGTCTCCCAGGTGGTGTTTGATTCTTAGATTTCTTAAAAACTACCTGAAAAGTTATTCTTGGAACTCTACTCTACTAAATCCCTAAGCTGTAAAGAACCCTGCCTGTGTCCAGGGATTCTAGTCAAACCCACAAAGAGCCTATACAATTACTGCTTGCCAATCTGACAGCCCTTCCCATGAAGGTGACCTGAGGCCAGGTTATAGGGCATGGTCAAATATTTGGGGAAGAACAAGTGGCATCCCTCTACCCTTTTGGAACTTTTAGTGATTTAAATATACCTTAAGACAATCCCCAAGTTCTCTCCTTATTCACTGCTGCCAAATTCCCCCAATTGTCTCTCATCCAACAAAAAGATGTGTTGGACCTGATCAATCAGTTTAACAACATCTTTGCCTCTGGACCCACGGACTATGGCCTGGCTAAAGGGGTCATCCATCAGATTGATACTGGTGATGCACCCCCTTTTGTGCCAAATCATACTGCTGTAGTAGGGTAGAGAATGCTCATGTATCTAAGGAGCTTAAGGAGCTCTTAGACGCTGGGCTATTAGCTCCCTCTCAGAGCCCTTGGGCCTCCCTGTTACTGATCCTAAAGAAGATAGATGGAGGACATCACATTGTAATGGACTATTTCCACCTGAACTCTCTCACTAAGAAAGACTTGCACCCTTTGCCCAGAATCGACAACGTTCTCAGACAACTGGGTGGTTCCAAGTTTTTCTCAGCCATGGATCTAGCCTCTGGATACTGGCAAGTTGACTTATCTCCTGAATATAGAGAAAAGGCTGTGCTAATCACCTCAGAAGGCCTTTTTAAACCCACTTGTATGCCCCAAGGACTCTGCAATACCCCAGCTACATTTCAATAAGCTATGGACTCCATCCTACAAGATCTAAAGCTCTCTTGTGTCCTTGTATACCTTGATGACATCACTGTATTCAGCGCTACCTTTACCAAAAAGTTGGAACACCTCAAGGCTGTCTTCATCAAGATCTGCAAAGCTGGCTTGAAGCTCAAACCCTCCAAGTGCTCCTTCTTTAAAGAGAAACTTGAGTTCTTAGGTCATGAGGTCACTCAAACGGGAATCCACCCCATGAATAATAAGGTGAAAGCCATTGACAAGATGCTACCTCCCACAAATCTTTGAGAGGTCCAAGTATTCCTTGGTATGATGGGCTACTACTGACAGTTCATACCTGACTTTGCTGAACTGAGTGAACCCCTTGTCCAACTGCTTTTCAATATCCCCTTTGAGTGGACTGACAGACAACAACAAGCATTCAAAGCATTGAAGGCCAAGCTCAAAGAGGCTCCTATCTTGGTATATCCTGATTATGATAAATAGTTCATCTTGTATATTGATGCTAGTGGAGTAGCTGTGGGTGCCATCTTATCCAAGCTTGACAACAAAGGCGTGGATTGACCTGTACCTACTCTTCAGGGTCCTCAATAAACACAAGAAGAACTACAGCGTCACTGAAAAGGAATGTCTGGCAGTGCTGAATGCTGTAAATTAGTTTAGGCACTACATCTATGGGACCCACTTCACAGTGATCACAGATCACTTCTCCCTCAAATGGCTGCAACAACTAAAGGAACCTGAAGGACAACTAGCACGTTGGGCTCTGCGTCTGCAAGGGTACAATTTCACTATGATACACTGTCCTGGGGCCCAACATTAGAACACTGATGGCTTGTCAAGGATGCCAATACTAGCTATCCACCCTGCTGATGCTGATTGCCTATACAAATTAATAGAGTGCCCTGACTCTTGTACCACCAAGCCAGAAGACATTTGACTGGCGCTACAAGCCTTATCCAAGAAACTGTAATTTGAGATAGGCAGCTCTTCAAAAAAGTCAACAATGCCTATCTACACTACGTTTACCCTAGCATGAGGATAGCCATTATCTTCCAAGCTCACATTGACACTGGGCATGGGGGTATAGCCAAAACCCATAACTGGCTATGCAAGAACTTTACTTGGAGAACATATGCCTTCTGATTCCTGATGTTCTTGCCTCCTGCCATTTGTGTCAACTTCAATGCCCTTGCCCTCCTCAATCCCAACACCAATTCAAGATCATCCCCCCTAAACATGCCTTCCACACTGTGAGTATTGATGCTGTTAGGCTTTTCCCTCGGTCTAGGTCTGGGTGTCAATTTATCTTAGTCACCATAGATCATTTTAGCAAATGGATCAAAGCCAGAGCTACAAAAGATATAACTGCTAAGACCACTGCTAATTTCTTGCTGCAAGATATCTTCTACCAATATGGCTGCCCTCAAGTCCTGCTATCTGACAATTGCAGCAATTTTAATGTTTGCCTCATCATGTCTATTGTTGAAGCTATGGGTACTCATCAATCTTTCTCTGCGCCATATAACCCTTCAACTAATGGAACTGTCAAACAAGCCAATTCCTCCCTGGTGTCCATAATGAGGAAACTCACACTCTCTGACACTGCCAATTGGTATATGTTCCTCCCTGCTGCCCTCTTTGCTTACCAACTCAGTAGATACTAAGTAACTAGTCAGTCCCCTTTTGCCATGCTGTATGGACGTGAAGCTGCCACCCCCTCAATCTTGGGACCCCTTTGATCAAAGTTGATGAGTCTGCAAATCCTGAGGCCCATGTTAAATACTTAACTAATTATATCATTGACATCCAAGTGACAGCTTATTTTACTGCTTACAAGGTCAAGGCTCTGGAGCTCTCCCCATCCAATGCTGCTAGAGCCTCCTCCCTGAGTATCAAATAGGCAACCTGGGTTTCTACTACCAGAATTGTACAGGTGGTAGAGCTCATAAGCTAGATTCTCTCTGGGTTGGACCCTGTGAAGTTACATTTAAAAAGGGTGTTGATTATACTGTGAAATTGCTCTCCTCTTGATGTCCTTTTGTCCGGGTCCATTCCAAATTCCTTTGCAAATATCAACTCTCTGTGTCCAATCTTGATGGTGGATATGTTGGAAATTGTACCATTAATGCTATTTTGATATGGCCTTTGAATAATGATAAATGCAAAGATTTGACTAGTTTTGCTTTCAAGTTTGGGAATTCCTCACTTTCTGTAAATGAGTCTGTGCCAATATCCACCAATTCTGGAATACCATACCTTCCCTTGTCTGATCCTGGTATGACCTCATCCCAATGTGACCCCCTTGGCCACTCTGTCCATCTAATGAGTGATCACTGTCCCTTGTCTACTATTTAAGTAGAATCAATTTTCTTAATAAAGACAAGTTTATCCACATTTGTGTTGGCTTTAATAATCTTCAAGCTTTTTCCTGTCCTTTTTGCCAAAAGGACTTTCACATCTTGTATTCCAGTAAATTAAGGTATGTGCCCTTAATTTTTCCCTGAAGGCTAACCCAAGGCTAGCTTTGAACCTCAAATCTTTCCTTATAAAGATCTCCTGCTGTTTCATTCTGGATGTTGTCCCCAGGAGCCAAACACAACACCTACTGTGGCTGCAACCCTGCAAGCCCACGCCAATTGTGGCCCCCTCCCAAGAAACCACCAAATGGTGCCTGTACTTCAACTGAAGGTGAAAAGGCCCACTCTATCATGATGGCTATCATGGAGCGTGACCTGCAGATGTCCCTGGTTCAGGTCTGTCTCCAACTGGGACTCCACAGCATTTTCACCAATACGAGAACAGTGAATTTGTGGATGCACAGAGCTGTGGTTGCCATCAGAATCTTATCCAATCAGGTTCTCAGTGGCCCCATTTTGGTGGATATCAACCCCTACAATGCAACAATCATTTATTTTATCAAAGGAAGGGCAATGAGGGCCTGTAATGATGTCATTTTTTGTCATATGCCAAGATTTTGGCAATTATACAAGACTTTGGGGAAAAATGCATTCAATCTGACGTCCACAAGCGCGGCCCAATCCTATATCAATTTGTCAGGATTTTTGTTGGCAGTTTCCCCATTGGGTGTCAATCATTACTCTGTTTTGTCAAACATTGCAGATAGGTATGCCTACCAGACAGAGCTCAAGGCCATGTTGGAGGAGCAGGCTACCCAAAACGCCGTGTACACAGTTGTACTGAGTGTCAAGATGGAGCAGCAGGAATGGGCAACCCAAGAAATCAGGGCTGTGGGGCATACCTGTTAGTCCTACCCCACCAACCACGCTGACATACATCTTGTAGATGTATGTCTCTATAATTTTGGTTCTGCCCTCAGGCCCTCAAAGCCTGCCATCTATAATCAACTGTGCTCCCAAAATGAGAAGGGTATGCACTTTTCTCTTCTGTGTTTGTCCAGGACCTATCAGATCTCATAATATTCTATGCAAGTGATAGTGCTAAGTCCAGAAAGTACTCCTGCCTCCCTTTACGCCCATCTATTCTTTTTGTCAAGCCTGCATATGTGATGGAAGAAGAATTTGAGCAATTGAAGCAGGCAGCTCTTACTGCCCCTTCCCAGTCAACAAACCCTGCCTCCCCAACCCCCCATCAAGATCAAGCCACCTGCCTTCTAACCCTGACTCCCAAACCACCGCTCATCTCCCCACTATCTCTGATGCCGTCTCTTTCACAAGTGCAGATGATGGTGATGTACATTACACCCATTCCCCTCCCCCTTCTTGTACTTTGATGAGTAAAATAAATCTTTTCTTTGTGACAACTTATTAAAATTATTATTTCTTTTGATTTATAATTAATAAAATGTTCCTTTTACATTATTGACATTCTCATAACCAATAAAATATTGTAAATTTTATGAATAACATAAAATTATTTGCATGAATATTTTTCATTAACAATAGTAAATTAAGGGCACAAATTAAATTTTGCAATATTTTAATGCAAAATTTAATTTGTGCTCTTAATTTATTTATTTTGATGAAAAATATTCATGGGTTGAAGGTAGTACTATAAAAACCAGTTTTTTGATGTAATTCAAACAAAATTTCAAATATATAACTTGATAAATGAATTAGAAGCACACCTACAAAAGGTTGTTGAAATAGAAAAAATATCAGGGTATATTAACAGGAAAGCTGGGTAACAGGGGCCAGCCATTGATCCAGACAAAGGAAGATGCTCTGGATGAACTAGGAAATATTATAGATGAAAAGAACAAAGAAGTGTTACTCAATCTACAGGGAACAATCTTATCAAGTCTGAAGTTCAATGATGCAGCCTACAATTTGTGGGAGTTCTAGAAAGGGGCCAAAGAAAACAACAAGAAAATCAAACTGATTGAAGGAACTAAAATCTCAAAGGAAATTAACAAAAATGAAAAGGAAACTAATAAAATGGAAACAGATGAAAACAAAGCAGAATCAAGAAGCAGAAGCGCCTAAAGAAACAATGAAAATTCAACAAATGAAGATCAAGAAGAAACACAAGTTGCAAGAAATATAAGAAAAATTAAGCCCAGGTAATCAAATGAAGAGCAGCCAATGCTCATGAAGTTTTCTGAAGGAGCGCCTGTGGCTGAGGGGGCCACAGGGGAAATAATCAGTAAGTTTTATGTTTTACTTATATTTACTTTAGTTATAACTAGGAATGGGGATGAGGTCACTGAATTGGCAGCCTTTACGCCCAGTTGATTTTACAGGGGTTACCAATCACTGGTAGCCCCTGTAAAGCAAATAAATAAAAATGAAATAAATAAAATAATTCAAATGAAATTGAATAATTTTGCAAATATTGAAGCAAAAACCAAGGAATATTTACCACCTGTGGGGTGCTTACCGTGGATTAGGGAAGCATATGTCAGGATACCGCATCCCAGGGGTGGACTGTTAGCCTCAGCTGCCAACTTGCTTGGTTGGAAGAAGGGTAGAGCCCACCATAGGAGGGGCGCTAACTTGATGAGATAAGATGCTGATTGTCCTACTAAGGCCCAGGGTCCAGCGGCGAGTAACATAGTGTCAACTAACCCAGCCAAGGTGATGTAGGCAATGCCTGCATAAAGTTGGCTGTGGGTGGAGACAGTCCTGGGGTGGGGCAAGTGCCTAAAGTCAAAGTGTGGATATCGAAATCTCCAAATCAATGGATTTTTTGATCTCTGCACTTTTTCCAATAAAAATTTTCCCAAAAAAATTAATATTTTTCTTAAATTTGACTTTTTTTAAAATGTTTTTACTAGTAGCTAAAATCAAAAAACCAAGTTTGAAGTGCCCAAATTGATGCTATTTAAAACACACCTTAAATTAATTTGGCTTTTAAAATAGAATTTATTCATCCTTTTAAATATAGGGGACAAAATCAAAAGTGCAAAAATCAAAGTGCAAAAAAATCTTCAATTTAATATTAGACACATCAAAATTTAAAAAAATTTAAAATTTTAATTTTTTTCTATATGTAAAAAAAGAAATCAAAAGCTAAAAAAAAGCTTTCAAGCTTTAGGCAAATTATTGAGTTTATTTTGTTCAAATATTAATATAAAAGAGTATTATAAACTCTTTCTTTTTAAAAAATAAAATTTTGTCTCATAAAAATTTCTTTAAAAATTTACATATAGTTTCTTAATGAGTGCAGAAATCAAAAAGTAGTCAAATCAAAATCCAAAAAGATACCAAAAAACTAGGACCACTTAATATTAAATTTTTGCAAAAAAATAATATTTTATTCATTATGTTTTATTAAGTTCCTCAAATCAAAAGTGAGGAAATTGAAAATCAACTTTTTAGATTTAGTTGCACTTTTTATAAGCTTATAAAATTTTAAATAATTAATAAAAACTTTTGAAATTTCTCATGTAGATTCTTTAAGACCTGATATTTAAATATGTAAAAAAGAAATAAAGTTTTTGGTAGTGTCAAGATTCTTGGTTCTTGAAGAAGAAGAGATGTAGTTTTTATTAGAGGAATTATGCATGTTGAGTTGGGATATCTGTATGGAGACAGATGTGTTCCCATTTAGTGTAGATGAGTGCTGCAACAAGCCGTGTTCTGTTGCTGCTTGCTGAGTGATAGGAGAGTCCTGTGGTCTTTGGGATGTGACACTGTCTTTGGTGGTTTGGCAGAATTCTGAAGTAACAATAATACACTCTTATTGTACTTGACACTACTACTATTTGGCTTATTAGCAATGTTGATGCTTTCTTATTTTTTCTGCCTTTCAAGTGATCTTGGAAGGACTTTTTATAGTGCAAAATCAGCAACCAGACTGGCGTCTAGCTGCAGACAACTCTTACTAGATAGCCTATCATCCCCAAGCTATTAGTTTCATCCCCATAGTTGGATTCTAAACCTGAATAAGGTTTTAGAATGAGGTAATATTCTAGGCTGTTAATTTCTCCTCTTCAGCCTAGATATCCCTTGACTTAGTTGCAGTCAACTAAGTTGACATCCATAGCCTGGGCCCTGTCTTATGTTCATTCTAATGTGCAGCATTTGCCCAGGTGGTCTTGTCTCATTTCTTGGTGAAACTGATGTTTTTATTTTCCCGCCTTTATTCTGTAGGGCAGTTTTGTGTCTGTTTTGGGATCCAGAATGCCTAGCATCTAATTATAGAAGCTTCTGGATTGGCCCATTACCTGAGACCTGGAATGTCTCAGGTGTCTTCTGGATTGCAAACTATATTAGTCTTGATATAGTTTCTCTATATTTTGGAATAGACGTTTTGAAAATGGCTGTGTCCTGTCTATTTTTAATCCATAACTTTAGTGGAAGGAATATGGATCAGTCAATCCTAATAGATCAGGATTTCCTGACAGGTAGGTTTTTATTTTATTGCAATATTAATAAATTGGTGTGTTTTGGAGGCAATTTCAAAAATATTAAATTAATATAATATTTTACTATGTTTCCCTATGTTATTTCAGGGGACAAAATCAAAGTGCAGAAATCAAAGTGCAGAAATTGAAGTGCCTAAACCAAAGTGCAATAAGCTCTTGGGTTTTTTTGAAGGTTTTTCTTTTGAATTTTCTCCTTTAACACCTCTCCTTTCCACCTCTCTTTCCTCCTCAAAAAGAAGTTTTGTTGGCCCCTTGGCTACGCCGGGGGCCAAAAACTTTAAAAAAATTTGCATTGTCAAGAGGGTGAATTATATAAAATCTGATACCAAGTAGAAAACTTATTTTTTTCTTCTCTTCTCCTTTTCTCTTCTCTTCTTCTCTTCTTATCCTCAATTATCTTCTACTATATCTTTTACTATATGTATTAGAGTAAAATAGGTGTATAAAATGTTTCTTTTTGGTATACAAATTTGCTCTATCTATATCATTTTTAGTGGAAGTACAGTGTTTTTAACATAAGAATGTTCAAGTCTTCATTTTATGATATGTAAGTGGAAGATTCTTGATATCTTTGAATAATGTGACTTATAAAAAAGATATAAGACTATATTTTTTATTAAGTATAAAATTGTATAGTATAGCTTTAATAAGAAAGTAATGTACTTTATATTATTTTAATGGTAGACTTCTATAACTTTTATCATTTAAATAAGATCACCAATAAACCAAAATACCTAAAATCATATGCTTGTATCTTGCAGGAAGAATACTTTATTTTGCTTATACTGAAGTATTATTATAGCTTTACATAAGCTGGAAATTAAATTAACCTTTTTTATTAAACTTATAGTTTATAAAGCAGTTTTTTGTTTAGTTTCATATTTTATATTCAATTGAATACAGTTACACATAAATTTTAGTCTAATTTGCTTTCAAAACTAGCATAAACTTTCTTTTAAAAACAGCTAAATTAAGAATCTTTTTATTATCTAGTAATGTTTTTTATTTCAGAATAAGATTTCTTGGGGTCTTTTTAGTCTATTGTAGTTTAAAAATATATAGTTGTATATTATAAACTGTATTTTTTCTGCGTCAAATTTAACCTCTGGAAAATCAAATTTTTCTTTTGATCTTTGATGTTTTCAATTTCTGCACCCTACATAGTGTTTCAAGTTTTTCACTTTCAACCTTAGTAACTTTGACCTAAGGAACTTGCCCCTAAGGTGGGGTGTAGGCAGTCAGATTTGGGTGTTGGGGGTGCTTTCATATCTATCTGATAGGCAGGCAAATAGTTATACTTCACACAGATTTTGGGGGTTGGTTGTTTGCACCAAGCACCTTTGTGGAAAGCTGTTTGTGGGGTAATCTGTTGGGCCAGGTAATCTGGGTGGAGGGTCTCTTTCACAGTCAACTCCCAATACTCTGGCTTAAGGGGATAGTCAGAGAAATGCAACAGACCAATGGGTGCTCCAGGAGGATAATAAAATGCAGGCCAGGTTTCAGGGGCTTCATCAGGAATGTGGGTTGTCTGCCCAAGATTTTTGGTTGTAACAGTGGTAAAATGGAAAACAACCAAGAAAAAATAGGGAATAAAATGGTAGAACCAAGGTCCCATAATCTTATTTATTTCATAATGGCAATACCATTTCATCAAGACTTCACGGGGTTTAAATACCATTTAAAATGCTAAGTTCAGAATCTAGCCCATCACCTGATAGCTGAGTTTGCTCAGTTTCCTCAGGGCCAAGAGTTCTGGCCACATTCTGATTCTTCTGGCCCGTCATATCCTCTGCTGGAATGACTTCCATCTGACAGTCCAAGGACAACATCTTCATGGCTTCATCACTGCTACTGGTGTTCCTGTCATTTAGGACTAAGTGACCTTCAGAAACCTTAAGCCAGGTCAACCTTTGCTCTGTAAGCTGCACATCTTCAGGAGTGGCTTTGAGGTCACTACGTGACTGGGGATCAATGGCCCAGCAGCCTGGTTTTCTAGCTAATTATCTGGATTCCCTTTGGATTTTGGCCCATTGTGCTGAGCAGCAAGCCCCTTTTTGAACGGCCTGTCAACTATGACAAGAATGATACCATATTAGTTTAGTGCTTCCATAAATCCGGCCTGTTCTTGCAAATTTATGGCCAGGCAGGCCTGCAAAATTCCTTGATTAATCAGATTCAAACCAATGCCTGTTTCAGCACTTCCACTGGCTAACCATGAAAAACACAGGCAGGCAGCCCAAGGGCCCGCAGGATCCCCACAACCCTCAGAATCAGATCCTGAGTTCAATTCTCCTAGTTGGAGTTTCCCACTTATTTCTGGAGAAATTTCATTCATGACAGCATATGAAATAGGAGCAAATAGCAATTTCAAAAAAATAACTGAAATTTACAAGGATATCAAGATAAAATTTGATGAATAAATTTATGAAAGTATTCAACAATTTCCCTTTTCAAACATAAATGAATATGAAAAAAATCTAATAAAAACTGACTTTCAAATAGGAACTGAATATCTTAAAACCAAAATTTTCAACAAAGTGTTCAAAAAGTTATCAAATAAAGTTGGGGTACAGTCCTCATGAATACATTTAAATCTTTATTTATTCTGTTTGTCAAGGCATGGGGGGCAGATACAAGTCAGGCGCCCTCTGGAACCATATTCAAGTTCAGCCAAACGTCCTACATCAACAGATTAACTCAAATATATAAAAAATTGCATGTTTTCTGAAAAATATATCTCTCAAAGGATTCACATCACAATATACCTAGGAATCCTATTACATTACATATTAAAAACAAACGTTAAAAAGTTGGAGGATGTACCAATATAACTTGACATATGCCAATTAGAACTAGAACACCAGAAGACACTGTGGGGGTATAGGACATTCAAGCACGTCCTGTACAAGTCCTTTGCATTGGCATCATTGTATGGATACTACATGCCTCCAAAAAAGAACCTGTTAATTGATTTTCTTACCTGATTGCCTTTTATTAAACGTTCAGCAGCCACCAGGGTGCAGAGCGCCACCCCTCTTGCAATTGCATCCAGAGTTGTCCACCAAATACAGAAGAGCATGTGGATCCAATTAGACGCATTAGCAGAAAATTTGATTTTGGGGTATAATTACCCGGAATAATTGCACTCCCTTTGCAATTTGTTTCTCCTAATAAATTATCTTCCCTTGCAAGTTGACTTTTATATTTATTTTAATTTTTTTAAAAATTTAAATTTTAATAGTTAAATTTTAATAGTTAAATTTTAATAGTTAAATTTTAATAGTTAAATTTTAATAGTTAAATTTTAATAGTTAAATTTTAATAGTTAAATTTTAATAGTTAAATTTTAATAGTCAAATTTTAATAGTTAAATTTTAATAGTCAAATTTTAATAGTTAAATTTTAATAGTTAAATTTTAATAGTTAAATTTTAATATTTTGATTATAATATTTAAATTATAATAGTAAATATCTAAAGCTATATTATAAGACAGTAGTTATAGTAAGCGAACACATGAAATAATAAAACATGATTTAAAAATGTGTTTATTTAATTGCTTGTCAAGAATGGGTTCATATAGTACATAGTTAAACAAGGAGAACTGAATTTATCCTCATCAAGCGGCCTGCTCCACTTATGGTCTAAACAAGTTATTGTTTAGAACTCAAATCACCTTTCCCTTGTAATATGATTTGATAAAATATATTTGATATGCTTAAACCATGTCATAAATATTAATTATTAAGAGATAGATGAAAATCATTGGTTTTTGTGTCAGGTGGCTATAGTGGCACTAAATCAATAAGGTCAGATGATGACCTGCAAGGTCCTATTTGTGGCTTAAAAAATCCAAAGTACCAAAAAGAGTTCACAATTACTTAAATAAAAGTAATCTATTTCTATCTTTTTAAATCTTTTTATTTATTAGCTCAACAGTCAATACAATATTTAGTGCATTATAATAAAAATATGTGTCTCTATATCTAGTACAGTAGTTTTAAAAGCTATAGCAACAACCAAAAATACCTCAGATTTAAACAAAATGATTTCAGATTTAACAAAATCCAAGTTGCGTGAGAATTGCAATTCAAATAATTTATAAAATTTCAGTTAATAAATGAACTGTCAAACATAAAACAAAATTTCACTAGTCCATTATACAAAACTATATCAAACATCAAGCAGTGTAGTTCACACCACAAAAAAAATGAACTGACGTAACAAGTGAAATGGATGGATGCTGATCTGGAGTATATTATAATCCAATCAGGATTCATATGAGGCAACAACAGAAGAACTAAAATGAAACATAACTTGATCTATCTGTAAGCAAGATTATACAAGCACAAAACAAAATACACTCACACAAGATATGTAGTATGAGCAGCCTAAAATAGAAAAATAACAGTTTTACAGCCAATCAACAGATATCTAATTTAGGAACAAAGGCATTTTATCCATTTTCATGATTCCAGATTTGTATGAAAAGGTTTTGAGAACCTTTCAAATATGGACTCAAGATTACAATAAAAATAAATCATTAAATTTTAAAATTTCTACTTTTAGTGATTTTATCCTAGGTTTTTTACAGTGGTTTTTACAAACAATATCTTTGATGGCGCCAGCAGCCAAGCCAGCAGCAGCCAAGCCAGTTTCAATGAATGCAAGGCTCAGAACGTGGAGGCACCTGTTTACACCCAAGCCTTTGAGGCAGGTAACAAGGAAGCTGACCTGTACCTAACCACTAACCCTTATGGCTTTGACTTGTTTGAGAGTCACTTAGTGTCTAGCTCTGCCACTGCTCTTGTACCCACCCCCACACAAGCTGCCCACCAACCAACCAATCAGGATGACAACCTTGATTTGGAACAACTTCCTGCCATCAGCCAACCTGCCCCCCCCCTACAGCCAATCAGGCTTTGGCTCCCCTGGCCCAGCGCCCCAAGCAACAAAACATACCTGCCCAAATTCTTCAGGAAAATGTGGTACTGAATCTACAGGGTCTGTCCTGGGAACAGATTGCCGCCAAGTTGCAATTTACCTGAGCTACTGTCATGCGGGAATTCAACAACTTGATGAATAGGGGGATCTGATTGGGATAGCCGAGAAGCCCAAGAAGGCCCCAAGCCACAAATATCTGAGGCATACCCAATCATTCTTGACCTCCTCCAGCAGGATCCCAAGCTTCCATTGACCCAGGTCCAGAAGCAACTTGCGCACCATAACATATGGGTGTCTGAGTGCATGGTGCAGCTCTGGATTTATGGAAAGGTGGCTTCCATACGGGTTCTTACCAATTTTTCCGGCAACCAATGGTATGGCGCTGAGGATTCCTTGTATGGCACTGCCATCAAATCAACCCTGGTCCAATGCCTGACTAGTCTAACTGATGATGTCATGTTCATCTCCTATTACAAGCTATCAATAGCTTTTGATGATTTTGGCAAGCAAGGAAAAGCCGCCGCCAAGAATAGAAGGAAGAAGGTCAAGAAGGTATGTTCATTGGTTCATTTCTGGCTGTTTTAGCCAAGGGTTTTGTCTACTATTGGACAAAACCAGATTTCATCAATGAATACTCATACAGCCACATCCTTGGTGGATTACTCAACTCCTGGGATGGCTCAAATTCCAAGTACCAGGTTTTCTTGAGCCACCAGATGGAGGGTAGCTCCACCGCCCTCAAGGCCATCCAAGGACGTGGGCACCAGGCTTCAGTCTACCCCGCCTGCCATGCAGACGTTTATCTGGATGATGTTGTCTTCCTCAACATGGAATCCACATTACAGGAGTGCCACCCTCAGGCTTTCAACAACCTCTATCTTGGGGACCTTGACCACAATTTTCTCTTTGGCTGCCAGATAGTGACTGACTTGTTTGCGCAAATGGTTTTCCATGTAAACATGGGCAACCAATCACGTAAGGATAAGCACCTTCTACCTCAGGCCACTGCCACCTACCAGCCCATCCAGCCAATGATCAATGAGGAATATAACAAGTGCTATATGGCAGCCATCACGCAAAATCCTCCTGCCTCCACCTCCACCACCAACACCCCTAACCCGCAAGCCCAACCCACCCAATCCCAGACCCTCCAGGCCAGCACTGCCTCTACGTCTTCCTTCCTGCGTTATTTTGCCTCATAGGCATCACTCTCCCCCGCCCCAATAAACCCCTGTCACTAAACATTTTCTATTTATATTATCTTTTTTTAATTTAAATTGTTCATGTTCTCTTTGTTTATAGTTGGTTTTATTCTTTATGTTCAGCTTATTTCTATAAAATCATATATTTACTATGTTGTGTATCTAGATCTAAAACACAGTTATTTTTAGCACTTAAACATAGCCCCTTGTGAAAATTTTAACAACAATTTGATGATAAGCTAAATTCAAATTAGAAAATTATAGTGTTAACTGTTTTTAGATAAAGTTGTTACTGATCCAAATTCAAAACCTTAATGATAAACTTTAAGTCAATCAGGAGCCAAGTGATAAAGTGATTGTTGTGACATAAAGGGTCATTCAATAATTCTTTGGTGCATGTGCGCTAATAATATGATTGGCTGGATGTTTGCCATTGTATGCCATTGCCGCTGTGGCAAGTTGTTGATGGAATAGTGCTAACCCAGTAGCTAATTGGGCACTAGTCCACCAACAAATTGCCACAGCGGCAATGGAGTACAATGGCAAACATCCAGCTAATCATATTATTAGCGCACATGCACCAAAGAATTATTGAATGACCCTTTATGTCACAACAATCACTTTATCACTTGGCTCCTTATTGGCTTAAAGTTTATCATTAAGGTTTTGAATTTGGATCAGTAACAACTTTATCTAAAAACAGTTAACACTATAATTTTCTAATTTGAATTTAGCTTATTACCAAATTGTTGTTAATATTTTCACAAGGGGCTATGTCAAGCGCCAAAAATAATGTGGTAATCAAGGAAACAATGCCAACACAAAGCAAACAACACATATTGAGATGAGCGTAAAACATATACAAAATGGGTAAAAAGATGGGATAATGTAGTAGATGGGAAAACAGAAAGGAATAAACAAAGAGGCACCAGTATCAAAATAATAAAGAATTTATTGGGGCAAAAGCTATAAAAACATATGGAAAGATTAGTAAAAAAATCAAATGATAGAACTCAAAAAACTACTCAAAGACCTTGACTTGGCAATTTACAAGATCAAGGATATCAACCGCAAGGTCAAAGCCAAAGTTAAGTCTGCCGTCCTCACTGGGGACAAAATTGACAAGGTGTCCACAAAGGCACTAATGACAAAAATGCCAGACACCCCAGAGAAGATCATCAAGCGTCTTCTCAACATCCAGAAGACAGTGGTTGAGGGCCTCTAGTTCAAGGTGTACAATCTTTCTGCGCCGTCTGTTTGGGTTGACAGCCTGGAGATGTATGAACATCTCAAAACCGCCAAGCGTGCCAGGGCACAGGATACTGAATTGCCTGCGCAATTAATTGCGCCAAGAATGACCAAGCCGGCCAAGGCTGCAGGAAAAGAAACACAAGAAGGTAGCCTAAAAAACAAAATTCATAAATTTTCAAAATACTTACCTTTTTTCTTAGAAAACGTAGACGGCAAACTCTGCCAAGTCCTGGTCCCCTTTGTCCCAACCACCTTTTATGCAAATTATGCCACTCATGTGGCCAAGGAATTGTATTTATCCTCCCCTGCTGTGAGGGAGCTGGAGGACCGCATTCATGGGTCCTTTTGTATGTCCATGGAGGCATTAGCTGGGCTGACGCATGGAGAGGGGGCATCCAAATGGGCAGTTACTGACTACAAGGATGCTTAACTAGTCCGTTTAGACCCAGTTAACCTCAGTAGAGTTTACTGTGTAAACCTCATTGAGCTTGTTTGGGACATCCTGGTGACGCTCCCATTCAAGAATGTACTGGAGATGGGCCAGGCTCATGCAGCTGCTTGCTTCTGCTTCCTATTGGAGCATACCCTATCTTACTTATTGGAGAACTTTGGGCGCACAGTGGGAAAATTGGCTGTTTCAGACGCAACAGCCGTCAAGAAGACAAAAATCTTCCTTGCAGACTTTGGGCTAGCCTGGAGTGCGGAAAAGACAGGGCTCCCCTTGGCAATGGATCTTACCTTTGCAAAGACCAGGCACAATAAGAAGATCAGTGCATCTCTAATAAATTATGTGAGTTCACAGAATCATTTGCTGGGCAAAGGCTTCACTTGGTGGTTTACCTTGACTATCTGTTCTTCTTTGGGATGAGCACCAGCATAGAGGATCTAAACTGGGTCCTTCTGGGAATTGACAAGGCCTGGCTTGCACTTGACAGGAAGAAGATCCCCCTGGATACAACTTGGTGGACCATGTAATCCAAGACGCACTGGTCCTGGCAGGGATTTACAGGTTTTCAGCCCCGCCTGAAAAGCTGCTTCTCAGTTTTCACATTACCCTACTCCCCTTCACCAGTAGAATGGAGTTTTTTAATAAGGGCATATCCACTGTCCATGGTGTGTTGGTGGAGGTTGTGTGCCACCTCCATTGCGGGGTGGGTACATACCTAAGAATTCACTACAGGTGTTTACAATAAATTCTCTCTTCTAATAAAAATTATTACAATTCATATTATTTTTATTATAATACAATTTTCTAATTCTTATTTCAGCAAACCAGTTTTTCAAAATATATCAGGGAAACAGGTTTCATAAAAGCATAAAATAATATGTTAATAAAATAAATTCCAACCTATACATTTTACGTTTACTTGTTATAAGGCTATTTTATATTTATTTGACAAAGTGGTATAAATCTATTTGCGTAATCTAGTATCAAGCATTTGGTATTACCTCAGATGGCATAATAAAATAATATATAATAAAAAAATAGATTACTTACATCTATTGATGGATCTTCTGAATGTGATTGCGGGAGTGGAAATATCTAAATATAAAATGATAATTAATAAATCTTGAATAGTAAATAAGAGAATATAAAAAAATTGGACATACTAAGCCTTTAATTGATTGGCTGTTTGGCTAGGCACGCAGGGATGAACAAATCAGCATGGCCATAGAATTTGGCCACAGTCTCAGCTAGGAGGGCGTGAATCCCGGCCTGCCGCAAATTAAAGAGGTCCTAGGTCCCAGTTGGGGTTCCTTGCTTGACAACTTGCTTGAGCCACCCAAAGACTTCCTCAATGGGATTTAGGAAGGGCAAAAGGGCTGGGAGGAAGAGAAGGCGTAAATTTGCCGTGGCCAATTGCTGGGGGCCCACAGCAATACTGGTGTCAATTGATGGAAATTCTTCAAGAATGTCAGCCACTTTGTGGAGACCAAAGTTGTCCAACACAATGACATTGGTGAAGCCAGGGCTTGTGCACCTCAGGTGCTCCTGGATCAATTGGAGAAATGATAGAAAGGTCCTACTGATATTCAAACCCAATATCATTTGGTAGAGCTTGACCCCCTTTAGACCAAGGAGAGCCACCATCAAGTAGGCTGTGGCGCAGACTGCAGCACACTGAGCCATCCTGTCATTGGAGCCTTTGGGTATATACTCATTGCACATTGACAAGGCAAATGCCAATTTGTCAATATAGTAAAATTTTACTGTCCCCTTGGCTTTGAGGGCAGTGTACGCCTCTGCGTATTTTTTCCAGGTCTCAACATTGGCTGGGCTGTTTCTGTTGTAGGGGGATACCCTGAGCTTTTTCCAAGAAAATCACATTCCCTTCACCAGATGGTAGTAAAAGGAAATCAAGGCCTCAATACCAAAAGTAGATTTAACCATGGCCTGTACATTTTCCAGTTCAAGATGGCAGTCCTGGGTGATCCACTGGCAGATTGCCCATTTGTACTCCTTGGTGAGCATGGTAGAAACACGCAAGGATTTCTCTGTGGCAAGGACACAACCAGTATTGATGAATTTTTGGAAGGTCTTGCTAGCGTACTTGGGATCCACTCCAACAAGGGCCGCAGCTGCCTTGTAATCACCCAATTCCTGCATTAGCTTAAGCAGGATAGTGTGTTTGATGTTGGGGATGTGCTTCTGGGCGGGCTTTTTAGCGGTGGGGATTGACTTGTTGGCATTGGGCACAACACAGGGCATAGGTACCTTGATATAGAAGCCTACAACCTTTTTTAACACCAGCTGTCCCTCATTGGTTTGATAGAACTTGGGCTCCTTGTCATCCTCCTGATTGCCATCAGTGACGTAAGGCTTGTAGCTAGTATCAAGTACAGGCTTCACTTTCTCCAGCATGGCTGATAGGACCAACTCTTGCTAGTACACAGCGTTGAACATGTACAAAGTAAGTTCTACCTCCTTGTTTCTAACTTTCTTTGTAGTGGTGACTTTGGTGGGCTTCTGGGTCAGCTTTGGGACTCAAGGTTTTATGCTCCTCACCCTAGCAGCTTGTGCTCCTTGAATCAGCTGTGTCAGTGCAGCGTCACCATGGAACTCTCCTCTCCTGTCTCCTCCTTGAGTAGGCACTTGGGTTGCACTAACTATATTCTTTGACCCACAGGGGCAACTGCAACCCCGGCGCACAACGTGTGTGTTGGTACTCTGTTGTTGTGTTCCTTCCATTTTCAAATTTAATAAAATATTAAATAAATTTTAATTAATCTACTCCCTAATTTTATTTTTTGCTTTTATCTAAATATGGATATTTAATTAAAGTTTTTCCCACCCAATATCCCAATTATAGATTTTTTATTTAAAAATTAGTTGTTTTTGGTTTTACAATGCCCATTTTAGAATATCCAAAATAATTTCCACCCATTTCCCCATATTTTATGCCAAATTAAGCACCCAACACAATATTTTTAAAACTTATTTTATCAAATCTTGTGTCTTATTTTAGATACCTTGGTATCATTCATGATTATAATCCATTGCACACATTGCGTGAGTGATTTTGTTTGCATAGTGAGTTGCTATTGTGTTTTGTTTTTGGTTTGAGTTTTGACACACCTTGCTTGGGTGTATTTTGTCACCAATTCACATAGTAAACAAATGTACACCAAAAGTCAACTCACCATTTTGTTTGTGAATCAATGCATTTTGGATTTTATTTTGAATGATTTTGCTTTGCGCATTAGCCCTTTGTTGCTGTGTTGACTCATTTTGCCCATTAACACCAATAAACCCTGTTAACAGAGTGTATATTTTAACCTGAGAGTTGTATTTTGTTTAAATCTAAGGTATTTTCAGTTGTTGCCATAGTTTTTAGAACTAATGTAATAAAATAAGATCTAAACACAATTAGTCCCATTAATGTTCATCATTTTCAAACATCTAAAGCACTTTGCTACGCATCACAGGTTTTTCTAACCCTGAATAGGCAGCAAAAATTTTACCAAGTGCACTGTCAATGTTTTACACTCTGTGTCTCAAAAATTCCCCTGTTTCCCTCAACATTTTGCTATGTTTGAACTTGCCTGTTTTCCATAAGAAACTACAGTGATTTTCAAAACTGTTTAGATAAACATATATTAGTCAATTTAGAACGCATAGGATCAGTTAAAAAATGAATTCCAACTTGTTAGATCTAAATAGAAGATAATGTCATGGAAAATGTGCGCTATTTGGAAAAATTTTCCAGTCATACAACAACCTACTCAAACTGGGGACAACTGTATAATGATTCAACAAAAAGTGTACCAAACAATAGAACACATGAGTTTCAGTCATAGAACGCATCTACTATGTTTACTATGTTTTTTGTGAGCACATGAAACTCAGTCACAAAAGTTACAAACTCAATCCAACAACAAACCCCAATAGTAACTAAAACAGACAAAAAATATCAAATATCAAAATAAATGAGTGAATCTATAATACTGTTACCAACTTTTACTAATTAAGAATAAAATCTAGAATATGAAAAGTAAATAAGTATTCTAAGTGACTGTTTTGTGATTAGATTTAGTAAAATATCAAATTTATCCAAACATACAAGTAACAGTGCACATTTAAAACCAAAAGTAATTAGTATGAAAATTTAAAACCCCAATTTGAAATATACAGTAGTGACTACAAGCTTTTGTGATACATATATGAAGAAGTAAAAATTATAATAAATAACTTATATACTGTAAATTCAGAACCTAAACATAAAAATGCAGGATTGTTAAATCCTTGGTCCAAATTTTGAATCACTTTTTCAGGATGGCCCTTTTTTAATTAAATTGATTTTTTTATATATTTATTTGAATTTTTAAAAATGCAGGAACTCATAGACACTTTGCAAATTTCAAGTCAAACTGCATATTTCCAATGGACAAAATGAATTAACTGGAATCATATTTGAAGCGTTCAAATCCATCCACCATTTTCATTAAGTTTACTATGTTTTTTGGAATTGCGGGATTGTCAAATCCATGAACCACATTCCAAATCACTTTTGAATGCCACTAGTAAATGCAAATATTAATTGCAGGAACTGGAATCCAAATTTAATCTACAGTAAGCACACTAGGAAACATCAACCCAAATCAAGAAGCTCCTCTCTGGATAAAATCAAATGAAAAATTCAATCTCAACAACCATGTTTAGACATGAAATTAAGTGAAATGAAATTTTTTTGTAACTGGAAATGATGCAATATTATACACTTCAAATTACAGATATAGATATTATTTTACTATTCAAGTCTAAATCAAGAGAAAATAACTACTCGCAACTAAACCAAAAACCTAAATAAATACATATTTAATCTAAAATATATGTTTTATTTTTATAAACCAAAAATCACATTCCCAACCAGCTCCTGTACCAGCCCATGGAGCAGCCTGTCAACAAGGGCTTCCAGAGGGTCCAAGGATAGCCCCAGGACACAACTTGAGGGGAGTAATGTCAACACACAGGCCTCCCAAGGCGTGAGCGCTAGCCAACCACCTCCCACATGCCAAGCCAGAACAACCAGCTTAAATCCTTAACAGAAGCTGCTCTCAAGGCCTGCCACAAAAGTCTTCTACACCAGGGTCACTGAGAACACTGAGGTTACTTACACCTCTACTGTGTACCCAGTTGTCACCTGGCCCCACACTCTTGATCCAAGAGTTGCCACTTCCTGCCCCCGCTTTTTTGACACCTCCTATGAGCCATAGGCCACAACTGAGGAGCCATCTGCACCTGTGACATATTACACCATTGACGGTGCCACCACAAGTAAGAGTGATCCCACCTTCTACACAAAGGTCCCCATCCCTTGTGTTGAGCCTGCCAGTCAGGATGCTGCAGTACCTGCCAAGGGCTGGCATTGGTTGACTGATAATGAGTGTGAAGCTCTCCTCAACTGCTTGAATGGGGGAATGATGGTTCATGATATTGCATCCCAATTTGGTGTCACAGCCAGATACATTGCCAACATCAATGCCAAATATGGCAACACTTGTCAAATCTCAAAATCCACCAAGGCTAAGCAGCAGCCCAGCCTACTTCAGCCCACCCATCTCAAGACAATCAGGCAGTGGGCAACCAAAGATTGCCACCTGGACATGCTTGCTGTCCAATCAATGCTTGTCACAGAGCTTGGGCTTTCTGTCTCTATAACCTTTGTTTACCAATCAATGATTGATTTGGGCTTCTTGTGGAAGGTACTTGGAGTTTCTCCATACAACAGAAACAGTGAGAAGACCATTGAGGATTGACACATTTATGCAAAGACTTATCTGGCCCTAAAGGAGACTGGGGATGTCCAGTTCTTCTACATTGATGAATCATTATTTTCCTCCTCACTCAGGTCTAGGCATGTGTGGGTCAAGAAGGGGTCCAAGGATGGTGTAGCACATTGTTCAGCTGTTTATTCCCAGACATATTTGATGGTAGCGCTTCTGGGTTCTCACAGGTTAGACCAATATCAAATGATCAAGGGTTCCCACAACAGCAGGACTTTTCTCAATTTTCTCTGAGCCATAAAGGAGTACCTCTAGATCAATTACAGCAGCACAACCAACATTATTGTGTTGGATAATGCCAGGCTCTACAAGGTGGATTTGGTTGTATCAGAGTTCCCACCAATAGATAAAAATACCCATTTAGTTAGCCACCACCTGGTTGACTGCCCAATGAGACTCCTCAATCTTCTGCCCTATTATCTATTTCTGAATCCAATTGAGGAGGTGTTTGGTTGGATCAAGAATAAGGTGAAGAAAGGCCTCCCTCAGGACACTAAGGATCTCTTCAACATTCTCAAGATCAGCCAATTTGTGATATCACCCAATGTAATGGCAGCTTTTTACAAGCACTCAGAATTCTTCCTTCCAAAAGCCCTCAACTTGGAGCCAATCAGATAAATGAGCGCTCCAAAATTATTTGTTATATATATTATTAGGACTCAAACATTATTAATTATATAGTACTTTAAATTCAGAACCTAAATGTAAAAATGCGGGATTGTCAAATCCTTGGTCCAAATTTTGAATCACTTTGCAGGCAACTCAGCTGAGGGAAAAGTAAAATATTAAATAAAATCAATCATTTAATTTGACTTTTTTGATTTATTTAAATTGGCAAATTTTGAATCTCTTGAACAGATAACTCAACCAACAAAAGACAAAACTCAGCAAACAAATGCGGGATACATGAATCAGAAATGCAGTATTCTAATGTAAAATTTGAGATTTCCTGTATGTCAAACAAATCATAGACATCATGTAAAAATTAATGAATCTGAAATTGCAGGATTGTCAAATCCAAGAACCAAGTTTCAAATCATAATTGTAAGGAATTTGAAATAAATATAATTTATGGGTGTCTCAAAAAGGATGTCAAAGGATCTAGAGTGGATTTGTGCTGATTCTTTTAGGAAGCACAGGCATTCTCAAAAATCACCCTATTCCATTTTAGTGCGGCTAAAATTTAGATCCTACTATTCACAAAATTAAAATATTTAACAATAAAATTAACTAAAATATACACTCTTCTTTTTGAGTTTAATTTTATATTAAATTTTTGTTATGTCTTCTTCTAACACCAACCAAGTCAACAAGCTGTTCCCTGGCTTTGACAAAATCATGCAGGGCTACACTGGGTCATCTAATAGTGAAGCCTCCCTCTATGGCCACTCCCAACCTGCATGCCCCTCTGCAAGCATCACTCAGGAGTGTGTTCTTTCTCCTGCGTCCTCAAGCATGACCCTGTTTGCTCATCATGCACAGGCAGCCGCCAACCCAAATCCTGTATCAACATTAACACCTGGAATTAGGCAATTGAGCCATGGGGTCACCCAGAGAGTCTCAAATCCCAAAACAACCAATAATATGGCACTGTCTGGTTCTCAAGGCAGACACACCCCGCCTCCAGCCAATCAGCCTACAAGACGCAGAAGAAAATTAATCACTCCAGAGATTGTTATTGAAATGGTTGAAAAGCAAGGGATGCTTATGTCCCTCAGGGAAATTGCGGCCACAGTGGATTTTGCAAAGTCCACTGTGGCTGCAACCCTGCGAGCCCACACTAACTGTGGCCCCCTACCAAGAAGACCCTAACTGGTGCCCCCGTACTTTGACCAAAGGTGACATAGCCCATCCCCTTACAATGACCATTATGGAATGTGATCTGCGGATGTCCCTGGTCCAGGTATGTCTCCAGCTGGAACTCCACAGCATCTTCACCAACAAAAGAGCAGTGAATTTTTGGATGTACAGAGTTGTGGTTGCTGCCAGACTCTTATCTAATCAGGTTATTGATGGCCCCATTTTGGTAGACACTGACCCCTATGATTCTACCATCATTAATTTTATCAAAGGAAGGGCAATGAGGGCCTGTAATGATGTCATCTTCCTATCATACACTAAGATCCTGGCCAGTATCCAAGACTTTGGAGAGAAGCATATACAGTCTGACGTGTACAAGTGTGGCCCAATCTTGTATCCTTTTGTTGAAGTTTTATTGGCAGTTTTCCCATTGGGCATCAATTATTGCTTGGCAATATTGAACACTGCAGATGGGTATGCCTACCAAACAGAGCTTAAGGCCATGCTGGAGGAGTGGGCCACACAAAACGCCGTGCACACAGTTGTACTGAGTGAAGAGATGGAGCATCAGGAATGGGCAACCCAAGAAATCAGGGCTGCGGGGCATACCTGTTGGTCCTACCCCATCAACCATGCTGACATGCATCTTGCAGACCTATGTCTCTACAATTTTAGTTACGCCCTCAGGCGCTTAAAGCCTGCCACCTACAACAAACTATGCACCCAAATTAATAAGGGTTATGAGCTTTTCCCTTCTGTGTCTGTCTAGGACTTATTTGATCTCATCCTCTTCTATGCAAGTGATAATGATAAGTCCAGAAAAGACCCCTGCCTCCTCTTACGCCAGTCCATCCGTTTTGTCAAGCCAGTATATGTGACGGAAGAAGAATTTGAGGAATTGAAGCAAACTGCTCTTGCTGCCCCTTCCCAGTCAACAAACCCTGCCTCCCCAACCCCCCATCAAGCCACCTGTGTTCCAACCCTGAGTCCCAAGCCACTACCAACCCCCCACTATCTCTGATGCCGTCCCTTTCACAGGCGCAGATGAAGGCAATGTTCATTCCGCCCATTCCCTCCCCTTCCTGTCCTTTGATTAGTAAATAAATCTTTTCTTTACAACAACTTATTAAAATATTGATATCTCTCTTTCAATTCATAATTAATAATAATTTTCTTTTTTACATTATCAACATTTCCCATAATTAATACAATGTTGTACATTTTAAAAATAGCTTAAAATTATTAGCACACATATTTTTCATCATTATTAATAAATTAAAGACAATAAACGTAAATATTGCATTAGAATATTGCAATTAGACGTCAACTCTTGATATTTAGAAATTACGTGCATAACTCAATGCATTTTGTTTAATAAAATCCATTGTAAACTTGGACTTTTCTATTATAATTTAACAAAATGCACTATGTATCAATATTTGTTCTAAGTGTTAATGGCTCTCTAATATAAACACAGTTCATTTCATTAAATTATAATGGAAAAGGCCAAGTTTACAATGTATTTTATTAAAAAAATGTATTGAGTTATGCACATAATCTCAAAATATAAAGAGTTGACGTCTAATTGCAATATTATAATGCAATTTTATAATGCAATATTTATGTTTATTGTCTTTAATTTATTAATAATTTATGAAAAATATTCACACGTTGAAGGTAGTACTATAAAAACCAGTTTTTTGATATAATTCAAACAAAATGTCAAATATCTATAACTTAATATACAAATTAGAGTCAGCCCTCCAAAAGGTTGTTGAGCTTGAATACAACATAAGGGAAATTGTTGTAAATCAACTGGGAAATGAGGGAAGAGCCTTGGTCCAGCAAAATGAAACTGCAAAAAATAGCCTGGGAACAATGGTCAACAAAGAACACAAAGAAATATTTTTAAATCTTCAAAAGGAAATACTCAAGTGGTTAGATTTTAAAAGTGAAAGTTACAAATTCTGGGAATTTGCAAAAACCAATATAAAGAATACTCAAAAGATCAAACTAATTGAAGGTAATGAAATCCCACATGAAATAAACACAAATGAAGAGGAAACTGACCAAATGGAAACAGATGAAAACAAAACTCAGTCAAGAAGCAGGAGCGCTTCAAGAAATACAGAAAATTTATCAAATGAAAACCAAGAAGAAACACAAGTTGCAAGAAAGATAAGAAAAATTAAGCCTGAGAAAATTAATTAAGAGCAGCCAACACTCATGAAGTTTTCTGAGGTGGCGCTTGTGGCTGAGGGACCACAGGGGAAACAATTAGTAAGTCTTTTTATGTTTTTATTTATATTTATTATAGTCATAACCAGGAATGGGGATGAGGTCAGGGAAGTGGCGGCTTTTACGCTGAGTTGGTTCTACGGGGGTTACCAGTCACTGGTAGCCCCTGTAAAACAAATAAATAAAAACCAAATAAATAAAAACCAAATAAATAAAATAATTCAACAGAATATGAATAATTTTTCAAATATCAAAGCTAAATATAGGGAATATTCACCACCCGCAGGGTGCTTGCCGTGGTTAAGGGAAGCATACAAAATAGGATAAATATCAACTTCAAAGAGATGAATGAAATTTGCAGGGATGTCAAGCTAAACTTTGATGAATATATATGAAAGAATTCAAAGATTTCTATTTTCAAACATCAACAAATATGAAAAAACTTAATAAAAACCAACTTTAAAATAGGAACTGAATATCTAAAAACTGAAATTTTTAATGAAGTATTCAAGGCATTGTCAAATAAAGTTGGGGATACAGTCCTTGTGAACACATTTAAACCTTTATTTTTTTGTTTGCGGAGGCATGGGGGGCTAATACAAGTTGGGCACCCCCTGGAACCCTCTTCAAATTCAATCAAACTTCCTATATTAATAGATTAGTTCAAATATTCAAAAAAAATGTGCATGTTCTCAGAAAAAATACACCTTGCAAAGAATTCACGTTGCAGTATACCTGAGAATCCTCCTCCACTACATATTAAAAACCAAAGTCAAAAAGTTGGAGGATGTACCTATTCAAATAGACATATGCCGCTTAGCACTCAAATGCCAGAAGACACCGCTGGGGTATAGGACAGTCAAGCATGTCCTGTATGACTCCTTTGCATTGGCAACGTTGTATGGGTACTACATGCACCCTGAAAAAACCTATTAATTGATTCACTCACCTGGCTTCCTTTTATCAAACGGTCAACAACCACTGGGGTACAGGGCGCCACCCCTCTAGCAATTGCATTCAGGGTTGTCCACCATGTACAGAAGAGTATATAATCCAATTGGACACTCTAGCCAAAAATTTAATTTTGGAGTATAATTCCCTGGAATAATTGCATTCCCCTTTGCAATTTGCATCCCCTCAATAAATATTTTTCCCTTGCAACTTAAATTTTTTTAAAAATTTTTATATTTTAATACTAAAATTTCAATATTGAAATATGTAATATTAAAATTTTAATGGTAAATTTTTAATTTTAAATGTTAAAATTTTAGTATCTAAAAGTTAATATTAAAATTTTAATAATACATATTTCAATATTAAAATTTTTAATATATAATATTTCAATATTGAATATATCACAATTAAATAAAAATATTTGAATTTTTAATATTTAAACTTTAATAGATAAATTTTAAGATTTATAATTATAATTTTACTTTTAATATTTTAATTTTATTTTAGCTTTTAGTAGGTAAATTATAATATTAATATAATGAAATATATTACAAGACATTAGTTATAGTTGCAACCATGTCAAATAATAAAAATAAGTTAAAAAGGCTTTTATTTATTAGCTTGTTGAGTACAGGTTCATTTATTACATATAAAAACAACAAGAATTGAATTTGTCCGCATCATGTGGCCTGCTCCACTTATATTCTAAACAAGTGATTGTTTAGAACTCAAATTACCTTTCCCTTGTAATATGACTTGATAAATATATTTGATATGCTTGACCTGCATCCTAAGTACTAATTAGTAAGTGATGCATAAAAATCTTTGGTGATCATGTTGTGTGGTTATAGTGGCACTGAAATAATAAGGATCAGATGATGACCTGCAAGGTCTAATTTGTGGCTTGAAAAAAGCCAGAATACCAACAAGGATTCACAATTATTTAAATAAAATTAATCTATTTCTATCTTTTTTAATTTATTTATTTGTTAGTACAACAGTCAATATAATATTCAGTGCATTATAATAAAATATATTCCTCATACCTAGTATAATTAATTTTACTTATCTTTTCTACATACTCTTATATGTCTATAATACAATCAATCATCACAACATTATATATAAATAATAATTGTTGATTCCTACTAAAAATAAAATAAATAAAAATAAAACAAATAAAACCCAAAGCGCCCATTTATCTGATTGGCTCAGAGGCAAGGGTTTTGGGAAGGAAGGATTCTGAGTGCTTGTAAAAAGCTGCCGCCACATCAGGTGGCATTGAAAATTGACTGACCTCAAGGATGTTGAAGAGATCCTTGGTGTCCTGAGGGAGGCCTTGCTTCACCTTATTTTTGATTCACCCAAAGACCTCCATAATTGGGTTAAGGAATGAAGAATATGGGGGGAGGAAGAGGAGTCTCATTGGACAGTCAGCCAGGCAATGGCTGTCCAAATGGCTATTTTTATTGATGGGTGGGAACTTAGACATAACCAGATCCTCTTTGTGGAGCCCAGCATTATCCAACACAACAATGTTGGTTGTACTGTGGTAATTGATCCAGAGATACTCCTTGACAGTTTGGAGAAAATCAAGAAATGTCCCACTATTATGGGAACCCTTGATCATCTGATACTGGTCCAACCTGCAAGGACCAAGAAGCGCTACCATGGAATAGGTCTTGGAACAGACAGCTGCACAATGGGCTACGCCGTCCTTGGACCCCTTCTTGACCCACCCATGCCTAGACCTGAGTGAGGAGGAAAACAACAGTTTGTTGATGTAGAAGAACTGGACATTCCCAGTCTCCTTTAGTGCCAGATATGTCTTGGCATAAATGTGTTGATCCTTGATGGTCTTCTCATTGTTTCTGTTTTTTGGCAAAGCTCCCTCTACTTTCCAGGAGAATCCCAAATCAACCATTGCTTTGTAAACAAGTGTTTTAGAAACAGAAAGCCCAAACTCTATGGCAAGCATTGATTGGACAGCAAGTGAGTCTAGGTGACAATCCTTGGTAACCCACTGTTTTATTGTGTCAATATGCACAGGCTGCAAGAGTTTGGACTGCCGCTTAGCCTTGGCAGAATTTTGCAATTCACCCAGTGTTGCCATAATTGGTGTTAATGTTGGCAATGTATCTGGCTGTGACACCAAATTTTGATGCAATATCCCAAACCGCCATTCCCCCATTCAAGCAGTTGAGGAGAGCTTCATGCTCACTATCTGTCAACCAACGCCAGCCCTTGGCAGGTACCACAGCATCCTGGCTAGCAGGCTCAACAAAGGGAATGGGGACCTTTGTGTAGAAGGTGGGATCACGCTTGGTTGCGCTGGCGCCGTCAATGATGGCATACAATACAGGCGCAGATGGCTCTTTGGTGGTGGTCAATGGCTCATATGATGTATCAAAGACGTGGGGCAGGAAGTAGCAACTCTTAGATCAAGAGTGCGGGGCCAGGTGACAACTGGGTACACAGTGGAGGTGTATGTAACCTCATTATTCTTGATGACCTTTGTATAGGAGACTTTGGTTCCAGGCCTTGAGAGTGGCTTTTATCTTGGATTGAGGCTACTGTTCCTGGCTTGAGATGTGGGAGGTAGTTGGCTGGTGCTGACATCTTGGGAGGCCTGTGTATTGGCATGAATCCCCTTGAGTTGTGTCCTGGATCTATCCTTGGAATCTCTGGGAGCCCTCGTGGACAGGCTGCCCTGCAGGCTGATGCAGGAGCTGGTTGGGAATGTGATTGACGGTCCATAAAAATATTAAAAAAAATATTTTTTAGATTAAATATGTATTTATTTGGATTTATTGATTTTGTTGTGAGTAATGTATTCTCCTGATTTAGCCTTGAATAGTAGCAGATTTTCTATATCTGTGATTTAAAGTGTATGATATTGTATCCTTTCCAGTTTTGGATGATTTTAAAGTTTAATCACTTTTTATGTCTAAACATGGTTATTAAGATTGAATTTTTCATTTGATTTTAGTTGTGGTTGAGGTTCTTGATTTGGATTGGTGTTTCTTAGTGTGCTTACTGTACATTAAATTTGGATTCCAGTTCCTGCAATTAATATCTGAGTTTACTAGTGGCATTAAAAAGCAATTTGAAATTTGATTCATGGATTTGACAATCCTGCAATTCCAAAAAACATAGTAAACTTAATGAAAATGGTTGATGGATTTGAACCCTTCAGAATTGATTCCAGTTAACTCATTTCATCCATTGGAAATATGCAGTTTGACTTGAACTTTGCAAATTGTCTATGAGTTCCTGCATTTTTAAAAATTCAAATAAATATACAAAGAATTCAATTTAATTAAAAAAGGCCATCCTGCAAAAGTGATTCAAAATTTGGACCAAGGATTTGACAATCCTGCATTTTTACGTTTAGTTCTGAAGTTACAGTATGACTTGATGTTAAATTTTATTATAGACATATAAGAATACATACAAAAGTTAATTAATATTAATTATATAGTAGTTTTAAAAGCTATGGCAACAATCAAAAATACCTCAGATTTAAACAAAATCCAACTCTCAGGTTAAAATATACACTCTGTTAACAGGGTTTATTGGCGTTAATGGGCAAAATGAGTCAACACAGCTTCAAAGGGCTCATGCGCAAAGCAAAACCATTCAAAATAAAATCCAAAATACATTAATTCACAAACAAAATGGTGTGAGTTGACTTTTGGTGTACATATGTTTACTATGTGAATTGGTGACAAAATACACCCAAGCAAGGTGTGTCAAAACTCAAACCAAAAACAAAACACAAAAGCAACTCACTATGTAAACAAAATCACTCACACAATGTGTGCAATGGATTGTAATCATGAATGATACCAAGGTATCTAAAATAAGACACAAGATCTGAAACATAAAATTTAAAAATATTGTGTTGAGTGCTTAATTTGGCATAAAAAATGGGGAAATGGGTGGAAATTATTTTGGGTATTCTAAAATGGGCGTTGTAAAACCAAAAACAACTAATTAAGAAATAAAAATCTATAATTGAGATATTGGGTGGGAAAAACTCTAATTAAATATCCATATTTAGATAAAAGCAAAAATTAAAATTATGGAGTAACTTAATTGAGATTTATTTAATATTTTATTAAATTTGAAAATGGAAGGAAAACAACAACAGAGTACAAATACACCCGTTGTGCGCCGTGGTTATGGTTGCCCCCGCAGGTCAAAGAATAGAGTTAGTGCAACCCAAGTGCCTACTCAAGGAGGAGATGGGAGAGGAGAGTTCCATGGTGACGCTGCACTGACACAGCCAATCAAGGAGCACAAGCTGCTAGGGTGCAGAGCATAAACCCTTGGGTCCCAAAGCTGACCCAGAAGCCCACCAAAGTCACCACTACAAAGAAAGTTAGAAACAAGGAGGTAGAACTTACTTTGTACATGTTCAACGCTGTGTACTAGCAAGAGTTGGTCCCATCAGCCATGCTGGAGAAAGTGAAGCCTGTACTTGATACTAGCTACAAGCCTTACGTCAGTGATGGCAATCAGGAGGATGACAAGGAGCCCAAGTTCTATCAAACCAATGAGGGACAGCTGGTGTTAAAAAAGGTTGTAGGCTTCTATACCAAGGTACCTATGCCCTGTGTTGTGCCCAATGCCAACAAGTCAATCCCCACCGCTAAAAAGCCTGCCTAGAAGCACATCCCCAACATCAAACACATCATCCTGCTTAAGCTAATGCAGGAATTGGGTGATTACAAGGCAGCTGCGGCCCTTGTTGGAGTGGATCCCAAGTACGCTAGCAAGACCTTCCAAAAATTCATCAATACTGGTTATGTCCTTGCCACGAAAAAATCCTTGCGTGTTTCTACCATGCTCACCAAGGAGCACAAATGGGTAATCCGCCAGTGGATCACCCGGGACTGCCATCTTAAACTGTAAAATGTACAGGCCATGGTTAAATCTCCTTTTTGGATTGAGGCCTTGATTTCCTTTTACTACCATCTGGTGAAGGGAATGTGATTTTCTTAGAAAAAGCTCAGGGTATCCCCCTACAACAGAAACAGCCCAGCCAACATTGATGTCCAGAAAACTATGCAGAGGCGTACACTGCCCTCAAAACCAAGGGGACGGTCAAATTTTACTATATTGACAAATCAGCATTTGCCTTGTCAATGCGCAATGGGTATGGCTATGTCCCCAAAGGCTCCAATGACAGGATACCTCAGCGTGCTGCAGTCTGCACCACAGCCTACTCAATGGTGGCTCTCCTCAGTCCAAAGGGGGTTGAGCTCTACCAAATGATATTGGGTTTGCATAACAGTAGGACCTTTCTATCATTTCTCCAATTAGTCCAGGAGCACCTGAGGCGCACAAGCCCTGGCTTCACTAATGTCATTGTGTTGGACAATGTTGGTCTCTACAAAGTGGCTGACATTCTTGAATAATTTCCATCAATTGACACCAGCATTGCTGTGGGCCCCCAGCAATTGGCCACGGCAAATTTACGCCTTCTCTTCCTCCAAGCCTATTTTCCCTTCCTAAATCCCATTGATGAAGTCTTTGGGTGGCTCAAGCAATTCATCAAGCAAGGAACCCCAACTGGGACCAAGGACTTCTTTAATTTGCTGCAGGCCAGGATCTATACCCTCCCAGCTGAGACCATGGCCAATTTCTATGACCACGCTGATTTGTTCATCCTCACGTGCCTAGCCAAACAGCCAATCAATTAAAGACTTAGTGTGTCCAATTTTTTTATATTCTCCTATTTACTAGTCAAGATTTATTAATTATCATTTTATATTTAGATGTTTCCACATCCACAATCACATTCAGAAGATCCATCAATAGATGTAAGTAATTTATTTATTTTATTCTATATTATTTTCTTATGCCATCTGAGGTAATCCCAACTGCTTGATACTAGATTATGTGAATATATTTATATAACTTTTGTCAAATAAATATAAAAATAGTTTTAAAAAATTAAACGTAAAATGTACAAGTTAGAATTTATTTTATTGACGTATAATTTTATGCTTTTATGAAAACAGTTTCTGCAATATATTTTGCAAAACTAGTTTGCTGAAATATAAATTAGAAAGTTTAGTATAATAAAAATAATATGATTTTAATGATTTTTATTAGAAGAGAGAAATTATTGCAAACACCTGTAGTGGGTTCTTTGATATGTACCCGCCCTGCAATGGAGGTGGTGCACAACCTCCACTGTCACACTGTGGACAGTGGATACGCCCTTATTAAAAAACTCCCTCCTGCTGGTGAAGGGGAGTAGGTTAAGGTGCAAACTGAGAAGCAGATTTTCAGGCGGGGCTGCAAACCCGTAAATCCCTGCCAGGACCAGGGCGTCTTGGATTACATGGTCCACCAAGTCATATCCAGGGGAGACCTTCTTCCTGTCAAGTGCAAGCCAGGCCTTGTCAATTCCCAGAAGTACCTGGTTTAGATCCTCTATGCTGGCGCTCATCCCAAAGAAGAACAGATAGTCAAGGTAAACCACCAAGTGAAGCCTTTGCCCAGCAAAGGCTTCCGTGAACTCACACAATTTATTATAGACCGTGCTGATCTTCTTGTTATGCCTGGTCTTTGTGAAGGTCAGCTCCATGGCTGCAGGGACCCCTGTCTTGTTGGCACTCTAGGCTAACCCAAAGTTGGCAAAGAGGATTTTTGTCTTCTTGACGGCTGTTGCGTCTGCAACAGTCAATTTGCCCACCGTGTGCCCAAAGTTCTCCAATAGGTAAGATAGAGTATGCTCCAACAGGAAGCAGAAGCAAGCAGCTGCATGAGCCTGGCCCATCTCCAGTACACTCTTGAATGGGAGCATCACCAGGATGTCCCAAACAAGCTCAATGAGTGTTACACAGTAAACTCTACTGAGGTTAACCGGATTAGGCGGGCCAGTTGGGCATCCTTGTAGGCAGTAACTGCCCACTCGGATGCCCCCTCTCCATGTGTCAGCCCAGCCAATGCCTCCCTGGACATAGGAAAGGACCTGTGGATACAGTCCTCCAGCTCCTGCACAGCAGGGGGGACAGATAAATTGCTTGGCTGCATGAGTGTCATAATTTGCATAAAAGGTGGTTGGGACAAAGAGACCAGGACTTGGCAGAGTTTTCTGTCTATGTTTTCTAAGAAAAAAGGTAAGTATTTTGAAAATTTATTAATTTTGTTTTTTAGGCTACCTTCTTGTGTTTCTTTTCCTGCAGCCTCAGCCAGCTTGGCCATTCTTGGCGCAATCAATTGCGCTGGCAATTCAGTATCCTCTGCCCTGGTATGCTTGGCGGGTTTGAGATGTTCATACATCTCCGGGTTGTCAACCCAAACAGACGGTGCAGAAAGATTGTACACCTTGAACTGGAGGCCCTCAACCACCATCTTCTTGATGTTGATAAGATGCTCAATAGTCTTCTCTGGGGTGTCTGGCATTTTTAACATTAGTGCCTTTGTGGACACCTTGTCAATTTAGTCCCCAGTGAGGACGGCAGACTTAACTTTGGCTTTGACCTTGCGGTTGATATCCTTGATTTTGGAAAATGCCAAGTCAAGGTCTTTGAGTATTTTTTGATTTCTCTCATTTATTTTTTAACTATCCTTTCCATATGTTTTTATAGCCTTTGCCCCAATAAATTCTGTATTATTTTGATACTGGTGCCTCTTTGTTTCTTCCTTTTTGTTTTCCCATCTACTACATTATCCCATATTTTTACCCATTTTGTATATGTTTTACGCTCATCTCAATATGTGTTTTTTGCTTTGTGTTGGCATTGTTTCCTTGATTACCATATTATTTTTGGCGCTTTACATAGCCCCTTGTGAAAATATTAACAACAATTTGGTGATCAGCTAAATTTAAATTAGAAAATTATAGTGTTAACTGTTTTTAGATAAAGTTGTTACTGATCCAGATTCAAAACCTTAATGATAAACTTTAAGCCAATCAGGAGCCAAGTGATAAAGTGATTGTTGTGAAATAAAGAGTCATTCAATAATTCTTTGATGCATGTGCGCTAATAATATGATTGGCTGGATGTTTTGCCATTGTACTCCATTGCCGCTGTGGCAAGTTGTTGGTGGACTAGTGCCCAATCAGCTACTGGGTTAGCACTAGTCCATCAACAACTTGCCACAGCGGCAATGGCGTACAATGGCAAAAGATCCAGCCAATCATATTAATTAGCGCACATACATCAAAGAATTATTGAATGACCTTTATGTCACAACAATCACTTTATCACTTGGCTCCTGATTGGCTTAAAGTTTATCATTAAGGTTTTGAATTCAGATCAGTAACAACTTTATCTAAAAACAGTTAATACTATAATTTTCTAATTCAAATTTAGCTGATCACCAAATTGTTGTTAATATTTTCACAAGGGGTTATGTAAAGCGCCAAAAATGACCGTGTTCTGGATCTAGATACACAACATAGTAAATATATGATTTTATAGAAATAAGCTGAACATAAAGAATAAAACCAACTATAAACAAAGAGAACATGAACAATTGAAATTTAAAAAAATTATAATATAAATAAAAATGTTTGGTGACAGGGGTTTATTGGGGCAGGAGAGTGATGCCTAGGAGGCAGAATAACGCAGGAAGGAAGACGTAGAGGCGGTGCTGGCCTGGGGGGTCTGGGATTGGGTGGGTTGGGCTTGCAGGTTAGGGGTTTTGGTGGTGGGGGTGGAGGCAGGAGGATTTTTTGTGATGGCTGCCATATAACTCTTGTTGTATTCCTCATCTGTCATTGGCTGGATGGGCTGGTAGGTGGCAGTGGCCTGAGGTAGAAGGTGCTTATCCTTACGTGATTGGTTGCCCATGTTCACATGGAAAATATTTGGGCAAACAAGTCAGCCACCATTTGGTACCCAAAGAGAAAATTGTGGTCAAGGACCCCAAGATAGAGGTTGTTGAAAGCCTGAAGGCGGCGCTCCTGTAATGTGGATCCTGTATTGAAGAAGACAACATCAGCCAGATGGACGTCTGCATGGCTGGCGGGGTAGACTGAGGCTTGGTGCCTGCGTCCCTGGAAGGCCTTGAGGGCGGTGGAGCTACCCTCCATCTGGTGGCTCAAGAAACCCCGGTACTTGGAATTTGAGCCATCCCAGGAGTCAAGTAATCCACCAAGGATATGGCTGTATGAGTAGCCATTGATGAAATCTGGTTTTGTCCAATAGTAGACAAAACCCTTGGCTAAAACAGCCAGAAATGCACTAATGAACGTCCCCTTCTTGACCTTCTTCCTTCTATTCTTGGCGGTGGCTTTTCCTTGCTTGCCAAAATCATCAAAAGCTATTGATAGCTTGTAGTAGGATATGAACATGACATCATCAGTTAGACTATTCAGGCATTGGACCAGGGTTGATTCAATGGTGGTGTCATATGGGGAATCCTCAGCGCCATCCCATTGTTTGATAGCAAAATTGGTAAGAACCTGTATGAAAGCCACCTTCCCATACATCCAGAGCTGCACCATGCGCTCAGACACCCATATGTTATGGTGCGCAAGTTGCTTTTGGACCTGGGTCAATGGAAGCTTGGGATCCCACTGGAGGAGGTCAAGCATGATTGGGTATGCCTCAGATATTTGTGACTCAAGGGCCTTCTTGGGCTTCTTGGTTGTCCCAATCAGATTCACCCTGTTCATCAGGTTTTTGAATTCCTGCATGACAGTAGCTTGGGTAAATTGCAACTGGGCAGCAATCTGTTCCCAGGACAGACCCTGTAGATTCAGTGCCACAATTTCCTGAAGAATTTGGGTGGTGATGATTTGTTGCTTGGGGCACTGGGCCAGGGGAGCTGAAGCCTGATTGGCTATAGGAGGGCAGGTTGGCTGGTGGCAGGAAGTTGTTCCAAATCAAAGTTGCCATCCTGATTGGTTAGATGGTGGGCAGCTTGTGCGGGGGTGGGTACAGGAGCAGGGGCAGAGCTAGACTCTAAGTAACTCTCAGACAAGTCAAAGCCATAGGGGTCAATGGTCAGGTACAGGTCAGCTTCCTCATTACCCGCCTCAAAGGCTTAGGTGTAAACAGGTGCCTCCATGTTCTGAGCCTTGCCTCCATTAAAGCTGGTCTGGCTGCTGCTGGCTTGGCTGCTGGTGCCATCAAAGATATTGCTTGTAAAAACCATTGTAAAAAACCTAGGATAAAATCACTAAAAGTAGAAATTTTAAAATTTAATGATTTTTTCATTATAATCTCATGTCCATATTTGGAAGGTTCTCAAACCCTTTCCATACAAATCAGGATCCATAAAAATGAATAAAATGCCTCTGTCCCTAAATTGGATAGCTTTTGATTGGCTGTTAAACTGTTATTTTTCTATTTTAGGCTGCTCATACTACACATCTTGTGTGTCGCAGATCCTGAATGGATTAGATGTAAAGTTGTCCACCTAGGGATTAAGCAATGGAACAATTGCGCAATTGCGCTATTGCATCCTGATCTTACTAGTGATAAAGACGTTTAAAACGCCTCTAAAATGGGTGTTTGATTTGCCTTTCAAATGCGCATAAGGCACAGTCTTCACTTCCAAGATTAATAATAGAACAACAAAGTTATTTATATCTACCTCCTTAAGGAAAGCTGCGTGGAACCAGTTGTTCTCTTGCGCAGGACTTTTAGCTGTGCCAATCCACTCTCCTGTATTAGGAAAGTCCTCCTATCTGTGCCTCCCTTCCCCTGGTAGCAATTCCCCTGCCTCACACTATATAGGTGTGATACTATCATAATAAAAACCAGTTTTGTCTTTACACCTTTATATTCTTCTGTCCTTTCACAGGCTTCCACTATACCATCAACAGGTATAGTAATAAGAATTAGGTCTCTGACTAACTGTTTCTAGAAATTAGCAACCCTTTGCTGCTAGCTTTACGGCATTGGCGCTCATGTCTTTCAACACCACCAGCCCCCACCCCTGCGGTTCTTTCAATGAGGAGGGAGGAATGCCCCTGGTCCAGCCTCCTGCAACCTCTTCTCCTTACCACCAGGCACCAGCCTTTACTGCTGCTAATGCCCATGCTGGGGAAAGAGCAGGCGCTCCCTATGGCCTGCCCAACCTAAGCCACTTCATACCAGAACATCAACGTCCCCAGGCTATTGTTTTTGGCCAACCACTGCTTCTACAAGCCCATGCCCCCTTGGAGATGAACGCCAACTCTTCACCTTCCAAGGACGCCATCCATAATGCCATACACGCCATGGATGCTGGTGCTGCTGGCAATGGTTCTTGCTCTGAACACCTGGCCATTCAGCAGCCTTCTGCTGAAAACTCCTTGGGCCTCTTTCAGAATCTCTCCCAGGTCAACCCTGACCAGCTCTGTTGTGACCTCCATACTGTCAAACATATCAAGGACTACCTACAACAATTCACCCATCCTGCTGTATGCCACAACCAAATGCACCTGGGTTGCATCCAAAGCCTAGTGCATGACCAGGGAATACTGGTATCTAACCAACAGACATTCCTCCAGGTCCTTTACTCTGAGCTTGGCAATACTTTCACCACTGCCAATCAGTATCTTGCCAAAGTTACCAACGCCCAGAACACCATGCTCCACTGGATTGATGCCATTGAAACAGTTATAGCTAAGCTAGTTCCAGTGCATGTGGTACAGACCCTCACCCATCAGGGTGTAGACACCAATTGGATTAGTGTGGTTACTACTCACGTGCTGGAGACTGGCCCCATGGTTTGAAGCCTGACTCATGGGGTGGAAGTATTAGTCTGTTGCCTTACCACCATCCCCTTGTTCACCCCCTCATCTGCTGCCACATACAACTCCCCTTCCAGCCACCTTCTTGGTCAAGACATCCTTGAGCTCTTTGATCACTACAAGAAGATGCAGGTGGAATTGGTCCAGCATAGTGCCAATCTTGCCTTCCTGTTTGATGGCTACCACACTGTGTCAGAGCTTTTGGATTGTCTCAAACTTTGCTAATTGCATGACAGAGCCAACAGCCAGACCCAAGTCAGGAAGGACAAGGAAGTGATAGCCTTGCTCCAAGCTGAGCTTGCCACCCATGAAAAGTGCATCACCTCTCTGGAAGATGACTTGGATATCACCTGTCAGGAGAACAAGGTCTACCAAGATGAGCTGGACAAGCAACAACTTCTCCTGGACGCCTTCCAGAGCTAATTAGATAGGATGGACAGTAAGATTATGGCCGTCAACTTACAGGCTATGCCCATCAACTCCAAGAGTCACCACAGCCCACTGAGATCCTCTAGTCCTGAGTTCTATCATAGCTACAAAAGCAATGAGGACCACACTTGGTTGGCTTCCAATGCTGTATGAGTATTAGAGCCAGTACTGGAGTCCAAGGATGACGTCCTGGCCACCCCTGAAGCTTCTGGAGCCGCTCAAGACAAAGAAGATGAACGCAAAGCCCAGTGAGAGAAAAATTGTTGCCGTGCCTCTGAGGCTAGGTTTGCTGCCTCCACTCTCAGCTGTTCCCGTCTCACCCGCTCTCCAGTGAGGATCACACCTGCTCCCCTCCAACATGGCTCCAACAACTTCAAGCCTGTCAACCTACCCAAGTTTGACCGCAAGAGCAATGTGGCCATGTTCTTACATCTGTACCAGAACTCCATGTATGGCGCAGACAATGCCATGAGGAACTCCATGATCATCAACTGTCTGGATGCTGAGACTCAAACCATTATCTTGCCATGTCTCCCTGAGAATGGCTGGACTTTTGCCAACGTCTCCAGAGCCTTGACAGAAAAATTTGGTAGCCAAGAAGTACACCTTGGTTAGAAGATGAACTTTGCTGACACCAAGTTAAAGGTGGGGGAAACCCTAGAAGACTTCACTTCTAGGTTCTACCTTGAAGCTCAAACTCTGTTGTCTATTAGTGTGTCACAGTTTATTGGTGTGCAGTCAGCACTCCTCAATGCTGTACGTGTCAACCGGGAACTATCTCTGGCTCTTAAGTTGGGCATTTATAACGCTTGCACTGTACCAGATCTGATCTGCCTCCTACGCACCTACAGGGAGGAGTTCAAAGTCCCTCTTCCTGAAGGCCGCCCTTGCCAGCAATCTGAGCATAGATCCCGCGTGGCTGTTGAGATGCCCAAGCCTTCTGACAAGGTTGGGCCTGCTCCAGTCAACAACGGCCCCTGTACTTGCTTCAAATGTGGTAAGCTGGCCACTTCTCTCAGGAATGTAGGAATCCACGTCAAAAAATACACCATGTAGGCATGGAGGACACTGAGGAGGACTACGCCAAGGACGCTGATATTGAGAAGGACAATGAGGACCAGTAAAAAAACTACTAAGCAGCCAGGACAAGGAGAAATCCTTGGCTCCCTTTGTAATTTTGACACTCTCATCTCCCCCCATACCACTGCCCCCCAACAAACCAGATCAGAGGCCTGCTTCCTTGCCATCCTCTGGGACCAACCCTAAGGATGAACCCTCTCTGATTGACTTCAACTCACAACCAATACATGAGGATGCGGAGTCTGACGGAGTTCAAGAGGACCTCCTCCATTGAGTCCTCACTGTTAACAAGCAAACACATTGGACTACACTTTGCCCTGAGGTGGTTATCCCCCAAATAGCTCAGAGAATAGTGTCCTTACCCTATGCTGAGCAACTGGCTCAACCAGGCATCAAGTCACTCATGAGGAGGACAGTGCTGAACAACTGGCCAAGCTGCTCTGCACAGTAAACGTCTCAGCACTGCTAGAATCCCTCAAGGAAGTAAGCCCAGCTGTGGGAGCTGCCCTGGCTACCTTCCTGGAGAATTTCAAAAGACTAAGCATACACCAGGTCTCAAAGATTGTGGAGATCAGAGAGGACTGCCAGGATTGCACCTATATCAATCTGGTAATGAACAAGACTCATGTCTGGGCCATACTGGATACTGGTGCCCCTGGGAACATTATATCCTCACGGCTGGTTAAGAAGCTTAAGCTGGCACCAGACTTGGCCTACCATGAAGAGCTTGGTACTGCTGGGCCACTGACCCCTAGAGCAAAAGAAGACTACTCTTCTCTCCCTCTTTGCTTTGGGAAGCTAATGGTCACTGCTCCTGCTATAGTTATGGAAAACAACAGCTATGACATTCTTATTTGGACTAGCTTCATGGTTCAGTATGGCACTGTGACTAACCATGGAGACCATACATTTGGAATATTGGGCCATTCCATACCCATGCTCTATCATGGTGATTGCCCGTCTGATCTTCCCTTACGCCGTCTGCACTACATCAATCTGGAGTACACCAACGGAGAGCTTCCAGTTACTTATACACTGCGTAGTAAGAAGGTCAAGGTGCTACCTCTCTCAATTGGGGAAGCCAAGGGTATCCCAGTCTACGCCTCCTGTAATGTGACTATCCCACCTGGCGCTCAGGTGATCCACAATACAGGCCTCTTGCTAGCTCTACCAGCTGGCACTCATAAAGAAATCTTTGGCATCCCTAATGCCTTCAGAATAGAACCATGGGTTGCACCAGGCATCCTCATGCCAAGTGAGAAGAAGGTACTCATACTCTTGGCCAACATGAGTTGTGAAGCTATGGTTGTCTCCAAACACCAACTTCTGGCTTATATACGACTGGAAGAGCATGACAACCTGCAGGAGACTGCCCCCTTTGTAGACTTCTCTGAGTTGGGTCTACCCTGTGAGCAACCACTGGTGCTATTGGTCATAAGCCGTGACTCTCTATCTGGCCTCTCTAAAAAACAGAAGGATCAAGCTATGGATCTCTTTGCCCAGTATAAGGATGTGTTTGCCAAGGATTATTATGACCTGGGCAAGGCTGCAGATGTTGCTCATCATATTGACACCCAAGGAAGTCCACCTATCTGCTCTAGACCTATACAGTGCAGTCAAGCCAATCATGCTGTGGCTAACAAGAAACTTCAGAAGCTATTGGGATCTGGCTTACTGGTCCCCAGTAAAAGCCCTTGGGCTTTCCCTCTCCTGATTGTCAAAAAGAAGGATGGTAGCAACCGTGTGGTGATTGACTACCGTTGACTGAATGCTGTTACCAAGAATGATTCATATTCCCTCCCTCATATTGACAATACCTTGGACCAACTGGGTGGTGCCAAGTTCTTCAGCGCCATGAACCTTATCAGTGGGTACTGGCAGATTGGCCTACCCCCTGCTGATCAAGAAAAATGTGCAATCATCACTGATCAAGGGCTATTCCAACCCACAAGGATGCCTCAAGGTCTTCCCAATGCCCCAGCTACCTTTCAACAGGCTATGGATGCAGTGATGAGTGAACTCAAACTCACCAGTGTCCTGATCTATCTGGATGATATTAATGTGTTCTCCCAAACTTTTAATGATCATCTGCAGCACTTGGAAGAAGTCTTCCAGAGGTTACTTGCAGCTAATCTCAAGCTCAAGCCACGCAAGTGCAACTTCTTCAAGGAGCACCTTGAGTTCTTGGGGTTCATCATTAGCCAAGATGGACTCTGCTCTGTACCTCTGAAGGTGGAAGCCATTGAGCAAATGCAGATCCCAGCCAATAAGCAGGACATGCAGGTCTTCCTGGGGATGATTGGGTACTACCACTGCTTCATCCCCAACTTTGCATCCCTGGGTGACCCCCTTTTTCAGCTTCTCCGAGCTGATAAGGAATTCTTCTGGAGCCCAGCGTGCCAATCTGCCTTGAATGCTCTCAAAGGAACACTTACTTCAGCCCCTGTGCTGGCCTACCCTGACTTTGCCAAGCCGTTTGTGGTTCATACAGATGCTAGTCTGACGGTGATTGGGGGTGTTCTCTCCCAACTGGACTCCAATAGACTTGAAAACCCTGTTGGATACTGCTCATGTATGCTTAATGTTCACGAGAGGAACTACACTGTCACTAAACAAGAGTGTCTGACTGTGATATACTCCTACCAACAGTTCAGAGTCTATCTCCATGGGGTACATTTCACAGTTGTAACAGACCATGCCTCCTTGCAATGGCTGAAGACCCTAAGGACCCCGAAGGACGTCTGGTGCATTGGGCCATTAAACTTCAGGCTTATAACTACAAGATCATTCATCAAGCCAGGGCAGCCCACCAGAATGCTGGCTGTCTCTCCTGCCTTCCCACTGTTGCCTTAGTATCCCCCATGGCTGAAATTCTCTATGACAAGCTTATGGATGATCCTTCTTTGTGGGGGGAGGAGCCGGTAGAAATACAGACAGCTCTCAAGAAGCTAACTGTTGATACCAAGGTCTCTAAGGGACAACTCCTGAAGCTTTGTGGAGACTCTTGGCTACCCTACATATGCCCATCCCTACGCATCAACTCAGTGGTGGCTGCTCACAAGACTACTGGCCATGGTGGCATACAGAAGATGTTAGCCCTGCTACAGCAGCACTGCTTCTGGGAAGGAATGCACACTGTTGTAGTAGATACGCTAGCCAACTGTCATGACTGCAACATTGAGAGGCCTAAGGTTGCCAAGTTTCAACACAGACTTGTACGCCCTGGGTTTGCCTTCCACACTGTAGCCATTGACGTAGTGGGCCCCCTGCCAGCTACCAACAGCCGCAACAAGTTCATCATTGTGGTGGTTGACCATCTGACTAAATGGGTTGAGGCCAAGGCAATCCCCAACCAATCTGCACTGGTGACAGCCACGTTCATCCTGGAGAATATCATATACAGACATGGTTGCCCCCAGATTCTGCTGACAGACAATGATACCAACTTCACCAGTTATATCATCCCCCGCCTCAACCAACTGATGGGAATTTGTGGGACACTATCCACTCCTTATCACCCACAGACAAATGGCATGGTAGAGCACACTATTGGGAGCCTGGTCCAGATACTCCGGAAGCTCAGTCACCAACATGAGACTGAATGAGATACCTTCCTGCCTGTGGTCATCTTTGCATATAATATTGGGTACCATCAGGCCACTGGCAAGCCGCCCTTCTAACTGCTCTATGGCCGGCAACCAGGACTTCCCCCTTTACTATATTTCTTGGTAAAGCCCAGCCTGGCTGTGTCCTCAGAGGCGTACCTCAACAAGCTGGTTCAAACTCTTATTTTCTTGCAATCAGAGGCCTATACTGTAAACTTAAACCATAAGTTACAGGACCTAGAACAAGCTGCATCCAAACGCCCCGCCTTACCCACTTACCTGGTAGGAGACTCAGTCTAATTTTTCATTAATAGAGGGTACGGCCGTGAATCCAAACTTGACTCCCTTTGGCAAGGCCCAGTTCAAGTTATCCAGAAGAATGGCCCTGACTCCTACACCCTTAAGGAGCCCCATTCTGGGCAATTGATCACTACAGTACACGCTCAGTATATGTGTGCTGCTCCTAGTGACCAAGAGTAAGCCCCAATGAGGACAATAACCCAAAAAAACAAAAGCCTAATTAAAAAATTCCATGGGTTGTTGTCCTGTTTGCAATAGTGTCACACCAAAGTATGAGGAATAAGAATAAAAGAACAAGGTGTTTATTGGAGACTGATAAGACTCTTCCAGTACTGCACTAACTGTTCTACCACCTGAATGACAGCCAAGAAACACAACTGGTTACCTACAGATCCACAAAGCCAATGACCAAGGATTGGGCAACAAACCCCAATCAAGAGAGATACACAATTGACCCCAATGTCCACAGGAAAGGCAGTCCCCAAGAAGATACAGTCCCACAGAAGACTCTCACAAAGGGCATACTCTGCTGGGACCTGACCACCCACCCCGTAGAATACAGACAAGGCCCACTCAAGGAAGACTCCCATGTTCTCCTCCCGCTTGGTATTACAGTGGTTGGTTCCTCAAAGAACAAGGCTGTCAGCCATCACTGTTGGTACCAGATGAGCAGTCCCCTCCACTGTGTATGACCTCAACACTTCCTGGAAGGCTCGCCAAAGACGTTGCTCAAAGTTGTCAGAGGTTTTCCAACTGACTGGTTGAGCGTTGGTAACCCCAGGTGTTGCCCAAGCGCAAAGGACTGACTTCACCATGTTGGATACCGTCCCCTGTTGCAAGACTGAGAGCCCTTGACCCTCAAATTGGAATTCCCTCAGCTGAGCCTTCAAGTATTCTTCTGCTGCCTGCATGGAGAACTGCCAATGGATACTGTTACCCTTTTGCAACCCAGTTCCTGTCACCTCCCTAGGCTCACTCAAAGCTAGGAACAGCACAGCAAACAATGGGTCTGTCCCCACTAAGGCCAGCTGAGGCACCAGTAGCTGATCTAGATGAACCCCCAAGTCCAGATAGCTTCTGTCCACATCATGCAGAACTACCTGCTTCTCTGCTGCCTTCACCACCTCCACTGGCCTGATATGCTTGCGCCTCTTTGGAATTACCACTTGCACCTTCTTCAAGACTCTTCTTGTGACTCTTCTAGAGGGACTGTTCACCATAGCTGTTGCCTTGAGACGCCAACCATTTTTAAACCTGTTGTCTAATCCAAAAGAGGGAAATGTTGCAGATCCTGAATGGATTAGACGTAAAGTTGTCCACCTAGGGATTAAGTGACAGAACAATCGCGTGATTGCGCTATTGCATCCTGATTTTACTAGTAATAAAGACGTTTAAAATGCCTCTAAAATGGGTGTTTGATTTTCCTTTTTAATGCGCATAAGGCAAGGGCTTCACTTCCAAGATTAATAATAGAACAACAAAGTTATTTATATCTACCTCCTTAAGGAAAGCTGCGTGGAACCAGTCGTTCTCTCGCGCGGGACTTTTAGCTGTGCCAATCCACTCTCCTCCATTAGGGAAGTCCTTCTGTCTGTGCCTCCCTGCCCCTGGTGAAAATTCCCCTGCCTCACACTATATAAGTGTGATACTATCATAATAAAAACCAGTTTTGTCTTTACACCTTTATATTCTTCTGTCCTTTCACAGGCTGCCACTATACCATCAACAGGTATAGTAATAAGAATTAGATCCCTGACTAACTGTTTGTAGAAATTAGCAACCCTTTTCTGCTAGCTTTACGACATTGTGTGAGTTCATTTTATTTCATGCTTGTGTAATCTTGCTTCTAGATTGCTCAAGTTTTGTTTCATTTTAGTTCTTCTGTCAGTGTCTCATATGAATCCTGATTGGATTATAATATACTCCGGAACAGCATCCATCCATTTCACTTGTTGTGTCAGTTCATTTTGTTTGTGGTTTGAACTACACCGCTCAATGTTTGATATAATTTTGTATAATGGGCTAGTGAAATTTTTTTGTTTGACAGTCCATTTATTAACTGAAATTTTATAAATTAATTGAATCCTGAATCTTGCGCAACTTGGATTTTGTTCAAATCTGAAATCATTTGGTTAAATCTGAGGTATTTTTGGTTGTTTCCATAGCTTTTAAAACTACTGTATAGGAAAGAAGAGTGCAGATAGCTTAAGCTTTTGAAAGAACCAGCCTAAAGGGGATTTAGCCTAAGACAATGGTGAGCTATATAAAAGTGGTTGACTGAATAGATACCAGAGGCAGAATGTCATTGGAAGTTCTTAAGTTTGAACACGTCCTGGGTTTCAAACTCAAAGACTTTCATCCCAAAGCAGTGAAAAAAGAGCTGGTGACCTCCCAAAGTAGTAGTTGGCCCCCAAAGTCTGCAAAAAAATTGCATTTCAGATGGTTTATAAGGGGATCTTTCTTCTAAAAATAAATGCTTTTATGACCCCCACATGTTTTCAATTGATAGGAATATGATATATTTCCCCCACATCTTCTATCCAAATTCTAGGCAATAGGAACAGTATAGGCAACAGTGTAAAAGATTCTTCAGGAGAAAAACTATCAGCAAGAAATAGACCAGGCTATCAAGGGAACTTATACTCATGACAAGAGGAAATGACTTCTTAGGAAAGAAGTTTGGGACCCTCTTTCAGTCATTGTACACCCCCATAGGGACAACCCCAAGCATATTTTATGGTTTATGAAGAATATGTTAAGATGTTAATATGTGTCAGGATACCAGGAGTACTGTGGAGCTCCAGCAGATGAGGGAGGAGCCAAAGTAGCTACTAGAATGGCCCACCAGATGATGGGATCTAATTTTACCAGGTAGGAAAGGGCCTTCTCAGCCACAGCCCAGGGCCCAGCCGCTGGCAAGGCAGAATCAATCAATCCTGTGAGTGCCAGATAAAGCACATTCAGGAATGAACTACTCTGGCCAGTGGCATCAGAAGTGGGTGGGATTGAGATTGTTGGTTTGGGTGTTGGGGTGGTTCCATGGGGACCAGGTAGACAGCAGAATTGTTGTATTTCCCGTTGAAGATCAAAAGGTAAATGGTGATTGCTTTGCCGCCACAGACAATTTGGTAGGGTTCCTTGGGGGCGTTTGGGCAGGTGTACCACTGCAAGCCTTCCAAGATCCAGGGTTTGTGGTCAGGGTTTGGAAGATACTCAGTGAAATGCACAGGGCCAAATGAAGTGTTGGGTGGACAATAGTAGTCAAAGGCTTCAGGTTTGTCAACTAGAGTCTGGCTATCAAACCCCAAGGATGGGTACTGGAGCTTAGGTAATTGCAGATGGAAGAGTATCAAAAATATGTAAGGAATCAGATTGGTGAACCAAAGGTTCATAACAACTTTATTGGTAATAATGATGATACAAAACTTTTTTAGGTGCTTCTGATCTATATACTTACCCGCATGCAAGAGCCTCTGGGCATTCTTCTGGTGCTAACTGTGTGGCAAGGCTTGGCATCTCAGGTTCTGCTGTTTGGTTGGCTGCTTCATGGTCATTTTTTGTGTTTTCAGGAACAGTTGTTTGGCTTTTTGGTGGTCCATCTTGGCTTGGCTGGTCATTGGTTCTGACAGGTTTGGCTTCAGGAGTCATGGGTTTTTTTCCAATTTGATCACCTTTTTTGGACTGACTTGCCAGGTATTCTTGAGGCAAAGAAACTTGATTAAAAAAGGGGTTCCCAATTGGGAACCCCAAATTACTTGAAGGAGGGTAGGCTTGAACTGGGTTTATTGGGCAGCTAAAATTAGCCTTCCCAGGCCCAGCCAAACTTACCAAGGCTTGGGCATAGCTTTTGGGGCCCAGAATGGGCCACACAGCTGCCACCAGGGCAGGAATGGTTCCCGAACCTGGATCTTTGCTTTTCAAAGCAAATCCAGGTGCAGGCAAATCTCCCCCGCCCGCTAGCCCTGCCTGGCGGCTAGGAGCAAGTTTGATTCCCGCCCGGGGCTTTGAAACTGTTACTTTTGTAACAATATGAAAGGTCTTGGATGAGCTTGCAGAACTGCAAGTGAGGTATAATGTGCTGGGATTAGGAATCAGCCACTTGAAGAATGACGTCCAAACCCAGTTGGTCCCTGGCTTCAATTCAGGAAACCCAATGGCCACTTCCCTGGAGCAGGAGTGCCACAGTACTATATCAAAATAAAAATAGAATAGTATATTTCTATTATTGACTATTTGGCTAGTTAATAGAAGTTAGTGACTAGTCGTATCTAGAGTGTTTTTCCTTGAGAAATAGATTAGCAAAGGGGCCACATACAAGCATCAAGTATTGGGGCATATATTTATCTTTTTGGCAGTTAAATGACCCCATTTTCTTCCATTTTTCCAAGCAAGATTAAAGTAAAGATTTAGTCAACCCACAATATTTAGGTATCCTGGTAGATGATTTAAATAATTTAGTGCCCTTTCTTGTAGAGTGGGACTTGGAACAAGATTGAGAATTAAGAAAAATAATGGTTTTTATTTATTGGAAACTTTGAGGATAAATTTAAATCTTGGGTAATCCTTGATCCTTTGGTTGTCTCAAATTGGAGTATGGTTTTTGAAAAAGATGTGGAGAGTTTTCGGTTACCCAGGGGTTGAACCCAAAGTGTTTCAGAAGGGTAACTTATTTTACATCGTATGGATAATAAATCCTAAGCCAAAGTCTACTTTTTTGAATGGTCGTGGAAGAAATTAGGTGCCATTTCAAATGAATTCGAAAGATGGACCTAAACCATAGCTTGGCTGTGGCCAAATGTTACTCGATTTAACTGGCTGACACAAGCTCCTGATAGCTTTCTTGATAACTTGAATTTGCTCTTTACCCACGGCTTGACATCATACGAGCCATCACTGGAATTGACTCGAGCTGTTATTCAGCCCTTTAATTTATCTAAAATTTCTATAGCCCTTAGTTCCAAAGTTAACATCTTGGAAGTACCAAAGACATATCCACATCAACGTAATTATTTTTATATAAATAGTACAAGGATATCCTAGCTTAGTATTTAGTGAGTTTTACGGTCTTTGTTATTTCAGTTTAGCACTGCTATTATAAAGAGTGCTGTAAAGCCTAGACAATTTAATGGAGAGAGTTAATAAATCATATCCGACTTTAACCAGCAAGCAAGAAAGCCCTCCTGTCTCTACACCTGGCTTGAATCGGAGTTCCATGTTTACAACTCCACAGGCTAAGCGGGGGAAAACGCCAGACCCCAATAACCAACATAATGATGACGAGAACGAGAAGAGAGAAAGACGTAAAACCGTAATGGATTTAAAGCGGAGACGTCCCACGCTTCTCCCTTCCCCTCGCAAGAAATCACGGGGTGAAATAGAGCTGGAAACCGAAGCCCCTCTTCCTGTTCTAACTACCCTTTCTGTTGAAGAGATCAATCGCCGCTATGAAGAGTGGATGAAAATCGCAGCTGATAATGTATTATTTAGTTGAGTTTTGTTCTGATCTCTTTAGAAAAATCAACACAACCAATACTTGGAACTTTGAGCTCATAGACTATTTTTCCAAGCTCAGCTTTTTCAGGGATGGGAATACGATCAATTTTCAAAAGGCCTCCTGTACTCTAGATGGGTGCGTTAAAATCTATACTTCTCGAGTTGACTCAGTGGTTTCTGAAACTGGTATTCTTCTGAACGGTCTAGCAGAAAGCTCAGGTAGGCTTTCTTTACACCAGATCAACTAATTGTCCAAGCTCAAAGAACCAAGGCCCTTGTGGAAGAGTTCGAGGATGGAAGTACTGAAAAAATCAAGAAAAAGGTATTTATGTGATACTCTAGTGACAACGCCTTTTAACATATTTTAGGCTTTGCGGTCTGAGCAGACGCTGGTTAAAGATTTAAACTCTTTAAACTTGAAAAAATTTCGAACTGGATTTTGCTGTTGATCCTCTCTTTAAGAAGACTTGCGCAGATTTCGATGAAGGAGGTGCTCGGGGGCTCTTATTGAACCATCTTACCACTCAAGGAGACGGTCGGTTAATATTTGATGCAAGTGATGCTACAATGATGAATAAGGATCCCAACTCCTCACAAGAAGAAGCAGCTGGCGTCGAACGTATTCCCATTGGATTACAAGCTTTAAGAGGTAACTATTGAATCTTCTTGTTTATTCAATTATTAGCTCTTTTAAAGAGCGAGCACATCGAGAAGCAAGAAATTTCTCCGGGGTTAGCACTATTTTGAGTTTGGGGCTCCCTTGATTTTGGATCATAATGAAGAGAAAGAGAAAGATGATAGCTTTGCGAGTGAAGGCTTTCCAGACTTGCCATATGAACACGATGACTTTTTCAATGAGCCAGCTGAAATCAATGGTGATATCAGTTTTGCAACCTTTGCACAACAAGCGATCTCCAATGCAGACGGAGATGTGCCTTTTGATTACCAAGACGAAACTGCACTCGTTCCTTCCGGCAGTAGACCAGAAGTAGCCCTTTTGACTGAATCAGACAATGTATATTCCTATTTCGATTCTCGATTTGTGAAAAACTGGGCTGGTCCTGAGCACTGGAAACTTAAGCCTGCAGCACCAAGTATCTTGATTTCAGAACTATCCTAACCTCTATAGCCAAACCCAAGGATCAAACCCAATCGAGCGAACCCAAAGCCAAAGTAGAAAAGTCTAAATTTGAAATCAACTTCAGTGGGCTTGAGAATGATATTGATTTCATGTCTCTCTTTTCCAAGGGACGCGAGCTTACGAACTCGAAGATCCATGATCGCAATCAAGGCACTCACTTATTGCCAGATGATCTCCACTTTACATCCAAAAACTTTCTCAGTCTTTTCAACAAGCCCACCTTCTCGGTATGCAACCACTATTACTTTCCTAACTTTGCAGCTGAAACCAAAACACTTCCAAATTCCTGGGAAAGAGGGCCATATGGCATTTGCAGGTAACGTTCACATTGTGCTTTGACTTACAATCCAGATGAAGCAAATGCTGAGCATGCTTATGACATGGATTGCTTTGATGGCCACTTCAGTAATGAATATGCATCAGACAACCAGGGCGAACTTGAAGGTATACCTTTTTCTGGTCTCTTTTCACACTCTAGAACCGAACACGGTCTTTGGCTCGGCTTTAGATAACCCTGATACAATGTTTGACATGAATACAACATTCTTTGAAAAGGAAATCAAGAATAATAACTTTGGTGAGCAGTTGGTCCCTGCTTTAAAGCGCATTCAAGCTGTAAGGATTAATTATATGCGTACTGCCAAGCGTGTAGATGTCAAGCTGCTGAAAGATAACCTCTGGAAGAAGATTGTAAGCAGCACTATACGCTTCATCTAACATTTTTAGAGTCCTTCCCAGGCCGAGAATGAAAACGTCCCAGTCCTTGGCAACCTAGACGACGAGCCTCTTGCTCCTCCAGTTGAGCCTGAGATAGAGCCTCAAAGCTTTTCTAATGTTGTAAAGGGTCTTTCTAGCCTTTACCCCAAGAAGAAATTTAACGATCTTTCTGTTCCGTTTTGCTTTATTTGCTTATTACATCTAGCAAATGAACATAATCTGGAAATCCAAAGCAATTCCGATATGAATGAGCTTTTAATTAAGTCTGAAAGCATTACCGAGCTCAAGCCTGGCCAAAACTAAATAAAGTTTTTACAAGCCTTGATCCTTTGGTCGTATTCTCAAAAAGAGACTCTTTTGATTATATGATTTCCCCGTTTAGGTCTTATTTAAAGGTATAGTTCCTTAATGCAACGATTTGTATTTCAAAGGCTGATCAGCAGACTTAAATCTTACACTGCTTACCATAAAAAGTTGTTCCTGTAATAGGAGGTAGCTCAGAAACGTGATACATCTGAAGCTTAAGTGTTACTTTTAATGACCAAATCCACGTCAAGTTCTATCTGAGTATATGCCTTACTCCATGTTGATAGGCAACTTAAGCCACCTATTTATGTACAGTGTTTTTCACAGGTGTGAGGATATAGAAATCAAGCCAACCTGAAGCAAAATCTACTTAACTCAGAACAAAAATCAACTGAGATCAATGTGAAATAAAAAATTGATGAATTTATAGGGACTAGCAATAGATTTGGGTTCCTTTCTATCCCATTCTGAGCTCAGTTGATTTTGTTCTCAGCTGAGTCGATCTTGTTATCCTCATACCTGTGAAAACTACTGTATGGGTTTAAAGGGGATGGCCACATGGAAGAGTATGGAATACCTTGTGTTGCGCTTTTTGCATTACAGCACCACAATTATTTGAGATTATAGGGTACAGGGCATTTGCTTGAATACAGTCATATGTGAGGATATGAGTGGTATCTTATCAGAAGAGCCAGGATCAAATGGAAACATAATTATTGTCAAAGAATGGCTCCTGAACATGCAGAAGTACTTGCAGATTAAAAGATGGTTTTATTATAATTGATTGATTCTTCTTATACCTTCTTAAAGGTTAATCCCTGGGCTACTAACAATGCCTTCTAGGACATTCTAACATGCCCCTATTTTGGTTAATCAGTAATCTAGGTTTGGCGCTTATTGCACGTCAACCAATAGAATATCTTTGTCTTCACCCAGCACAGGTGATCCTTGCTGGCATGGAATAATTTAGCTACTTCAGGGTTACTTCCTACTTCTCTGGCATACTCCAGGCATAATGCTTATTAATATGATAAATATGGGAATTTGAGATAATGGGGAATCAAACCCAGCGCCTCAGCACTCGATGTAAAAGTAAAGTGGTGCTGTGGCGCTTGCAATAATTTTCAGTTGGTGCAGTGGCGCTTGACGTAAAAGTAGTTCAGCGCTTTGGCACCTAATCCAGTTGCTAGGCGGCGGCACAACGCTTGTGTCCTTTCCAAAGTGACGCAGCGGCAAATCATGTATTATTTAGTGCTGCAGCGGTGCTTATCATTAGCTAATTTAAGGTTCAGGTCAGCAGACTACTGTTGATCCAATATGCCTATAATTCATACTACCAATTTATGTTATTTGGCAGCTGCAATTCATATCTGCAAGCTCTATCATAATTGGCATCATTGCTTGGTCAAAATTCCCAACACCTTGCTTTGATACGTCAAATCCATCCAACCTTGTACAATAGTTTTGGCCAGTGATTCCACCCTTGGCAGCATTGTAGGCTGAGATGATCCAATCCCTCTGGCGAGTAAAGGGATCAACCTCTTTCCTCTGGTGATAGTACTATTCCTGATGATTGCAACAAATTTTTTTGAAAAACAGCTCAATTATCCCCTGGCTGCAGTGATGCATTGTCCGGGATTGACAAAGATATACCCTTCTCAAAAAGGTCTCATCCTGCAACCACTGTTCCTCATTCTGCTTCTAAGAATATGAAAGATAAACCTACACAGCCCTGAAAACCTGTCAGGGCTATAAATATCCCTATCTTTTAAATATAATAGATATTTTTGACTTCCCTTTTTACTGATTTAAGGTCCATTAAGGCATAAGTTCCTTAATCTATACCTTGCCACCTTTATCTTTATCATAAATTTCTGCTGATAGAAAGTTAATATGTAATGACTAGAGTATAGAACCAAAAACTCTACTCATGTTGTTGTTATTGTCTGGCTGGGCAACCAGGCCCACTTCAACATTGCCCATGTGAGCAGTAGTAATTTCAACAATAATAATATCACCATTATAGCAAAGTGTGAACTTTTTATAATGGCAACTTCTGGTGTAAACCCCATACAGTAACAGAAATTTACACAGCAAGAGTTTGGGCACCTGGCCAAAGGAGACACCAGTGAGCTTGAACGTAACTGACCACACCATCATCACAAGTCTAGCAAACTTGGCTAAAGGGTTAAATTTTCCATTGGAGCCACATGTATCTCAGCAAGTAATATACAGTTGAGAAAGAGAGGAAGACAGTAGTCAAATAGGGGTTCATACTGGGTTCTTGAAAGTAAACATGTTCATGTTGGGTCAAAGAAAATGGATCATATTTGTAAAGCTCATACATCATGGGGAACTTGGAGAGTAGGGATCAGGGTACTTGGCTGAAATATAATCATGTGATTTGGAATGTCACATGCCATACAATTGTCACTTATCTAGCAAAATTGGCTATGAAGTTTGAATCAGACAAAGTGTCCTCACATGCATTCCAGCAAAAAGTACACAGCTGAGAAAAAAAGCAAGGCAGTGGTTGAGTACAGATTCAGCTTGATATCTTGAAAATATATTTGATTGTTTTGGTGGTTGGTGAATGGCTCAGTTTAAATTGGGTCCAGTTTTGTAGCGGTTTAAAAAGATAGAATCAGTATCCACCATGCTAACTGTCAGAATTAACTAATTCTGCATGCCAACTTAATGTATGTTGACAGTTGGAATTAAAAGCACTCTAATAATAACAGCATTGAAGATTTAGAATTAAAATTTTCTCATGAAGACTATTAAATGTTGATACTTTTTAATAAGCAGCAACCTTTTTCCTGAACATTTTAATTGGTAAAAATTAAGCCCCAAAATACTTTTTAGGGAATGTCACTATATAAATTTAAAAGAAGCATATAAAAATGATACACGGCAACTTCAAAAGAAATAAATATATACTTTTATTTTATTTTACTATGGAATTAGCTATCTTTACTATAAATTTATTTTTTTACTTATAAAGATAAAAGCTCATAAAAAACACTACATAAAAATTCACATACTATAGGGAAATATCATAATCAGAAACACTAAAATAACATTATCTCTATATTGAAAGAATAAAGTACATATACTTTACAGTAGCTTTAAAGCTATATCATTAAGCAAAAAAACTTATCTGCAAGCAGAAACAGCTGGGATTTAAATGAAAACAACTCATATGTAAACCAAATCAAACCATATGAAAACAAAATAGAAGTGAACCCAGATCTATTATTAATCAATATAAATTAATTGGTTTTAATTTTGTTTGCATCTGAGTTGATTTCATTTACACCTGAGTTTTTTCTTTAAATCTCAGTTAGTTTTTCTTGGAATCACAACTTTTAAAACTACTGCATAACTTATTTAATTATTCTTCATGTGTCCAAATATGATAACCCCAAATTTTGTTATCCCTATAATATATTCCACCTTAGGGTATAAATTTTATGCTTATTATTTTGGTCGTAAATGTGAACTTAAACTGTATGTGTTGATACATTTGATTTATTTGATAATTTTCATTCAAAAACAGACACTCAGAATATTAAATTCTCATTCTTATATATAGCTTGTAATTCTTAATTACAATATACTGGCTTTAGTGAAAACTTTACTGATTTATTTTGATATTTGATGTTTTTATTGTCTGTTTCAGCTGCATGAAAAATTTTCTTGGATCAAGCTTTTCACTTTAGTAACTGAGTTCATTTTGTTCTCAAACCCCATAATAAAAATTGTAGCTTTGTGGTTTTAATGAAATCATTTTGTTTATGTGATCAGTTTTTTCATTGTTATTTCAAGAGAAATTTTCTTTCAGTGAGCATTTTTTGTTGTGTGTCTGTACATTTTCACTTATTAGTGCTATTTTTCTGTGAAATAAGCTCTTATTTCTACCAAAATAAAGTTGAGCGTCATTTTGGACTAAACTAATTTTGTTTTAGTCTTGTGAATTTCTGTTTATCTCAACAGGTTATGAAACTACTTTACTTTAAAAAAAATGTGATAGAAATAGTAGAATAGTATGAAACTGTGTCTAAGTGATGTGAGATAAACACCCAAATAAACATAAATTTGATTATTAACCACCAAAAAGGCTTCAAATATCTCTTGATGAAATTTTCAAAAGAGATAATGAGGTTTAATAAACATATTAAAGCTAGCCAGATTAATCCCAGATAAATAGCCTGTAACAAAATCAGAGAGTCTTCATAATAAAACTCAGGACATTGAGAGCTAACAAGGGTTTCAGTTTCAATTTCACCTATGAAAACTCCAGCATTGTGAGGCATTAAAGTTACATTGGGAGAACCATAAGGAGGAGTACTTGGGACAGAATATCATCTTCCAGTTACAATACAATTAATAATCAAATTTTAAGGGATATATAAGAGGAGGCCAACTACTGGATGCATTGGAAATAAGTTAAAATTGAGAAAATAAGTTTTTAGTTTTATTTGAGAATTTAGGAGGACTCAACTATTAGAAGTTGAACAATATGAAAATTAAAATATGTACCAAAATTATCAACTCACAATTTCACCTGAATCTTTGACTCCTGGACTGTTTCATGATTTATCATTCCAACATATAACAGGTTCAGTAAAAAAAGAACACTTGTATGTTTAACTTCTGATAACCCTTCTGATTAATGAGGGCATATCAAGTGACCCTGAGAATATGTTGACTGATCAAAGATAATTTTGTCTGGATATTTGGATCCTGATGATTCACTGGAGCTGCTGTAACCCATTTTCTATTAACAGTTTTATTTGGATCTTTCAAATCTGTCAATTTTTGCACTGTTTTTCTTGATTTACATGTCTCCTAAATGAAACAATTTATGCCTTATATTAAAGAAACTAATGTGACATTCTTTACATCCAAAAAAGATACTAATAATCATTATATTCTATATTTGTTTCAGAATATGTGTATTAAGTTAGGAAACTCAATACTGAGATATTGTCTGATATGATTCACTTACATTTTTTGTGTATTATAGATTTAATTTGATTTGATATTGATCTTAATTTCATGCAAAAGTTTAGCATTATAGTGCACAACTTTTGTATGACCTACTCAAAACATAGCAAACATAATGGAAAATTATAATTGTGTGAGTTGATTTGTTATCATCTTGAGATCTGGATTTTATTACATGACTTTGCTATTTTTTAGAGTTGTGCAAATAATTCCATAATGAAAATGAAATTAGTAGGATAGATATCTCATATTAACATCTAAATAGAGAAAAAAGATCCACTGAAACTTTAAACCTATTGTCAAGCATATATATCTTAAAAGTATACAGAGCTAAATAAAGGGAAAATTAATAAAAGAATGATACTTTATTTGATACTGTAAATTCAGAGCCTAAAGATAAAAATGCAGGATTGTCAAATCATTGGTCCAAATTTTGAATCACATTTACAGGATAGTCTTTTTTAATTAAATTGAATTCTTTGTATTTTTATTTGAATATTTCCAATTGTGGAAAATTATAGACACTTTTAAAATTTTAAGTCAAACTGCATGTTTCAAGTGGAAAAAATGAACTAAATAGAATCAGATTTGAAGTGTTCAAATTCATCAACCATTTTTATTAAGTTTACTATGTTTTTTAAAATTGTGGGATTGTCAAATCCAAGAACCAAATTTCAAATAAAAAATGAATGTCATTAGTAAACTCAAATAATAATTGTGGGATTTGGAATCCAAATTGAATGTACAGTAAGAAACTAGGACAAATCAAACCAAATCAAGAAACTTCACTCTAGATAAAAACAAAATGAAAAATTCAATTTTTTACCCATATTTAAACATGAAATTAAGTGAAATTTAAAATTGTCTAAACTGGAAACAATGCAATATTCTGCACTCTAAATCACTAATATAGCAACCACAAAATCATATAATGATATATGAGCTACCCTCCTGATGACGCAGAAATTTTTTAAAAGTTTTTTGGACCCCAGTGTAGCCAGGGGCCAAACAAACTTTGTTTCAAGGAAAAAGGAGAGGTAGGAAAGTGAAACATCACTGGATTACTACACTATGTGTTAATGGATTGTTATTAAGAATGCTTGATTACAGTTGATTTTAGAAAACACTAATAATAAAATATAATTATATATTACAATCTATTTTTATCAAGTTGCTTTTTTATTGTTGTGATGATAGTTCATTTTCTGATGATAAGGTGTTTGCATTTAATTGGATAGTTTCACCTCCAGTTGCCTTGGTAATAGGAAATCAAGTTGCCTCCCCAAGGCCAGCTGTGGTTGTGGAGCCAACTTGATTTCTTATTACCAAGGCAACTGGAGGTGAAACTATCCAATTAAATGAAAACACATTATCAACAACAAATGAACAATCAACATACCAAGGAAAAGGCAACTTGATAAAAATAGATTTTAATATATAATTATATTTTATTATTAGTATTTTCTAAAATCTACTGTAATCAAGCATCTAAATTTTAGCCACCTAAAATGGAATAGGATGATTTTTGAGAATGCCTGTGATTCCTAAAAGAATTACCACAAATCCACCCTAGATCCTTTAGCATCCTTTTTGAGACACCCATAAATTATATTTATTTCAAATTCACCTCAATCATGATTTTAAATTTGGTTCTTGGATTTGACAATCTTGTGATTTCATATTTGTTAATTTTTCATGCTGTCTATGATTTTTTAGACTTAATAAGATACCAAACTGTACATTAGAATCATACATTTCTGATTCATGTATCCTGCACTTGTTTGATATATTTTTTAGTTAGTTGAGTTGTCTGCACAAGAGATTAAAAATTTGCAAATTTAAATAAATCAAAAAAGTCAAACTAAATGGTTGATTTTATTAAATATTTTACTTTTCACTCAGATGAGTTGCCCACAAATGTGATTTAAAATTTGAACCAAGGATTTGAAAATCCTGTATTTTTATCTTTAGGTTCTGAATTTACAGTATCAGAGAAGATTATTGTATAGTATCATGACAAATCATATATTATTCATGTACATCATGATAGTCATAAGGCTTATCTGAGTAGTACACATTATAGAATTAAAATTTCTGATCCACATGCAACATAAGGATGTACCAGGAGAGTCACTTGATACTATGTAGTTAGTTTGATTCTTGGGGAAATGATTTCTCAAGAGAAATCATTTGTAGATTTTGTGAAAATATGTATCTTCTAAGATAGGGCTGCGTTGGCTTAAAAAAGGGATTATTACGGCATTTGCTGTAATCATCCCATTGTCCCTTCCCCATCTATATCTTTTGGATTCCCCCAGCAGAGGAGAATCCAAAATTTATAAAAAAAAAGAAGGTATCAGAAGGCTTTTTGCTTACCAGAATCTAGAGGATTCTATATAAACATTTAAATGTTGCAACTGAACCAATGAGCATTCAGTATTTGGAATCAGGATAGACAACAGTCCAATAGAAAGGACAGAGTAATAAGAATAAGATATTGTTTATTGTGGAATATTGTGATTAATATACCATATGGGGAAAGCCACAAGGCCATAAGGGGGTGGCATAGTGGGAAGTTCCATGTAAGGTTTGAAGCCATGGAATAACTTGTGCAGGGATCAGCAAGTCAAATTGGTAGTGCTCCTAATTAGGATGAAGCGTTCGTCATTTGATATTGCCATCAGATTAATCCATGTTGTTAGACACGTCAAGGGGTGACTCATTGAGCGCCCCCTGTGTATCATAAGATACATTAGCAGGCAAGTCAGGAAGCTCGTTTGCAACATGAAATAAAAAAATATTTTTAAAAAATAAAATTTTGAATTCAAACTTGTTTAATTTTTTAAATAGAAAGACAAAAAAGATAATTTTTATTTAAAAAAAATCTGGAAATTTAGATTCTGGAATGTGTGCTTTTACTAAACAATTTCAAGAGAATCTTCTTTGAGAAGATTCTCTTGAAATCTGACGCAGCCCTATTCTAAGAGGAGAAATAAATTGAGCATCCAAAATAGATACTAAAATTGTGAATATAAAATGCAAGTGGGTAAACAAGAAGAAGAGATTGTTTGCCATGATAAAGATAGATTCATGATGTTTCATAAATGTTTTTTGGATCCAAGCTAAAACCAGATGAGAGTAAAAGTTAGTTGAAGGCTTGACACCTCACACAACTAGCCATATTCTATTTTTTGAAGGTATAGATAGCCTTTATTATAATTAGATAAAAATATCTCAAATAAGTTTTTTGTTGAGAGAGGGGGTGTTAAGAGAGGCTTTTTAAATCACACTTTTTTCTTATTGGCTGAGTGAATATTTTCACTTTTTTGCCAAATTTTTGGAAGGCTCTTTTATGATATCATAATTTGAATTTTTCAGGTGACCAACCAGTTGACCATCATCAAACAAGGAGTGCAAGTATCTTAATTCAGAGCAATAAAATTTTCCAAGAAAAATATTAAGGGCTCTAAGAAGTCTTTCACAATAACAGCTACCACTTACTTCTTGTCAATTACTAAATTAAAGCCCTCAACTAACTTTAAAGGTTTATCAAGCTTTTTTGTCTGACATTTTCTATTTAAAAACTTAATTTCAGCCAAAAAAATTCACTATCATGACAGTGTTGAGTGATTAATATAAATAAGGCATATCTGATTTTATTCACTATTTAAAGCCTGAATTTATGTTAACATATATAAAGTTAAATATTTAATGTTATATTTTGTTCTATATACAACTTGTCAGGATTTTGGGATATTGACTAATTAATGGATTCAACCAATTAATGTTGGCCAGCTGATAATCACTCTTAGTAATGGTTTCAACAGAATAACACAAGTCACGGGCTGCAAAACTAATGAATCAACAACCAAACCATATTATGGTATCAACAAATTCATGATTTATAATTAATGAATGGAACATACAATTACTGCTCATTAATCAGTTCCTGTCTACAAGCACCTCAATATAAACCACATAAGAATTACTATTATAAACTTTAATTAAATCTTAGAATAGGAGAGCTGTCATATGAACTGTCATCTGCATTACATCTAGAAGAGTCCATCATGAACTGAGCCATCAGGCCAAAAGCTCTAAGATAAAAAGCTCTGAGTCTATTGTACTAGAGTAGCTCTGATTAGATACAGTATAGTGTACAGTAGTTTTAGAAGCTATGGCAACAACTAAAAATACCTCAGATTTAAACAAAATGGTTTCAGATTTGAACAAAATCCAAGTTGCGCAAGATTCAGGATTCAATTAATTTATAAAATTTCAGTTAATAAATGAACTGTAAACAAAAAACAAAATTTCACTAGCCCATTATATGAAATTATATTAAATATCAAGTGGTGTAGTTCAAACCACAAACAAAATGAACTGAAGCAACAAGTGAGATGGATGGATGCTATTCCAGAGTATATTGTAATCCAATCAGGATTCATATGAGGCACTAGCAGAAGGATTAAAATGAAATGAAATTTGGGCAATCTAGAAGCGAGATTCAACAAGCATGAAACAAAATGAAGTCAAAAAGATGTTTAGTATGAGCAGCCTAAAATAGAAATATAACAGTTTAACAGCCAATCAACAGCTATTCAATTTAGGAACAGAGGCATCTTATTCACTTTCATGGATCCTTATTTTTGTATAATGGTTTTAAGAACCTTCCAAATATGGAATGGTGATTACAATACAAATAAATCATAAAATTTTAAACTTTTACTTTTAGTGATTTTATCCTAGGTTTTAGTTTAAGATGGTTTTCAATAGCAACATTTTCAACAGCGCCAGCAGCCAAGCCAGCAGCAGCCAAGCTAGCTTCAATGGAGGCAAGGCTCAGGGCATGGAGGCACTTGTTTACACTCAAGCCTTTGAAGTGGGTAACAATGAAGCTGACCTATACCTGACCCCCAACCCATATGGTTTTGACTTGTTCAATAGTCACTTTGCACCCAGTGCTACCCCTGCTCCTGTACCCACCCCCGCACAAGCTTCCTGCCAACCAACCAATCAGAATGGCAACCTTGATTTGGAACAACTTCCCGCCACCACCCAACCTGCCCCCCTACAGCCAATCAGGCTTCAGCTCCCCCGGCCCAGCGCCCCAAACATAGAATAATTACTGCTCAGATTCTTCAGAAAATTGTGGTGCTGAACTTACAGGGTCTTTCCTGGGAACAGATTGCTAGCCAATTGCAATTTACCCGGGCTACTGTCATGCGGGAAATCAATAACTTAATGAATAAGGGGAATCTGATTGGATAGCCAAAAAGCCCAAGAAGGCCCCTGAGTCCCAAATCACAGAGGTGTACCCAATAATGCTTGACCTCCTTCAGCAGGACCCCAAGCTTCCCCTGACCCAGGTCCAGAAGCAACTTGTGCACCATGGCATTTGGGTGTCTGAGCGCATGGTGCAGCTCTGGATGCATGGAAAGGTGGCTTCAATATGGATTCTTACCAATGTTGCCAGCAACAAATGGGATGGCACTGAGGATTCCCCGTATGATCAGGCCATCAAATCAACTCTGATCTGATGCTTGACTAGTCTAAAAAATGACGTCATGTTCATCT